>OY796658.1:12986908-13548989 GCA_963680705.1 Rhagium mordax | reverse complement strand
TTTTGCAGCTAACATATTAATACATATCAATTTATTAACATTTAATAAACGTAGTATTATGACGATAAAATGATATCCACGGTTGATGTTGACAAAACGTTGACGTAATCGTTATTTTAACAGTTGTTTTGCAACGTAAATTTCGTATTGATGTAAAACCATATAATAATTATTAATCTTGTTTCAACGTTAATCCAACACACTTATTAAATGTTTAGTACACCTATAGATATGGCGTTGAAAACCAAATATTTTAAAACTATTTTGCAGCTAATATATTAATACATATCAATTTATTAACATTTGACAAACATAGTATTATGACGATAAAATGACATCCACGGTTGATGTTGACAAAACGTTGACGTAATCGTTATTTTAACAGTTGTTTTGCAACGTAAATTTCGTAATGATGTAAAACCATATTATAATTATTAATCTTGTTTCAACGTTAATTCAACACACATATTAAATGTTTAGTACAAGTATAGATATGACGTTGAAAACCAAATATTTTAAAACATTTTTGCAGCTAACATATTAATACATATCAATTTATTAACATTTAATAAACGTAGTATTATGACGATAAAATGATATCCACGGTTGATGTTGACAAAACGTTGACGTAATCGTTATTTTAACAGTTGTTTTGCAACGTAAATTTCGTATTGATGTAAAACCATATAATAATTATTAATCTTGTTTCAACGTTAATCCAACACACTTATTAAATGTTTAGTACACCTATAGATATGGCGTTGAAAACCAAATATTTTAAAACTATTTTGCAGCTAATATATTAATACATATCAATTTATTAACATTTGACAAACATAATATTATGACGATAAAATGACATCCACGGTTGATGTTGACAAAACGTTGACGTAATCGTTATTTTAACAGTTGTTTTGCAACGTAAATTTCGTAATGATGTAAAACCATATTATAATTATTAATCTTGTTTCAACGTTAATCCAACACACTTATTAAATATTTAGTACACCTATAGATATGATGTTGAAAACTAAATATTTTAAAACTATTTTGCAGCTAATATATTAATACATATAAATTTATTAACATTTGATAAACGTAGTATTATGACGATAAAATGATATCCACGGTTGATGTTGAAAACACGTTAACATAATCTTATTTTTACGGTTGTTTTGCAACGAAAATATCGTATTGATGTAAAACCATATTATAATTATTAATCGTGTTTCAACGTTAATCCAACACACTTATTAAATGTTTGGTACACCTATAGATATGGCGTTGAAAACCAAATATTTTAAAACTATTTTGCAGCTAATATATTAATACATATCAATTTATTAACATTTGATAAACGTAGTATTATGACAATAAAATGACATCCACGGTTGATGTTGACAAAACGTTGACATAATCTTTTTTTTTACGGTTGTTTTGCAACGTAAATTTTGTATTGATGTAAAACCATATTATATTATTATTAATATTGTTTCAACGTTAATTCAACTCCCTTATTAAATGTTTAGTACACCTATAGATATGACGTTGAAAACCAAATATTTTAAAACTATTTTGCAGCTAATATATTAATACATATAAATTTATTAACATTTGATAAACGTAGTATTTTGACGATAAAATGATATCCACGGTTGATGTTGACAAAACGTTGACATAATTGTTATTTTAACAGTTGTTTTGCAACGTAAATTTCGTATTGATGTAAAACCATATTATAATTATTAATCTTGTTTCAACGTTAATTCAACACCCTTATTAAATGTTTAGTACACCTATAGATATGACGTTGAAAACCAAATATTTTAAAACTATTTTGCAGGTAATATATTAATTCATATCAATTTTTTAATATTATTTGATAAACGTAGTATTATGACGATAAAATGATATCCACAGTTAATGATGGCAAATCGTTGACATAATAAGGAAATTTAAGGGTCGTTTTTCAACGTTAATTTCACATTGATGTAAAACAATTATAATTTTTAATCTTGTTTCAACGTTAAATTAACACATGTATACAATAATAAAAAAATTACAGACTGTTTTTATTTGTCAAATTTTCACTTTATTTTATATTCTTACGACTAGTTTCATCTCATTCTGACATTATGACAAGTAAAATACAGTTTGTAATTTATTAATTAGAAATGAATTTTCACATTTATCTTCAATCAACACGTATTAAATGTTTAGTTCACATATATAGAAATGACGCTGAAAACCAAATATTTTAAAGAACATTACGTTGATATATCAACGTTAATATAAAACAACGTTGACATATATAATATAAGAATATTGACTTTTAATCTTGTCGCAACGTTAATTCAACACACGACATTACATGTTTAGTTCATCTATGGAAGTTAGTTGAAATCAAAATACTTTAAGACAGTATTACAACTATTATAGAAATAAGTACACATTAATTCAATAACATTATTAATAAACGTGTTATTATGACAAGTTTTTTTCATTTACATTAAATTTAAACATTTAAATTAAATCATTATATTTGGCCATTCTCCATAGGTTCAGCGATTGATTGACTCAATCAACGATGGTAGGATGACGTATTTTCGAATGGAGTTTTGACTTTTACAACTTTTCATTGGCTTAAATTATCACATGATCGGTGTATTTTCGCACACGATTTTATATAATTATTAGTCAATTGTCAAATAACTAATTCTCCTTTTGTAACTGTCACATTTTTAATTGGTCAAATGTAAAAATTGGTAAATAAGATTGAATTGTTCTTTGCAATTTGCTTTCGGTTTTATTCATAACAGTGTCACGAATTCGTGTAGTATTGACGAATTAATATCATTAAAACTAAAAGAAAATACATACATACATAGTATTATTTATCGACTAATAAATAATGTACTTATTATGTATGTGTTTCCTCAAGAATAATGCTATCCATTATTCCTTGCAGTGATTAATGATTTCATTATTCATTAGTGAATAATGAGGACAGTCAGTTGTTTACAAGAAATAATATTAGCGACTTTTTAATAAAAATTTTAAATGTCAAAATTATTATGTTAGGTTCTTTTTTCATATTTTGTAAAGTTCCATCGTACCGTAAAGTTTGGACCGTATAATTCGGGACACCCTGTATACTACTATCCGAAACCGGTGAGCGTGTAATAGCCGTAATGCCCGTAAATGCTTACCTACACCAGAGGTCTTCATAATCTCTGCCTACAACAAAGACGATATAATAGTCTTTGCCTACACTTATGGTTTTTGCACGAACAAACAAAATAATCGGTAATAATAAAATTTACAAAACAGAAAAAGTTGACGTAAATTTTATTAAATCGGTATATATTTTTCGTAAAAATCAACTGTCCCTAAAAACTATTGTGAGATCAATTTCTAATAAAAATTTTCATATAAGTAATATGACACATTTTCTTCCATGCATTACTGTGCTGACAAAATGTTAAGTAATAAAAAAATGTTAAGTAATAAATAATATTTGCCACCTTACACCTACCCATATTACATCAGAAATTTTTTTAACGTTGTATAAACGTATTTTTGTAAAACATGCGCATTATTGCTCGATGATACCACATGACGAAATTACCCAATCAAAATAATTTACTAAACGGCGCAAGCGCTAAACGGCATGAAGCATACACGGTCACACGGGACGGGATGACATCCATTTTGACCATTTGCTTCGATCTTTGTTGATGGTGCAATCGATAACCCGCGTCCTTGCAGTTAATGATCTCTTTGTGTAAATATTAATTATTATATCAATTGCCTCTTAACTAGTGTGAAACAATTGTTTCAAAAGTGTTTGCTGGCTGGAGAAAAAATAAAGGTAAGTTTTAATCCGTATGTACCTAAGCTATATCTATTCTATTCATTCTCAGTTTTAATTTCTGAGGTTTTTTTAAATAATTGTCCAGAGATATGTGTATACCGGTGTATGATGAGCCCTATGGCGGGGCAGAGGGCAGTAGTATAGGCCATCCACGGGAAAAATAATTATTTATCTATTCTAGAGCTTTGATTGCAAACATTTTTTTATTTATGATTTAGGGAAGTAGGCTATCACGACATAATTTAATTACTTAAACGTCTAAATGGCTTTTTTTCTTAGATAACGGACTACAGAAAATTGTTAGGTAGGTACCTATTGTTTTAAACATTGCGTTATGAATGTAACTCGGATCAGAATGTATGGTAAAGACGATGGAAGGTATACAGGGTTATTAGGTATAATTATTATAATAATTATTTAAATAATATTTTCCTTTTATTTACCTAGGTATATAGGCTACCGTTACAAAGAACATGTTAAAACATTTAGTTTTGATGAGGGTTTTAGATAACAGTTTAGGCACAAAAAGTAGTTGAAAACAAGCTGTGACTTGCGTAGATTTACAAACAAATTTTATCCAGAGCTGGCCTAATTTTTATTTAATTTAAATGTCTAAAATTTAATTGATTTTTTTCAGCTAATAATTTTAATTTTATCATTCTACATTGCAATAAGAATATAAAAAAACAGAATGATGAGCTAAAATAAATTAAATAATACATTAAAGCAACATGTTTAGTTACCAATTTTTTTTGCATTGCAATACTATTAGAGGAGTAATAAAACCGCCAATAATGGGTATTGTATTTATGCGGAGAGTTTTATGTTTCAGTTAGTACATATCTGTTTCATTGAATTATTGGGATTTCTACTATGATTTCTACATTATTTTATAGTTACAACCTGCTGTCCTTTCTGCCGTGTTAAATTGTGTGGCAGGAATAATACCTTATGTAGGTACGACAGAAAATGTTTAGCAATAGGGCGTCATTCAAGAGAGCAGTTGTGTAAATTAATACATTTAATATTCAATTGTGGAACACTGAATAGAAAATTTGACTAGAAATTGCAAACATACTTTTATCCGATTTTTGTTTTATTAAAATATCAGTTTTTTTCTGCAGCACTCTGCGACAGTTTGCGAGCTATCAGAAATAGTTAGTTTTTCTAGCAGCAAAGTTTATTGAATAAATAATAAATATATTCTGTGAACTTTGCTAGCAGCGAGTAAAGGTATTAAAAATAAATGCGCGATTGCGTCTGACGGTTTACAAACGGTCAAAGCTGCTGCAAAAACAAAGATTGTGAATACGGTTCTGGCTAATTAGGACACCTGTGCTGCATTTCTTAGTCGAAGTGAGTTGGGACATTGTTTCTGAGAATAAAATAAAGATATTATTTTCAGTGGTTTGTTATACACAATCTACATTATTTTGGAATAATTTTTCGGTTTCATATATTATTAAATCGATACCCGTCAAATAATATAATAGGTAGGTACATGCACAGGACATAAATGTATTTGATTCCTTGATATTTTTAAGGCTCCTTTTTTGTAATACAGGGTGGCCCATTTAAAACTCACTCATCCCCTATTTTATTATTCTATAAATTTTTGAGAAAGTCGCTGAATCACGCCGATTTCGTTTTCGAGAGGGTCATACCGGGTGTAAACAAATAGTGGGCCACCCCTGTACTTCGTTTTTAACGATTTCGGGATATAATTTTGTATGGTGAAATTAGGTAAGATTTCCAACTTTTTGAGACCTATCCACCATATTTGTCACTTCCGGTTTCACCGGAAATGGCCCCAATAGTCTTTTCTAAATGGACCACCCTGTATGTTTTTACATTTTTGCAATAAATATCACATTTTGGATACACTTATGCTATTTTGAACAATTTATACAGGGTTGCACGAAAAATAATTCGAATATTAGTTGTCAATCTAGATGGCTGCGAATATGTTAAAATTATTTTTTTTATTTTTATCTCTAGTGCCTAATTTGTTTATTACAGATACTCATTGAAACACTTTTTTCACAGTATTATAATACATTTATTTGGTTATATCATGACAATGTGTATATGAATATATATAATGTTTATTAATTATTTTATTTATTATTTAAGTAATTATTATTTGCTACCAAAATAATGAAAGTTAATAATAAATCTAAAATACTGAGTAGGCGACAAATTCAGCGTCGCGTGAAATCAAACTTGAATATACTTAAATGTATTGTAAATCCAATATCTAATACTGGTTTCTCGACACAGTCCTTCCCTCGGTCCTGGCCCTCACACAATCATATTTTGGAAGAAGTAACAAATACGCAAAGTGGGCGGGAATTGTTAACATGTGGTGACAACAGGACAATATTGGATCGTGCAGATAATGAGCAAATAATAGATAATACCGACAACATAATTATAGTATCCAACAAAAACGTCAAAGTATTAGATTTCACAGCAAGCACTACTGAAAATGAAGAAACACATCTAAAAGATACTGACAGCACTAACACTTCCGGTCAAATCGAAAATACCTTAAAAAATAACCTTGTACAATGGGCAGCATCAGAAAATATAACTTCCAATTCTTTATCCCATTTATTAAAAATATTGCATCCGGTTATAAATTTTCTCCCGCTTGATTACAGAAGCCTATTGAAAACTCCCCGTGCAACGCTAACAACAAAATTAAATAACGGTGAAATGTTTTATTTCGGTTTACTTAATAAAGTTTTACTTCGAATGCAAAATGGAATAAAATCAGAAATAGACACAATAGAATTGCAAATTAATATTGACGGTATACCCCTTTTTAAAAGCAGTTCTACGGAATTTTACCCAATTTTAGGGTTGTGCAAAGATTTTGTTGATAATATTCCATTTGCCATTGCAATTTTTTGTGGTTCAGGAAAACCTGATCCTATTGATATATATTTAAGTGATTTTATTAATGAAGTAGTTTTATTAAACCGCCAAGGAATTCATTTTAAGAACAAATATTTTTCTTTCAAAATCTCCTGTTTTTTATGTGATGCTCCTGCTCGATCCTACATAAAACAAACAATGGGTCATACAAGTAAAATTGGATGTGAAAAGTGTACTATCGTTGGAAAGCATGAAAATAGAAGAATTAATTTTGCTCAAACCACAGCAACATATTTTGCAAAAAGAAAGGATTCAGACTTTCTCTCTGATACTAAAAATGACCATATTAAAAACAAATCTCCTCTGTTAGCTATTGGTATTAAAATGGTTTCACAAGTACCGCTGGATCCGATGCACTTAATTTTTCTTGGTGTTGTAAAACGTCTGTTGCTAAATTATTTTATTCAAGGAGCCAATCCTCATAAATTATCACAAAAATTATTGGTGGAAATTAATTTGAAAATTCTGGAAATACAGCCATATGTTCCATCTGATTTTGTTCGAAAACCACGAATATTAAAAGAAATTAAGAGGTGGAAAGCCACCGAGTTTAGAATGTTTATTTTATATACAGGCCCCGTGTTAATGAAAAATGCCCTAAACAAAATCAGTTACAATCATTTCTTGCTGCTTCATTGTTCGATATACATATTATCAAATTCATATTTGATTGAAAAATATTTTGATATTGCAAAAAGAAGTTTAGAACAATTTGTTATTAATTCTGCTAAAATTTATGGAAATGATTTTGTTGTTTACAATGTTCATAACTTGCTTCATTTATGCGATGATGTACAGCTGTATGGTTCGATTAACGAATTCAGTTGTTTTCCTTTTGAAACCTATTTAGGATATTTAAAAAGACAAATACGTTCTAAAAAATTTTGTTTGCAGCAAATTCATAGAAGAATTGAAGAATTTGATAATTCCTCTAAATCACATCAGTTAGAAGTATGTTACGGCAAGAAAACTGTCGACAAACCAGTTCCAAAAAAAATTTATTCAGAAAATTATGATGATAATAATGAATTAATTGCTTTTAGTTGTTTTCAGTTGCGTTGTCCTCAGTATTTTCTATCAACAAAAAAATCTAATAATTCTGTTATTCTAAAAAATAATAAAGTTTGTTTAATAAAGGAAATTAGATTTCTCCATGATGAGTATATTTTTCAAGGGATTGTATTTCAGTACCATTATAATCTGTATAGCCAACCTATTGAATCGTCACGTCTAAATATTTATTATGTAGTTAAGATTGATAACAATAATACTATAAACTTTAAATTATCAGATATTTTGTATAAATGTTTCAGAATTCCTTATAAAAAGGGATTTGCTATTTTTCCTGTCTTACATTTAATTCAAAGTTAAATAAATGTAATTATAATTAAATAACCCAATAAATAGTAAATACGTTTTCAATCGCTCCGGAGTTAATATACTTTTGTTGCAGAATTTTCGATTTTCGCATTAAATATTTTCATGTTTCTAGCTAAATTAATACTACGGAACATCCTGCATTATTGGTAATACAGTACCACTGACCTGTATAGAAAGTGAATAAAATACAGTGTGGCCTCGGATTGATTTTACAAAATGAAAGACTTCTTTGTTTTTGACTTTACGACAAAAAATTATTCTTGATAAAAACGTCTGCTTAGTTGAAAAACATGATTGGAATTTTCAAAAGTAATGTGGGATATACGGAGCACTCGAAAAGTTACTAAATATTAAAAAATTCAAAAGAAAATCCGGTACTTACAAGGGTGCTTTTCTCTTAAATGTTTTAATATTTAGTAACTTTCCGAGTGCTCCGTGTTTCCCACATTACTTATGACAATTTCAATCATGCTTTTCAACTAAGTATAGACATTTTTATCAAAAATAACTTTTTGTCGCAAATACAAAAACAAAAAAGTTTTTCCTCTTGTAAAATCAATCCGGAGACACACTGAATACACCCTATTAGATCACAACGAAATTTCTCTAAAAAAATATGAAAATTGTGCAATGGAAAGTACAGGGTAAGTCACGTAAAAGGTCCACCCCATTTATTTGGGTAATTTTGAATATATTTTTGGTTTTCGGGACTCTATCCTATATGAATTTTAACGTAGATTACGATTCTGATAAAAGATTTATAATTCAACCAAACATATACAGGGATTTTAAAAATACGTGTTTTTTTTTAAATGACACACCCTATATATTTCTACACATTTCTATGCAGCTATTCGAGGGGATTTCAAAAATATATAATACCTGTATGTTTGTATCAAAAATAAATAATGTGTAGAAATATATATTTAAGATAAACACGTATTTTTAAACACCTTGTATATGTTTGGTTGAATAAAAAATGTTTGATCAGAATCGTAATCTACGTTAAAAATCATGTAGAATAGAGTCCCGAAAACCAAAAATATATTCAAAATTACCCAAATAAATGGGGTGGACCTTTTACGTGACTTACCCTGTACCTACAGTGTGTTACAATTTGATCCGGAACACCCTTGAAAAATCTGACTCAGCAGCGCGATTTTTGTAATATATTTTTTTTTATATAGGACCGTTCTAGATGTATGTGAAAAACATATTACGGTGTCCAGATTACAAAGCCATGGCTTGCTATGATTATTTTTCGACGCCATTTTTTCAAAAATCATATTAGCGATTTTTTTATTCAAAATCTGACAACGTAGCGTTATTCGGCACCCTTCAAAACGTAATCTCCCTTTTTTTTTTTTTTGAAATTATTACTGTCAATAATTCTACTGTGAAGCAACGAAAATTGCGTTTTATGTTATTTCTTGCCTGAAGAATGCACGTATAAATAACAAAGACGTTACTAAATAAATTTTTTCTATGAAGTTCCTCTTGTGATCTACTTCATTTACCTCCAAAGCCTTCTAGATGCTCGAAGTAAAGCATTTCTTCTTGTATTTTGTAATTTTAGTTGCTTCACAATAGAGTTATTGACAGTGATAATTTCAAGAAAGTGGGGGAGAGTACGTTTTGAAAGATGCCAAATAACGCTACGTTGTCAGATTTTGAATAAAAAAATCGCTAATATAATTTTTTTTAAAATGGCGTCGAAAAAAAATCATATCAAGCCATGGCTTTGTAATTTGGACACCGTAATATGTTTTTCACGTACATCTAGGACGGTCCTATATGAAAAAAAAATATCACCAAAATCGCGCTGCTGAGTAGGATTTTTCAGAAGTGTTCCGGATCAAATTGTAACACACTGTATATACAGCTCGTTTACTTTCAAAGATGTAAACTTACTGTACTTATAACTCCGGAGCGCTCTTAAATTTGTTCCTGTAGTTTTTACAGCGCAATATCTATCTAATGGTACCTGTATTCAAATTTTTGGATTTGAATAAATCAAATTGTTTAAATTTTATTAAACACATGATTAGGTAATTCATAAATATAGGTATTTTGTGAAATTATACTGCATTTTATAACCTGATGTATATAATACAGTGCAATTAAGATGTTCGCCGTGGTCGAATTCATTGGAGCCGATGACAAGGAAACGAGCAATGAAATTGCAATTGTGCCATTAATATGGTTACACAAAAACGATAAGAGATGCTATTGGCCTAATAGAATTGGAAATTCTACGTTTGATGACCTAGTGAAAAATCAAAGAACCTACAAAAAGACATGGCCTACATTTAAAGTTTTTAAGGTTCATTACAAAACAGGTTAGTATTTTGTACATACGCAGCAAATAAAAAATCCTTCAGATATTGAATCCGCCAAAAAGTTGGAAACAAAATGTTTGTATTATTGATTTGTCAAAATTATTAGTATTGCTTATAAAAGTTAGTGCTTTCTTTTATTTTTTACTTTTTTTCCTTAGAGGTATTTCATACGTTATATTTACTTTATTTTATCCCGTCCGGAAAGTACAACAGTACAGTATTCATATGAGGTCGGAAAATGAGACATTACGGTATCAGAGCCGGTAAAGTACCGGAAACCACCGCAAACTTATTACGAACTTATTACTTATCACAAACTGTTATTATACCTTTCGACAGTTATTTGACATATAAAAATCGACCGTAAATTAAAAAATAGTGTCAAATGTCAAATGACAAGAAAATAACCAAGTGTCAAATTATACAAATATACTAATATACAAGAAATGACGGGATGAAATAAAATATCATTCGACACACGTCCGTAAGGGGTTGTTCCAGCCTCGTTTAGATATTCTGGACTCGGCTCCTGACGTCGCTTCGTCCGTAATATCTACTCGACTGTAACAAGGCACCTTCCGGACTTGTGACGAAAATTACTATTTAAAGACACATAGGTATATTTAAAACCGTGTATATTATTGTAATTTTAGAATCCTATGATTTGGCAGAAGAAAAAATTAATAATGTTTTAAAACGTAACAATTTGGAAAGTGAAAACAGTACCGCGAGTAATAAAAGTCTATGCAGGAAACAGTTTCCAGATAATGACATTATCAGCTCAGATTCATCAGATTCAGAAACTAATTTACCTCTTAAGAAACACAAATCTACTGCATCTGCAAAGCGTCCAATAGACATCGCAGATAATAGTAGTCAATCATTGATAACAACGAACAATGAGAATTTGGAATCTTCTAGTGGATGTCATCATGTTTTAACTCCAGTGAACCAGAATCGGATTCCATGTAGTCCAACAGACACTTCCTCACCACTGTCATTCCGGACATCATCCTCATGTAGCAGTGTTCAACAAACTGGTATAGGTAAATCATTATGATACTGAATAAAATATTATAGGAATGAGAGCAATGTTTTTTGTTATTTGTATGTGAATGATGATGAATTTTAATAAGGTTTTCTATTTTTTTTTTTAGATTTTCAAATAACTGTACTTGATCGTCTGTCGAAAATAACAGAACATATAGATCAACATTCCATAATGCTAAACGAACTAGTCCGAACAGTTCGTCATAGCACTGAAAATTCAATCAATCCTCCTCCTGATATTACCATTCCAAAATTTCCGTTGAACTCGTTGCAAGAATTTCAGGAATTTGACAATCTTTTAGAAAAAGACTCCCCTCTAGCTAAGTATATGGTACGAAGATTCAATTTTAGGCTAAATAAATATTAATCTTTATTTTAATTTAAGATTTCGAGGTTAGCCGCAGTTGGTGGAAGTGGATTAGATTCACATACTAGACGCATAATGAAATTTATAATAACAAATGAAGTGGCAACTCTCTTTAATTGGAAAGGGAGAGACAAGATTTCATTTGAGAGGACAAAGATTATGGCTATTATTTACGGTAATATTGAAATAAGAATTAAGAAAATAAGAACAAATAAACTCCTGTTCATATGAATAAGAACCATCTGAAAAATTATTTTAGCATAAATGGGAAAATTCCCCCTCATTGGACAATCCATAATATGTACTGAAATTATTTTTAATTACTACAAAGTGTTTTTAACCTTTTACATATTGCACCGCAGAGAAGGTGCTCCCAAATCTTTCAATTTTTTTTTTACATTTTGTTACCGCTTGTTAAGGTTTTGTTTAGAAGGATCGTGTCGTAATATTGCGAGATTTTATAAGCATCTTCACTGCGGTGCAAAGTGGCAGAGATTAAAAAATCAAAATTTAGATTAAAAAAGATTTCAGTACATATTATGAATTTTCCAATGAGGAAGGTATTTCCTAATTAAACGCAAAAAACCGCTTTCAAATCAAACAAACCATCGCGGTAAAATCGGATGCTAAAATTTAACGAATTTTCGAAATTTTGAGGTGGAACTATTCTTATAGTTATATTATTTCCAGATGCAGCCAAACTGAATTATCCGATCAATGAAAGAAACGATTTGGTAATCGCCAATGCAGTGAAGGATTGGCTGAAATATGCCAAGGCGAGGTTGAACAAAAAAAAAAATGTGACACAGCTAAATGATTCACAATAAGTTATCTTTACGTTACAATAAATCTCAGGTTTTGAGTTGGTGTAAGATTAAACTATTTTTAAGTTTTATGTTATGTACCTATATATGTATATTAGGTTTATGTTAATAAAATTTTTGTTTTACAGTTTCATAAACGAGTGTTTTAAACTAGTGTCACTTATAACTTCACTAAAGCGGTATCTTACTACAGATTTGGATAATAGTTTAAATTTGATATTGACAATGCACACACCCATTAGGTAAATTTCTTGAAAATAAGGAGAATCTCTGATGCAGATTATTAGTTTACACACCAAGGAAAACGTTTTCTAGATGCATTAATTTCATGTTTTCTTATTGGTGAGAAACACGCATTTTAGTTAATTGTTTTTTAACAATTTTTTAAGTTTAAAATTAAACACCATCATGCATGCATTCAAAATGAAACAGCATCGTCTTAAAGGGGTGTATTCCTTTTGAAATTAAGAACATAGGTCCGGAAATGATTTTTTCTGGGGAACGGAGTTAAAAGTGCAACTTGAAAACCAGATTTTCGTTTATAACTTTAATGGTAATAATAATAATAATATATATATATATATATATATATATATATATATATATATATATATATATATATATATATATATATATATATATATATATATATATATATATATATATATATATATATATATATATATATATATATATATATATATATATATATATATATTATTATTATTATAAAAATTGTAAACGAAAACGTGATTTTTATTTTTGGACTTATTTTCGTGAGAGGAATATACCCTAAGAAGGTGCGTTTTAATTTTGAATCACCATGTATATCAATACAAAAATGAAGTATATATACATCGTTGATAGTGTTTATATTTTAGCCTTAAAAAATAGCAAAAAAAATAAGTTGATAAAATGCGTGTTTATCACCAATAAGAAATATGAAATTAACACATCTAAAAAATGTTGATTAGTAGTAGAGTAAATAGTACAAATTCCGTTGATCTAAACGATATTTTTACGTTTATGAAACGTATGTTATTCACATACATATCAATCAATCAAATCGAGTATAATAAAACGTCGATAGTGTTCGTAATTTAAAGTTTATAAATCAACTAAAAACAAGTAGATAAAATACGTGTTTTGCACCAATTAGAAAACCATTAAATTAACATATCTGGAAAACGTTGATTAGTAGTGGTTTAGTAGCGAAAAATTTCGTTGATCTCGGCGACGTTTTCGCGTTTATAAAACGTATGTTATTCGCGTATATATCAATCAATCAAACCAAATATAATAAAACGTTGATAGTCTTCATAGTTTAGACTTTAAAAAAACAAGTAGAAACAAGTATACAAAATACGTGATTTTCACCAATTAGAAAAACGTTAAATTAAGATATCTAGAAAACGTTGTTTAGTAGTGAATTTAGCAGCGAAAAATTCAGTTGATCTCGGCGACATTTTTGCGTTTATGAAACGTATGTTATTCACGTATATATAAATCAATCAAGCCAAGTATAATATAACGTTGATAATCTTTATAATTTAAACTTGATGAATCTACTATAAACAAGTATACAAAATACGTGTTTTTCACCAATTAGAAAAACGTTAAATTAAGAGATCTAGGAAACGTTGATTAGTAATGGATTTAGTAGTTAAAAATTCCGTTGATCTCGGCGACATTTTTGCGTTTATATGACGGATGTTATTCAAGTTAATATAACGTACGGTTATCGTAATTTTTAAACGTTTTTCTGACGTATGTGTGCTTACTGGGATATGTCAATTAAATTCTGGTTTAGAATCTAATCTTAGCTCCTCGCCTCGATATTAACTTTATTTTACCAGAATCGGGCTGACCTAACGAGCCAATATTAAGCTTTTCTGTTGTTTTTAAAGCATTTTCTGATGACTCATAGTATGTCCTACAATTTTTCCCATCTCATAAATAAAGTTTGTAACCATGGCTCAAAATATGAGGAATCACCCTGCACATATTTGATTTGTGACTGGCTGTATGACCTTCGGATGCCAAAAAAATAGCACGAGAAGTGTTACCTCCTTTAACAAACCAAATAATACTAGTCCGCTCCTGCTGCTTACCTATATAAATAATAATCAATTAAAATTAAAATGTGGCATTATAATGCAATCCGGGAAAAAAACCTGGTCGATAAAATGAGATTGACAAAAAACTGGAATGTTTAAATTGAATATAACCAACAATTTATTTAAACATTTTTTGTTTTTAGATTTATTACAAAATTATTTAGGTATACACATTATTTTCAAATCATATCATTTTCGTACAAGTACTGGAGAACAGAGAGGAGTGTCTTACCATGCTCGCAGACGGACTACAAATAAGAACATTCATAAAGATAAAGACGAAAAATGTGCAAGATTATTTTTCACAAAAAAAATGTTGCTACATAAAGGAGATAATTTTCAGAAAGTGAATATTTGGTTTAGATAATAATTTCGAGGATATTTATTTACTGAAATCCTTAATGTTCGTTGCACATAACATTAAATCATAAATTGTATGGATTTAGAATATCGTAATCCATCTTTGCTTCGTTTTTTAATTCTTCAAGTCGAAAAATGTTTCTGAGTGGTCAGAAGGCGTTAACGTGCATTACGTCGCAAGCAAGTAAAATACGCATATTCATATCCTTCCAGTGCCACGATCTGCTCTGTCACCTAATCAACCCAAATAAAGTATGCTCGAATTTAACCAATTCTGATTTTAGTTTATTTCATAAGGAATGCCTCAATGAGTAGGTTGCGAAACAGAATTTTCAGGATTACTTATTGTTAGTTATCAGATGTATTATTATAAGTAGTTAAGCTGTTCAGATTGAAGATAAGCTAATCTCGAATGTTAACTAAAGTTTGCCAAACAAGGTAGAACAAAAGTTGTTACCGTTTTTATCTTAATATTATTCGTTAACAAAGAAAAAAAAGTTTTGGTGTTTCATTTATTTTAATGGCATTTTGAAATGTAGCAGGAAATATTAAAAAGCAGGGAATGTGAATTATAAACGTTAACATTATTGATATTGTTTAATTTAGGAGATAATTAAATTAAAGATATTTCATATATTTTTATGAAAGGTACTTTGAAATATTTATAGCTCGTGTATTTAAATTATGTCTTTTGTATTCGAAGAATTTTATAACAGAACATTCTAAAATTATACGACGCGACGTTCGAGAGAATGGAGACGTAGGAATTTTCGGCAATTTATAGACTGAATAACCAATTAATTTGTAGGGACATAATTTTTATCAAACCCAAGGGGGATATATTTTTATTTTAGCATTCGGCTGTGCCATTCGTTCAAAATATCTATACCGGGTGTAAACGAATAGTGGGCCACCCCTGTAACTTCCTCGTTTTTAAAGATTTCGGGATAAAATTTTGCATGGTGAAATTATTTTTCGTGCAACCCTGTATAAATTGTTCAAAATAGTATAAATGTATCCAAAACGTGATCTTTAATTAAAAAATGTAGAAACATACAGGGTGGTCCATTTAAAAAAAGACTATTGGGGCCATTACCGGTGAAACCGGAAGTGATAAATATGTCCAATATGTCTCAAAAAGTTGGAAATCTTACCTAATTTCGCCATGCAAAATTTTATCCCGATATCTTTAAAAACGAGGAAGTTCAGGACAGGGGTGGCCCTTTATTCGTTTACACCCGGTATATCACTTTGAATCCAATAATAGATTCTCATTTAAAAAAAATATTGTCAACACAATGTGACAGTACAACGTACAACACACTCGATAAGTATCCGTTCTTCCTTAATTAATGGGAGTTCCACAGGGACCAATAATCGACCCCATATATTATACGATAGCGAACTTGATTGATCTAATGATTTTTTTCTGTTTACGCTGTGAAGATCTGATCAGATCTAAAATAATTCACTAAAAAACAAAACGCAAAGAAAGTTTTTACAAAATTGTTTAGATTCTTTATTCAACATTTTCTTATGGTAGATGAAACACGGCTAATTCAATTTTTTTCCGTTTGCATTTCAAAAAATGCAATAACAAATCAGTTTGTATCAAAAAATTGTCCCTTTTTGTAAGTCGTGTAGAAATAAATTGTGATCCATTTTATTGAAATATTTCAACATTGCTATGAATACTTATTTTTTCTCAAAAATGTGGTTACGAAACAAACCAAAGATTTTTATGCTTTGTGTGTAAAACAACGTGCTCTTTCTAATGACCCTATCAAAACTGGGAGTTGCGATTTATAAGAATTATGACGTCATAGAAAAATGTTAATATAGCAAAAAGTACGCAATTAAAAATTTAAAAAACGACGCACACTCTGTTAATCATCGTGATTTAAATCCCTGTAACTGATAATGTGGATCGAGTATGCATGTACAATAAAAATAGAAATTAATGTTTTTACCGAAATACTCATTTTGTTTCATTAGCTATTGAACTATTTATACATAGTTTCTAGAATGGTGACATCAAAGAAAACTCTTCCTGCATCTTAACAGAACTGCAACAGCTTGCAGTATCTCGAAAACAATCGTCAAGATCTTAACGAGCGTCTTTTGTTTCCTGAAAAGTATCGGTGCATCGTGCACCGTTTGAGATAATTAGCGGCGCTTTCTTGGGGATCCAAACTGACTAGCCGGTAATTAGTTTTAGAGACTATTATCTACATTCTCTGCAGTTCCACACAGGCTTTTATTTTGTCGCAAATGGTTGATATAAACTCCATCCGGGGACACACTGTATCATTTATTATTTATAGTGGTGTTGGTGTACAGAGTGATTCATTTCTTTTTATTTGCCGCATGTATGAAGTCGGTGTGTATGTATGTTTTATGAATTATGACTATGCAAATTCAAAATTACCATCTTCTCCGAGTAAACAAAGCGTACACACCAATATTAGCAGCTGGTTTGGTAAAACAACTCTGCGGAATTCATAACGTCTAATTCAATTCGAATTAATAACACTTTCTGCATTCGTGCATTAATAGTGTTGTATATCTGTCGGTTGCGTGAAAGCAACAGAGGTTAACATCAACTAATTGATATATGTTTGCTTAGAAGTAATATTGTACGGTGGATACCAAACCTGCTCACTTTATAAAATATTCGGTACTTATATGGAATTACTAGGTAATATTTTGTCGAAGAAAATCTTACGCCAAGTGGACAGCGTAATTACGGCTACAATATTGTAGGTAGAATGGACACTGTAAATTTAAGAACATCCATGAGTTGCCACTGATTCATGTTATTATACCGACTATAAAAATGCAGGATTCTCGTTAGAGTCTATAAAAGTAATCTGGTTTTATACAATTTGTCATTATTTTCTTCTGTTGCACTGCGGGGTCTCTGAGAGAGAATATAAAAACAGGGTGGCCGTCGGTAACGTGTAGACCTGATTCAGTTTTGAGTATTTTCCAGCGAAACGAGATACAAAAGTGATTTTGATAGTTCTGCATTACTTCGCAGATGTTACGACCTCAGGGCCTCACGAATACTTAATGAAGATTCGCTAGGAATTAGAAATAAGCCGTCTACTATAATTATAGTTAAGTAATGCCGATGATCAAGGAAAAACGCGATCTAGGGTGTTTATGAATTTTCGAGAGCATGTCTTTGATTAGACTATGATTTTATTGTGGCAAATCGAAAGTTAAAGGTAAGGCGCATTGTTTCTTTAAGTCTTCAGATATATTGAGCAATACCGCTGGAAAAGCAATATCGAAAGAGCCATAATAAAATATTAATTGTTTGTAAAGCTTTCGCGCGGGCAAAATTGATTCGGATCAGTCGGATCACTATTTATTTTTTCCTTAGGGCTCGTATGTCTAAACACCGAGGGCACTACAACCTCCTGGACTTATTGTGCTTCGGATCACTATTTAGTTTCAATGTAAAATAAGAGATAATCTAATACGTAAGAGAAAGAAGTAAAAAAAAAACATCTAGAAAATTTGAACAAAGACTTGATGAAAGGCTGGAATATTGTCTAAAAGTTATTTGTGGCATCTTTCAGTATTTTCTTTCTGTTCTTATTTGGGATTTACGGCCACACTTCTGAACATTACCCAGATAATCTGAAAAATATCTGGATTATTTAAAAAAATAACCTTTACGCCTGTGACTTTACGTCAAAGGAACAGTTAAAGGTTGGTTTTTTGACATAAAATATAATTAAAATAAAATAAAAACAATGATATGTTTTGCAGACGTTTCGGAAACTTAATCTGTTTCCTTTCTCAATGCTAAATAGTCTTTCTCTTGTGTAATTCGTGAAATTACACAATTTTAATGTTTATATCATAACCATAGATACGTTCACAGAAAAGTTGATTAGGTTAGATATTCAAGTTGCTAAGTTCTTCTTTTAGCATCGGTAACCATATTGTACAACAATCTACAGAATAATTTGATACGCATTTGTATTCATTTAGTAAAATTATTGCAGATTCTTTAATTTTTCTCTTTTTACTGTCCGGTTCTTTTGTTAAAATTTTTGCTCCATTCCAATTTATTGGATGTCCGTTTTCGAAAGCGTGTTCACAAATTTTTGATTTTTCAATTTCATTTTTTCTAATATAACTTTTGTGTTCGCCCAATCTTACATTGAAGGGTCTGGATGACTCACCAACATAATATTTGTCACATTCACAACACGGAATACTGTAAATACAGTTTTTTAAATTTTGATCACTATTAACCGGTTTTGTTTTTGTAAGTATAGATCTTAAAGTGTTAGTAGTTTGAAATACCGTTCTAACATTAAATTTATCACCGATAGTGCGTAGCTGTTCAGATAACCCCTGTACATAAGGAATCATTGTTAATGTTGTGTATTGCCGTTCGGGTACTTGTTGGCGCTGATTATTAACTCTATTTTCAATATTTGTCAATGTTCTATCAACAAAGACTTCTGGGTACCTACTGATTGTTAATTAGTACGTTTCTAATAAATATTTTTTCTTTATTTAATATTTCTTCAGTAGAAGAAATTGTTTTTGCCCTATCATATAAACATTTTATAACACCTCTTTTAACACTTTTTGATTGATTTGAGGTGAAATTTAGATATCTATTTGTATGGATTATTTTTCTGCAAACGCTAGAGTCAAATCTATTGTTAACTTTTTTAATTAAAATATCTAAAAATGGCAATCATTATTATTTTCTATTTCCAATGTGAATTTAATAGATGGTTCTTTATCGTTAATATTTTCCAAAAACCTGTTTAGTAAATCGATTCCGTGGGGCCAAATTGCAAAAATATCATCAACATATCTCCACCAGATGACCGGCTTTTATATAATTTTGAACATATTTACTTTCAAAATCTTCCATAAATATATTACTTAAAATTGGAGATAATGGAGACCCCATTGCCATACCGAAATCCTGCTGATAGAAGTTATTTTTTAATTGAAAATATTATGTTGTTTTGAATGTTTTGATACAAATTGTCAATAATTATTATAGAATTATTATGGAATTATTGACAATTTGTATCAAAACAACATATATCAGCAGGATTTCGGTATGGCAATTATCTCTAATTTTAAGTAAAATATTTATGGAAGATTTTGAAAGTAAATATGTTCAAAATTATATATATAAACCGGTCATCTGGTGGAGATATGTTGATGATATTTTTGCAATTTGGCCCCAACGGAATCGATTTACTAAACAGGTTTTTGGAAAATGTTAACGATAAAGAACCATCTATTAAAATCACATTGGAAATAGAAAATAATAATGAATTGCCATTTTTAGATATTTTAATTAAAAAAATTAACAATAGATTTGAAACTAGCGTTTACAGAAAAATAACCCATACAAATAGATATCTAAATTATAACTCAAATCAATCGAAAAGTGTTAAAAGAGGTGTTATAAAATGTTTATATGATAGGGCAAAAACAATTTCTTCTACTGAAGAAATATTAAATAAAGAAAAAATATTAATTAGAAACGTACTAATTAACAATCAGTAGGTACCCAGAAGTCTTTGTTGATAGAACATTGACAAATATTGAAAATAGAGTTAATAATCAGCGCCAACAAGTACCCGAACGGCAATCCACAACATTAACAATGATTCCTTATGTACAGCTACGCACTATCGGTGATAAATTTAATGTTAGAACGGTATTTCAAACTACTAACACTTTAAGATCTATACTTACAAAAACAAAACCGGTTAATAGTGATCAAAATTCAATAAACTGTATTTACAGTATTCCGTGTTGTGAATGTGACAAATATTATGTTGGTGAGTCATCCAAACCCTTCAATGTAAGATTGGGCGAACACAAAAGTTATATTAGAAAAAAATGAAATTGAAAAATCAAAAATTTGTGAACACGCTTTCGAAAACGGACATCCAATAAATTGGAATGGAGCAAAAATTTTAACAAAAGAACCGGACAGTCAAAAGAGAAAAATTAAAGAATCTGCAATAATTTTACTAAATGAAGACAAATGCGTATCAAATTATTCTGTAGATTGTTGTACAATATGGTTACCGATGCTAAAAGAAGAACTTAGCAACTTGAATATCTAATCTAATCAACTTTTCTGTGAACGTAGTAAGATCTATGGTTATGATATAAACATTAGAATTGTGTAATTTCACGAATTACACAAGAGAAAGACTATTTAGCATTGAGAAAGGAAACAGATTAAGTTTCCGAAACGTCTGCAAAACATCATTGTTTTTATTTTATTTTAATTATATTTTATGTCAAAAAACCAACCTTTAACTGTTCCTTTGACGTAAAGTCACAGGCGTAAAGGTTATTTTTTTAAATAATCCAGATATTTTTCAGATTATCTGGATAATATTCAGAAGTGTGGCCGTAAATCCCAAATAAGAACAGAAAGAAAAAAGGCTGGAAGACCTAAAGAATAACATTTATGTGGACGTTGATGAATACTGAGGAGAGTAGTGAAAGAAGTAGCAACAGAAGAAAACAAAAACAAGAACGAAGTGGACCAGAGTGGTATGATGAGGAGTGCAAACAAGCAACACAGAGAAAAAATCAAGCATTCTAGGTCGAAGAACAAGACAAGTAGAAGAAGAATACAAGAAATTGAGGCGAGTAGAGAAACCAATAATAAAGCGAAAGAAAAAGGGACAAATTGAAACACGAAAATTTTGTAGGAATTTCAACCGAAATAGAAAAGAATTCAAGCCCAGATTATCAACTGTTAGAAACAAAGAAGGGGAGCTTATCAGTGGTCAAGATCGGATATTAGAAAGATGGGCCGAAAACTTAGACTAAATGTAAGAAATCAGGAAGAGGCAGATGAAGCAAACGCACAGCCTGAAGACATAGAATGGGAGAGAGAGAAAGATAACATCCCAACAGAGGAAAAAGTAGAAAAGGCAATAAGGAAATTGAAAAATCACAGAGCTCCTTTGATATAGGTGGTGTGCCCTCTAAGCTTCTGAAATATGGAGTATACAAATTAATATATGCTAGTAGCATTAATCTGGAGACAAATGAAACTTCGGGAAGACAGGAATATAGGTATAAAAATACCTATACATAAAAGGGGGACCAAATGTCGTGATAACTATCGAGGAATCGCCCTCCCAAACGTAAGCCTTGTACGTCAACAAGGCTTACATCCTCTGAAGGTGTAATAGACAAATATCAAAGTGGATTTCGTAAAGAAAAGTCAACAACTGACTAAATATTTCTCCTTAGGTAGGTAAAATCGACTTATGAATGAAAAATGCAAAGTAAAGATCCAAGTTTCTAATAGTAACAATTTAGCGCCACCCAAAGATCTGGTGATGGAAAATTATGCATTTGAAGGGATAATAGTAGTAAGAGAGTTTATACGTATATCTTGGATCTCAAATAAATGAAAATAACATAACAAGTACAGGGTGATCCATAACTCTCTTTTCATCGTAAATAATTCGGTTGCTGTTAATATATTTGTTTGTTTTCAAATGTATATATATGTAGAAAGTCCTGCAGAATCCGAATATGTATTCAGAAAAACAATTGAATGCCAATTTAAAATAATAATAATAAAAATACTAACGATTTTCTTAAAAAAATTCACCCTGTATATTATTGCATAAAATGATCTGGTAACATATTATAGACATACACATGATACTCATTGATGTGTCCAACTTCCGGTTTGGCCGGAAGTGCTTACAATTTATAGCAATTTTTTATTAACCCTGTATATTTTAATTATTTCAGATAATACTATCGATTACGAATCCAGTGATATATAAAACATCAGAGTTTCACCATTTTATAAGCGAAATAATTCACAAAATTCCAATTTTATGATACATAATACAATATAATAAATACACAGATGTTAAATTATTCTAGTAGGCGGCATGCTTGAAAAAATTGCCTATCCGATTGTAGCTGTCATTACTATATTATTGATATTGTTAGTGCGTTTTCTGTAATCAAAATGAAATAAAAAAATAAATAAAAAATAACAGATGAAATTAACAATTTAAACAATAATCCAACAGTTTTTAGAAACTTACGAAACAATTTAAAGAAACGATTAAACTGTTGTGTTGAACAGGAAGGGCATTTAAATGAACATTTATTGTAAGCGAAGTTTTATTATGTTTGTTTTTGTTACTTTAATTCATTTGTTTATAATTATTTTTGTTTACTAAATTAAGTTTATTAAGTAAAACTGTTTTTTGAAAATCTCGCTTATAAAATGGTGAAACTACGATGTTTTATATATTATTAGATTCGTAATCGATAGAATTATCTGAAATAATTAAAATATACAGGGTTAATAAAAAACTGCTATAAATTGTAAGCACTTCCGGCCAAACCGGAAGTTGGACACATCGATGAGTATCATGTGTATGTCTATAATATGTTACCAGATTATTTCATGCAATAATATACAGGGTGAAATTTTTTAAGAAAATCGTATTTTTATTATTATTATTTTAAATTGGCATTCAATTATTTTTCTGAATACATATTCAGATTCTGCAGGCCTTTCTACATATATATACATTTGAAAACAATCAAATATATTAACAGCAACCGAATTATTTACGATGAAAAGAGAGTTATGGATCACCCTGTACATATATCAAGAACTACGAACAACCTGGTATTGCCCGACCCATCAAAGTCAACAGATAAAGTGGTTTGGGCACCCAAAAGGATGGGCGAAATGGAGTCCCCAAAGCAAATATTACAAATAGGTAGGCCCAGACCAAGTAGAAGGTGCAAAGAATAGAAAGGAATGGAAACTAATACTAGAACAGGCCAAGACCCACCCTGGGCTGTAGAACTAAAGATGATGATGTATCTTAGTTGCTTCGATGTAAGCTTCTCTCCATGAACAAGGAATACTCTAGAGCTTCATTCTTTATTACATAACGACGTTCTTAAGTGCATGCATGTATCATCGTGTAGTTGCTGAATGTAAGCAGTCAATATGTATTAAATGCAAAAATTGAAAAACCCACTTTGAAGGGATGCAGCAGTGTTTCAATGCATCTTTGAGGCTCTTCTTCCTACTCATAGTGTGGCTAGTTATATAAGAATTATTGTGATGAAAGTTGGTCAGTGTAAAAGGTAATGTCCAGAATATTATGGTTTAAATCGAGGTTTAAATTGTTCAAGAATCATTTATAAAAATTTATTCGCGGAACGAAGCTCATTCGACAATATTTAATATACAAATAAATTTTGTTGTTTGTTGAAATATCACAGATCCTTTTTTACAATAGTATGGCATAAAACGAATTCGTATGCTGGCTCAACCTCTTCCTCAAAGATCTAGAAGGATTATTCTCCATACCTGTTTTCCTTTCAATCGTGACTAGTCTCAGAAATTCGTCACCATTCTAGAGAAGTAAAGTAACCCCCATAATTGAATTCCTAGCAATAGTCACGATGCGAATATGCGTGCACTCATTGTCGTTGTTTTTGTCCTAGGAAAGCAATTTAAAAAAAATCAATAACTAGCTCATCTGAAACTTAACAGGATTTGGCATCACAGTCTGACAAAGGAACTCATATTAGCATTAGTTTAACCAAAGACGCATTGATACGTCCCCTTGATTTCAGCTCGTTTTGGAGCATTTAATGTTCCTCTCTTTTATATTTATTGTATTTACAACAAACGATTTTAAATTATCCTGGTGATGAAATGGACAATTTAGAACAACCTACTGAATAAATTATTTTTAGTCAATATCTGTAATTGCGTTAATAACTTTTACTCGTTATGTATCAAAGCATATCGTGACAATTCATTGTTGTGCACGATAAAAATAGGCGAAGACCACACGAAAATATATTCTGCAGACGTTATTGTTGTTAAAACCGAATTTGTTGAGTGCAGTTTATATTTTGGCTTTCGACGTATTAAACTCGGGTCAAGGTTTGCTGTCTGCAGGTGATATATTGAACTTTTTTAAGACATAATAAATGGAAGAAAAATTGGAAAAGGTCGTCGACCATCACCCAAGGTCAGTGCTGTTATTCATAACGAAAAATATTAGCAAACGATCTTGTTCGAAAGTCAAGTACTCGAAAAAAATATGAATATTTTATGATCGTGAATATAAAATGTGGATACTAACTGAATGCTAAAAGTCACAGATTTTATAAATATAGGAAAAAAGGCACATTTAACCATAAATATTTTTACGGACAAAGAAATTCCTAATTTAATATATTCACTGCACAGTTGAGTTTTTATTATCTGGACTCCAGAGTCCAGACCTACAACAAAACACCGTCTTACTTTCACGGAGGAATCTCAAACCCGACCTCTTATCTCGACATCGCAGTTTGCGGTTGCGGAAATTAATATAAGATGACCAAACAATAAAAGCCAATTACTATTATTATTCCGTTTATATTATAATAGTTTTTTTTTTATTAACATATTTTTACTTTTTCTCTCGACCGTTAAGTGAAAGAATTCGTCGGCGTATTTTCGACTTGCGTTATTAGGAATATAAAGACAAAACTCAGTAAAACAGATTTAGTGACAGACGGAAATGAACTTATATTTCTGAAGAATAAACCTACAATTTAAAAAAAAGTTCATCAAAATCAGATTAGCGGTTCGCGAGAAAATCACCTATAAAATTATGGTAAATTTTTAGTGGTGCGTTAATTTTGACGCGAAGTGTATATAATATTGTTGTTGGAAATATTATGCAAAACAGTACTGCATGTAACATAGGTTGCCATGAAAAAAAAATGACTAAATATTTCTGATATATAATTACTGTTAGTAGACACTTTCTGATGTTCCTTTGTTTTATTTCTAATCACCAAAATATATTTCATATCGAAATCTGCATCTTTTGTTTTCACACTTTTCTCATATTTCAGGTGTCAAAATTAATGAATGACAAGTAAAATTTTGTTTTTCCACTTCTGAATATCCCATTTTAAAGTATTTGAGATTTTGCATAAAAAATGCTGTAGGTAGGTGCCAAAATATATAGAACTACCATGTACAGGGTGTTTTACACCAATATGCAGAAAATTATTCAGTAGGGTGTCTCGACCAAAAGAAGTTAAAAAAATGGAAAATAAAATGAAATGTGAGGAAGAATTTACGTTATTTCTTTTGTAGAAATGCTCCGCCTATGACTAACCAATTTGATGTAACCGGGTGCAACCAAATCAGTTCTCTTTCCCCTTAATCGGATTAGGGACTGACAGTGAAGCTGATGTGGTTAGAAGTGACTTTTCGGATTTAGTCGCACTACTACATGGTAAAAATGAAAAAATCGTTTTTGAATGTTGTGTGTTTTTTGCAGTTGTATTGAAAATTTCAATCACTTTTGATTGAATGATTTTTTGAATCAATGATTTTTGTAGTTTTTTTGTTTTTTTTTAATTGTGAATATGTAGTGAGGGAGTTCAGGGTTGAAAAAAATTATGATTGTTTTAAAAAATCCAAAAATCAATACAATGCAGTTTATGAAATTGATTAGGAGTGGAGAATGCCGGAAAATCAGTGTTTCTGTACAAATATAATATACTTAATGAAAATAAGTAGGTAATAATGTTCATCCTAATCAATAGTAAGAATAATATTATAGATATGGTTTCGTTTGCATTTTGTAAAATAAATAGTATTGATTTAATTTGTTTTGTATTTCAACAATTTTTTTAAATAAGTGGTAAATCTGATATCAGATTTTCCTATTGATTTTAATCATCGATTAAGATAAAAAAATCACTTGATGAAAATTTTCGATTTAAATCAAACGATTTAAATCAGGTGAACCCTGCATTTGTAATATCGATTTTTTTCCAACTTGCCCACGACTCTTAACATTTCATTCCGACTAAAATAATTTCTGTGCGTGGTTAAAAACAACCAAAAATAAAGTAACAAAAACAAATGTGTGATGGCAAAATTTTGAATAAATCAATAAGATTTATTTGTCACATTTCTCAAACTTTGCAACAATTATTTATTTTTTATGTAATTCCTAATTACAATTGTAATAAACATTAAGACTGGCGTAATTTACACCAAAGCGTGAAACACTTATATTGTTAGGTGTTAACTAGCAACTGTACTCTATTTACTGACCATAAATAGCAAAGCCCGTCCCCATTTGCTTAGACAAATAAACAGTAATCTTTACAAGACAGTCAAAACCAGGGATTAGGGTAATCTGCATAGAACGTCAAAACAGCAATGGCCGACACGTATCGAACCTGCTCTTGGAGCACAGTTTGGTTGATTGTATTATAGGTTTTAAAAATTCAACCAATAGAAATATTCTATTCAAATTTAGCACGCATTTGTGGGGATGCCGATGGGCTTAATTATTTGTGTTCAGTAAATAGAGTACCTATACCTATATGCTCCAGTTTTAATAGACCGGGTTAAAAATTTGGTATTCTAAATTGTAACGTCAGATAAATACGTAACTATATGCAATTTTGTAACTTCCTTTTCTTGTTCTAGGTGAGTGTTATTTCTACTGGCCAATTCTTAGTCTGTTAGATGATGATTATTAGAGTGAGTATAATTATTCATTTACACTCACAAAAATTCCAGGAGGATTTTCAGCAACTTGCATGAAATGATTTCGGTACAAAATTGTTTTATAGATAGATTTAACATAAAATCTGTCCGTAGAGAAAACGTCGGAGCCGCGCCGCGCCGGCCGACGCGATTTATCGAAGATTTTTAACTATTTAGTTGTAATAGTAGTTAATATTATGTTATTAGTTTTTCATATTTTCAATTTTATTTCTTTACAAAGTAACCTGATCAGCTGAAGTCAAGTCAGGTTAGTTACCAAACAAACTCAAGCAGAAATGAATGCTTCTAGGTATTGACTATTTTGGAACAAAATGCAATTGAAGAATTTTGTGATATTTTTGACACAAAAATATATTTAAACCTTCGAACTTCTAATACATTTGTACTCGAGTGAAGTTAGCGCCGCTTTTTTTGAAAATCGAAAATTTTTCATGAGTTCCCGGTAGAAAAGGCATAGTTCTAGAGTTCTAGTAGAGAAACATAAAGAGTTCCGGTGAATTAGGCTCAGAAATCGAAAAAATCAATATGACGGTGCTAACTTTACGCAGCGGCGCTTTTTAAAAAAAAAAGGAGTTTTGAGGGAATTTATCGGTAGAGGCAGAAGAGTTCTGGAGTTCCTGATGGTTTTCGAAAATAGTTCTCGCGTTTTCTCAAAATTATGAAATTTTTTTTATATAAAAAGGTTTTTTTCAAAAAATCAGTTCTGAGTAGCGCTCGATGAGTTCTACAAGAGTTGCCAACGAGAACTCTCGCAAAAAAATCGCTGCAATTGTTATTAACAAATTATTGGTCGAATTTTCAAAGTTTTCTATTTTAACGCTCCCAACACTGCAAAATTCATTTTGCAATAGTTCTGATGGGAGTTCTGAGCGGCGCTCGATGAGTTCTACAAAAATAAATTTTGCAGTTTTGGGAGCGTAAAAATAGAAAACTTTGAAAGTTCGACCAATTTGTTAATAACATTTGCGGCGATTTTTTAGCGAGAGTTCTCGTTGGCAACTCTTGTAGAACTCATCGAGCGCCGCTCAGAACTCCCATCAGAACTATCGCAAAATGAATTTAGTAGCTTTGGGGGCGTGAAAATAGAAAACTTTGAAATTTCAACCAATAATTTGTTAATAACAAAATTGCAGCGATTTTTTAACGAGAGTTCTCGTTGGCACTTTTGTAGAACTCATCGAGCGCTACTCAAAACTGATTTTTTGAGAAGAACCTTTTTATATAAAAAAAAAAATTCATAACTTTGAGAAAACGCGGGAACTGTTTTCAAAAACCATCAGGAACTTCAGAACTCTTCTGCCTCTCCGATAAATTCCCTCAGAACTCCTGTTTCTTAAAAAAGCGGCGCTGCATGAAGTTAGCGCCGTCATATTGATTTTTTCGATTTCTGAGCCTAATTCACCGGAACTCTTTATGTTTCTCTACTAGAACTCTGGAACTATTCCTTTTCTACCGGTAACTCATGAAAAATTTTCGATATTCAAAAAAGCGGCGCTAACTTCACTCGAGTTACATTTGTATTTAATTATTATCAGTTAATAATAAATATTGCTTCCGAGATTGCTTCCTAATATCTCCAGAGTTTCTCAACGGTCCAAACTTGGGGCCTTTTTATTTACTATTTTATAAAAAGCGTCGCTCTTGCTGTTTGCTCTATGCTGAATTAACTATCTTCTCTATTATTGAAAGATTGTCGAATAATGGACAATTTGACTTCACTTATTTGACTGCCACCTCGACAAGACAGCTCTGCCAAGACCAACGCCATTTTCGCCAATTAATGCTTACCCGTTAAAGAATTCCATCCTTATTCCTCTACCCTTGTTCTATTATAAATTACCATATTAGTCACGAGATGGTGCACTACTATTTTATCTAAATATAAAATAAGCATTCCTTACGTATTTTTTCACTTTGAATTTGTTAAATAAAATTATTTATTCTACAATACCTACCTAATTAAATTTATTTTCAAAAAAAAAAGTCATTTTGAATCAATCTCACTATACCTATAGGGTGTCCCAGAAATAAGTGCACAAAAAGGAACCACATATTCCCGACGTCAAAATAAATCGATTGGATCAAACTTACCTCTATACCAAAATGTTTCCTAAGCTGCATGCCCCCCGAAGACGGTTTTTATTTATTATTTCCGAAACTGTTAAGAAGTTAAATTGATGAAATTTTGCACATCCACTAAACTTTTTAACTTACACTTGGAGTAGTTTTCCACACACACCAAAACACTTTTGCACACACTCGACGCGCGTTTCGCCAACCAAGTTGGCATCATCGGGAGATGATTAAAACTAGTTGATTTAAACTTGGTGATTAAAACTAGTTTTAATCATCTTCCGATGATGCCAACTTGGTTGGCGAAACGCGCGTCGAGTGTGTGCAAAAGTGTTTTGGTGTGTGTGGAAAACTACTCCAAGTGTAAGTTCTACACCTCTTCAGGAATAAACTTTTTAAGCCTAACAAAGTGAGGTAAATATCATCTCAAAATTTTTACCAAGGGTGGGTCAAGCTGTAAGGGTGGGGGGTAAAAATTACCTCAACTTTTTTATTTGTAAGTTTTTTTGAGTTTTGATATCAAATTATGAATTGCCAGAGTCTTCCACAAAGGAAATATCCTCTTGTGTAACTTCGATCGGAGACACCATTTTCGAGTAAAATTCATTTTGATATTCAAATGCATGCTCTAAAATGATGAGATAAGTGGACTAATTTTTTCCTTTACTCGTCAAAACAAAATTTAAATACCAGATCAAACCAAGATTTTATTATATATTTTAACAACTGCTCAAAATGACTGAAAATAAATAAATAAATAAAATTCTGTAAATTTTAATCCAATATTTTATGGCAATATCGTAAAAAAATATCATTTCCTACTCGAGATGAAATACGTTTTTTTCTTTCTTGAGAATTTGCCTCGGATTTTGCCAACTTGCTTCGGTCGTGAGCAAATTCTCATCTTAGTATTTTCATCCCTTGTTGTAAAATATACTATTACTGCCTTTGTTTGCTACGTATTGTGTATCGATATATTTTAAAAATACTCGTATCCCATCTATTACGTCTAAATTATCTAAACCATTATTGCATAGCGTTCCCTATTTTCTGAACGCAAGCAGAATAATTTTCCTAAAGTTTTCTAGTATAAAATTACTTACTATGGCTGTCAAGACATTGCAAGTAAATAAAACTTTCATGTTATTTGATTAACTTTTCAACAAGTGCAAACGTTCCATTTACCGCATTGCTGAATAAATTATCTATTCAAACTACAATAAGCAATGTGAACTCTGTGACATATCCAACTACAACCTTAATTATACTTCAAACATTGATTTTTATATTTTCCTTTGTTTTAGCCACATTAATAATTAGTTTCGTTACCTTTTTGCAAACGTGCTGTAACCGAGAATCGTATATTCTTGTAGTCTCTGTACTTTCTTGGCCTTTTCTTGACCACTTTCAAAGTAGCGTCTCATCAACCAAGTTTTGTTAATCTAAACTTTTTTATTTTGAGTAGGTATATGATTGCAAGAACTAGAAAAATTGTGTGCAATCAGGTCGAATGTAAATAATCTTTTCCAATTTAACTTTTCTACTGTTGTGCGGTTACTGTAATTAACCCAAATGTGTATAGGCAATTATTTTTCAGACGTCGCACAATGAAATAACGTTCCATATGAAGAACAGGGCTTGAATTATTCAAGTGACAAGGTTTAATTTGTTTCATATACCAACCAGTCAGTCCGTTTTAGTTAATAAATTAAGCATCTCCGGTAAGTTCAGGGATTTAATTAATTTGCAGCTCGGGTCAAATGACCGCAATCTGCTTCCATAATTTTCAATTGGCTATGAGAAAGCATCGGCCCAATTAAAATCTCAATAATGCATTTTATGCACTTTGAAATGCCGTTGGTGCCTCGCTAAGTGCATATTACATTAATATGGTAATTCTCGGTGTTTCAACTGTTTCATATAGGTAGTCTAGTATCAATTACCGAGGATATAAAGAGAGTGCAGATCGTTGGCAACTGTTCGAAAATCGTGTCGCTACAAAGCCGGTATCATATAGTATAGCACGGTTAATTTTTATGGGAATTAGGGTAACGTTAAAAGGATTAAAATTGTTCATATGTTGTTAATGTGATTAAAACTTAAATATACGATTTACATTATCAGGTTTATAATATAGAGTAACCCTAAAAAATCAAATGAGTATAAGGAGAACGGAGCGTGAGGACCTCGGTGAAGAAGTGATATAGGCCTGCAGAAATAGAAAAAACGGTGTAACTAATTCGTTTCAGATAGCCGTAGGTAAAAACAGGTGTATTTAGTTATAAGGAATATACCTCTGCGATTCCTCCCAAATCAAATAAACAGAACATTGTTTATAAGTCACTTGTATGTGAAAAAATCATGAAATTTTGAGTTTTTTAAAAATTGCAGTAAGACTGCAGTAGATTAATTTTTTTGAATGTTTCTGTTTACTAGGTAATTCCAAACCGGTTAATTTAAGCCCCGGTTGATTTCATTTCATTGATTATTTATTTAAATAATTGCCGAAAACCATCGAAATTTTCGAAAATTTCAAGCATTTTTTACTCTGAAAGGAAAAATGCTAGACTCTTGAAACTTTGGTGGAATTTGTGTCTCATTACCCTCAACTTACAAAAAAAATTTCGTTTTAAAATGTTTATTAGTTTTCGAGAAATTCTATTTGTTTATTAAAAACGTCCCAAATGTTTAATGAAAAATTGACCTATTAACGTTATCAAAAATAATTCAACCACAGCTCATTTTTTTCGTCAAGACGTCAATTTTACGAATCTGTTATGGACGTATCGATTTTCAATAATTTTGACCGTCAAAATGGCGTTAACAACATTGCTACTTTTCGAAGCAGCGTTTTTTGCAAATAACTTTACAACAAATGAACGTATCTGCACAAATCTTTCATATTTGAGTTGCTGGTATTTTTCTACAAATTTATAAAAAAAAACTGTTGCTCTGGGACATGTAGGAGCCGAGATAATTTTTTAAATTGTTTAATGCGCCAAACGTTTATTTATTAATATTTATGGCCAAAATTGAAACTGGTTGTTAATAAGATCTTGAATTTTGTGAATTCATCAAGTCCTATTGAAAACGGGCCCTTTTTGAGGTCAAAATATAATTTTTAATAATTAGTGATTTTAGAGCGTCTACAATTTGTTTGGCTCAAAGGACAGGTGAATTTTTTATCAAACGATTTTCAAATTGGGGTAGCGAGAAAAATTCGTCATGTCTCCGTTATTTTCCGGCTGTAACATCGTAAGTATATTGTTTGATGGAGAAATAGTTTGTGCACACATTGTTACCATTATATAATCTTTATAAATTTATATTTAATACATTAGCACATTATAAGTTGCATAAGCCCAAAAAAGGAAAAAATAAAAAAAAAAAATTGTTTATAACAATTATTTGTTTATTATTTGGATATTGCAAATGTGCCCATTGTTATTATTTTCGTGAGCTACCCCAAATTAAAAAAAAAAACGTCGAAATTGGCCGGAAAATAACGGAGATATGACGAATTTTTCTCGCTACCCCAATTTGAAACTCGTTTGATCAAAAATTCGCCTGTCCCTTGAGCCAAACAAATTAATAAGACGCTCTAAAATCACTAATTATTAAAAATTATATTTTGACCTCAAAAAGGGCCCGTTTTTAATAGGACTTGATGAATTCACAAAATTCAAGATCTTATTAACAACCAGTTTCAATTTTGGCCATAAATATTAATAAATAAACGTTTGGCTCATTAAACAATTTAAAAAATTATCTCGGCTCCTACATGTCCCAGAGCAACAATTTTTTTTTTATAAATTTGTAGAAAAATACCAGCAACTCAAATATGAAAGATTTGTGCAGATACGTTCATTTGTTGTAAAGTTATTTGCAAAAAACGCTGCTCCGAAAAGTAGCAATGTTGTTAACGCCATTTTGACGGTCAAAATTATTGAAAATCGATACGCCCATAACAGATTCGTAAAATTGACGTCTTGACGAAAAAAATGAGCTGTGGTTGAATTATTTTTGATAACGTTAATAGGTCAATTTTTCATTAAACATTTGGGACGTTTTTAATAAACAAATAGAATTTCTCGAAAACTAATAAACATTTTAAAACGAAATTTTTTTTTGTAAGTTGAGGGTAATGAGACACATATTCCACCAAATTTCCAAGAGTCTAGCATTTTTCCTTTCAGAGTAAAAAATGCTTGAAATTTTCGAAAATTTCGATGGTTTTCGGCGATTATTTAAATAAATAATCAATGAAATGAAATCAACCGGGGCTTAAATTAACCGGTTTGGAATTACCTAGTAAACAGAAACATTCAAAAAAATTAATCTACTGCAGTCTTACTGCAATTTTTAAAAAACTCCAAATTTCATGATTTTTTCACATACAAGTGACTTATAAACAATGTTCTGTTTATTTGATTTGGGAGGAATCGCAGAGGTATATTCCTTATAACTAAATACACCTGTTTTTACCTACGGCTATCTGAAACGAATTAGTTACAGATTCCCGTTCACATCGTCTAATTCTACAGGCCTAATATGAGTTGACTAGTTTGGTAAGATTTATAGTTTAAGTTTACCGTTTGTCTTTGTCAAAAATTTAATCGTATTTGTCCAAATTGAAACATTTTCTAGAATTATTATCAATTTATAAATCGTACATTGGTATTGAAATTCTGAAAATGCCTAGAACTGGAACGAACCTTTTATTCCACCAAATTTCGATACTAGAAAGGAAGGTGTGGTTTTTCCCTCATTGTCATGCATTTTGTTTCCAGCTGGAGTGTATCTAGATTTTTGCTGTTCGAGTTAAATTATATATCCGTAAATTACCGTACTACAACAGAATACGTTAACATGTCTGTATGGGATAAAACTGCAGACTTCCGCATCTGTTCAGGTGAGACGCGACTTGTGTTTGTGTAATCGAAACGAAAAAATATTGTTTGAGGCGAGGTTATAAAAATGTATGGCAAAGCGCCTCGTTTGTTTATTTTATCGATGTTGATAATGCAAATGTTGCGGAGAAATGTAAATTCAATTTTTTTACAGATAAAGATAAACTAACTGCAATTTAAATATTATCAAAACTGGGAATGCTACAGCATGATGTTCTATTTGTTCGTGGAAAAGTTTTAACTTGTAAATGGTGGTGTAGCTTTAATGCTTTACGTAGAGTGGATTTAAAAGTTGCTGAAAATACTGGAGAAGTTTTTAATACTAGTTGTTGTAAATTGACTTATTTTGGACCGGATGTGTTGCACTATGTTATATTTAGAACAATAATTTAAAAGCACTTAATTTTCACGGAAACTCATACACTACAGTCGAAACTTTTATCATTACTTTTTAGTTTGACTATTATGCTAAATTGGATCCTGATAATTGTTAGATTCTAATGTATCACACTTCAGAGCTTGTTTATAGTTGGTTTCGGTATCGTCAGTTTGCAGTAATAGGAAAAGTTGTTTTCCTCAAAACCATCTATTTTCTCATTAAAGTTGAGAAATAGATACCATAAACAAATAAAAAGTCGTTACGATTTCCTTAGCAGGTCCAAAGTGAGGTAAAAGAATAAATTTTCTGGGCATATATATAACACCGATTTGATAGACAGGATGTTTTTAAAAGAGTGGCTTTTTAAGAATCCGAAATAATCATTTCTTTAAGTAATAAATTGAAATTTCTTTGGAAATTCTTGAAAAATTCAAAGTTCTTTAGAAAATTTTGCAAAATTAGGGGCAAAAATCGAAAATCTACCTCGACAGATCGATAGGCAACCAAAAAGCGAAGATTTCAAAAAAAATTTTCTCGTGATTACTTAAGATTGCGATTTACTCCTCTGATATTAACCGCTATTTCTTTAGGAGTAAATTTTGCAGAAACTAATACACGGATTTTGAAAATTAATGTATCTAATTTTGCAGAAAAAAGTGTAAATGGCCGTGAGGTATTGAAATTACCATTCTTATCTATAATTGAGAAGGAAAAAATAAGACTGTACATATTGGCAATACGTAGGCAACTCATTCAATCGCTTGTATTTACAATTTTGTATTTTTTTTTGTAAAAAGAAATTAGCTTACGGCCGAGTACAAAGTGTTACTTAAAAGCTCACCAAATATTGTCGCTCAAATTAACGTATCTTTCGTGAAATTGACCCTCAAAGGAGAACTTTCACATTTTTAGGTCAAGTAGTCATTTGCATTGCTGAAATAGCGCCCGAAACTAGGCAAATTACAGAACAATATTGCATTACAACTTGGTCTATCACTCTGGAGATGTCAGCATGTAGTAGTAGTAGCACTCAGTAGTACTTAATTAGTCCAAAAGAGCACAAATACAGGCTATAAGCATTGAATAAAGGAATATATTCCTTTATTCAATGCAATAAGACAAGTCATACAACAAACATAGTGGTATAATACACAATATTATAAACACGTTACGTGCCGGCATCTGACGGCGAGTAGCGTGAACCCTCAAAACAAAACAAAAATTTGTTATCTGCATTGTCTTCCAGGCCGGCCCAGCCAGTGATCGTCTACCCGCGTTAGGCAATCATACAAAGCATATTAGACTATTAAATCCTAGCCTTAAGTAATACGGTAAAGTAATATTTACACAAAAAAAGTTTTTTGATGAAAATTCAAACTTTTTTGGAAAATTTTGGAAAGCTAGGGGCAAAAGTCAAAAATCTACCTCGACAGATCGATAGGCAATTGAAAAACGAGGATTTTAAAAAAGGAACTCTCAATTATTATTATTAACACCTGTAGACTGATTTGATAAAAAAGTCACTTTTGTCCCACTGTACGGCCGCGGCTAGTCCTCTGAGTTATTTGCGCAGGGAAGTTATTATGAGCGTTGGCTGCTACTCATTAAACGAAATTAAAAACAATGCCTATTAATAAGAAAAATAACTTTTTTAAGACGTTAACTAAACTTTTTGTATTTACTCTCTTTTCCATCCTGAAGAACGGACTATCTGTATCTGCCCATCTATTGCAAATGGAAAACTTTAACAAGCACGCCATTCTGTATTCTTCAGCTATTGTAACATTGTTGACAACGTATGCAAAGCCAAAAATAGATCGTAACCTCTCATTAAACCAAATTGTTAAATTTCGTGGCGTTAAACGAAATTGTTTCTAGGAAATAACGTTCCGCCATCCGGAATGCTCGTATGCTGAGCCTTTTCAATTACGCAAAAACGCTCAGATTTTTATCGCGTTACCACAGTGTTATTTGCCGAGTTGCTTTGCAAAACCCGCTAAACATTATAATTTTAAATGAGTTATTTATTTACCATGAATGGCTTTCATGAAGATGGGCATGTAGCGGAGGAACAAAATTAGCGCAGGTGTAAAAACTATTTAGCGCGCCTATTAGGAATTTAATTGGATTTGTCAGACTTAAGTGACCAGCTATTGAGGCTAAGCAATTCAGTAAGAACGATATCTGAGTGAGGCGAAGGAAAAGGTGAATTGATTACATTGGAAGAGAATTAATTTAATGTTTGCAAGACTCTTGTTGAGAGTATTCGAACGTCACACTTGCATCATTTTTTGTTGCACGGAATCGAAATAGCCCTCAAAGAGACTGACGTGAGAAAAAATGGCTCATAACAAACGATGAAGCATAGACATGAAGAGCATAGAAGAGAAACAACAAAATTATGTATAAAAAAAGAAACAACAATGTATAGAAAATCAAATGGAAAAAATTTGAGGGTAACTGTATCCCTGTGAAGTTAGCACCACTTTTTTACAAAATTGAGTAAATCTTTAGAGTTCTGAGTAGAAAAAGCATAGTTCTAGAGTTCCTGGTCGAAAAGAACAATAGTTCTGCAAAAATAAGGCCAGAAATCGAAAAAAATTAAGTAAGGGTGCTAACTTCACGCAGCACCACTTTTTTGTCAAAAATGAGTTCTGATGGCATTTTTCGGTAGAGAAAAAAGAGTTCTGGAGTTCCTGACCATTTTTAACAATAGTTCTATCGTTTGTTGAAGTTATTAAAAAATTCAAATTTGGCAGAAAAAAAAACATTTTTAAATATAGACTTTCTTTACGTTTTCAGCAGAGTTCTGAATAGCACCAGAAGAGTTCTGACGAATGGCGAAAGAAAAAATTGTCTATCGCAAAAGTTGCGATTTTTATTGCAAATTTTAAGTTTAAAAATTCGAAACTTTCTTATAAAGAAAGTACAAAAGAGTTCACACCTCGCTTTTTAAGCGAATTAGAAGTTTGTCTTTGGTTTAGTTACCATGGCAACCCAAAAGATTTCCAGAAGTTTTGCATCCTTCTGGGTACCCTGAGCGAAATTAATACGTGGAAATTTTTCCGTCAGATTTATTGACATAAGTACGATCATATTTGACGTTTGCTGTCACAAATAAATAAACTGTAGTAAAGTGTTTGACAATATAAAAAAATAGGTCCACCTATTTTAGTGAAGAAAACATAATATAAAACATTACAGTAGATATAATAGTTTATGAGTAGTTTTCTGCAACTAAAATGGGTGGAAAGATTTTCTTTAACATTGCATATGTAGATATCCTGCAACTATAGGTGTAAAATTTTCTTACCGAATTCCCTGCGTGCTTGAATCAATAACCGGAAATTTTTCTCGTGCACAAATTTTGTAAGAAAATTTGTGCACTCGAAAAATTTCCGATAATTATTCAAGCACTAGGGAGATTACTAGTGAAAATTTCGCACCTAATTCAAATGAAAAAATAAATGACAGATTAGGTTAAATAATTAGAAACTGCCAATTTTATGGTAGACGTCAAAATCCAGGTCAAAATCGTTACTTTTCGTTCGCTCCCCCTGCTTCTAAAATCGCAGCGAGACCATACAATTAACGATGTAGTAATTCGAAGTTGGACCCTCTACGGATTCCTTACCAGAACGGCGGTCCGGCGGCGGTTTTTCGTTCGAAAATAGCGTTTGAAGTTTTCGTGTTTTTATATGCAACTGTCAAAAAATTTCCGCTGTAATACCTTCCAGGGTACCCCAGCAGGAGAAAATTTCCAAAGAAATACATGTCATGGCAACGTTAAGAAATGCTCCTATTTTATTGGTTAACATAATATTTTCAAACTAATAAAGAGAATTTGGAGGGGAAAAAAATACCGGGCGAATGGAAAACAATGATAATAGTCCTAGCACCAATATGAAACATGAAATGCGAGAATTACTTCACTCCTAAATATGTTACATTTAAGGTTCTTATTATATTGTTAAAAGATAAATTAGATAATTTCGCGAAGGATAATATGGGAGATTTCCAAAACTGTTTCAGAAAGGTAAGGTCAAGGCAGGCAATAGAAAATAGTTCTGAGAATAATATGAAAAAGCATATTATGATATTTATAGATTTCAAACAAGCGTTAATGGACTTGAAAAACATAAACATAGATACCTAAGAAAATTAGAGTGCTAATAAAGATTACAATGGAAGACTCAAATGCAATAATAATCACAGGACAAGAAAAAATTGAAAAAATACCAGTAGAAAAAGGGGTGCCTGTTCTGCGTTTCATCATAGCATTAGATGCAGTTATAAGAAAAATAGAAGGAACATGTACGATTAACAAAAATGTTATTCAAGCAATAGCATATGCGGATAATGACGTGATCATCTCAAGATTTTCAAGACAAAAATGAAAGAAATGAACTAGAAAGAGCAACATTGAAACTTGAAGAAGAACCGAAAAACAGGATTAAGGCTGAATGAAAAAAATGAAACAAACTATATGTGTTGCATTAAGGAAGCGAGACATAATGGAGAGAATACAGAAAGGGATCAACAATAAAACATGTAAAAATTAACACTTTAGTAAGATTAATAGTAACATACGCATTGGAAACAATAACACTGACCAATAACGAAGAAGAAAAACATAAAATATTGGAAAGGAAGGTACTAAGAACAATAATGAGTCCAAAGGAAATTAGTAAAAACGAGTATAGGTAAGTAGTAAGGTATGAAATAGAAGAGATTCTGAGAAATAAAAAGAGCTATAAAATCGATGAGAATCAGCTGGTACGAACACATACACAAAAGAGAAAGATAGACACAGCATTAAGAACGACAACGGAATGGAACCCCATATATAACAGATCCATGGGTAGACCAAGAAGCAGATGGAAGGAATAAATTGCGGAAAATATTAAAAGATTTAAGGATTGATCAGTGGAAAAAAGAAAATAACAAACAGACAAGAATGGAGAAAAATAGTAGAACAGGCAAAAACACACCAGACACTATGAGAGAGAAATAAGGGCTTATCCACCTTAAAATAGGAATAACATAAATTCTGGTATCTTAAATTTTTTCTGACAAAATGATTAAATATGATTTTTACGTGCAAAACAAAACATAATAGCCAATAGTCAGCAAAGATGATGACACATATTTTTATTTAATCTTAGAGGAATATTTTGGGATAAAATTGTGAATGAAAGAACAATAAAAATGCCTTTTGGCTTATTCTTGGCTTTATTTAGCGGTGTCGACTTTGTGTCTACATCGCTCAGTATCAGACGTGGCGTGATAACTCTTGAAGACAAGATACTTTACAGAATGGAAAAAACTAAACGGAATGATTCACCTCAAACGGATACAACTAAACTGGTGCACATATACACTGATCAAACTGTTGCCAAATTGATTTATTTTTAAATTTTTCCAGTAATTTGTTTTTTATACCAGTTACAGTCGACTATGTACGTACATTCATCTCAACACACTCAAACGTCAAATAGATGAGAGCATTAAAAATCTGTAAAATAAATGCCTTAATCCCACTCAGTTTAATTAGCGTGAAAGATCGATCAATATTTACTAAAGATTTTATCAGTTGTCACATGTAAAACCCTTGTTTTAAAACGCCGGCAAGGCCTAAATAAACCCAAACGAAGCCGTTCTTAATTGGAAACAGTAATTTACTTAAAACAAATTGGCACACCAAACATAGTTAATACCGTGGCAAGGGCAAGGGCAGCTTACGGTTTGCAGGAACCTTTTACGTAAATTGTTATGGGAATTGTCTAGAAATTCCCGAGAATAAGTTTAAAACTAATATAAGAGCTTTATTCCGTTCGGTAGCTTTGAAAATGCCTCTTGAAGTGTTTTTATTTCAATGAAAATGTCTTCTTTCTTACTTATCCCATAAATGTTAGGATTTCTGTAATAAATGCTCCAAATCAAAGTTCTAAAAGTCATATTACGAGTCAAGTGTTGAACCAGATATTAAATTTGTTTTCCAAACGATTTAACTGTCTATAGGCAATTAAATTCAACCGTTTTATGCAATGGTTTACTGAATTATGCACTAAAAATATGCATACTGCCACACAATTTTGTCCAATAAAACCGTAAATCGTTATTTTAAAAAATATTTAAAAAGTTTGTTGTTACACATACTAATTCAATTCACGTTTTATGATTTTATTTTATTCTCTATCCCGTAGGCAATTGTGTTAATTAAACTTAATGGCTATCGTGCCATTCGTATATTACACTATTAATTTCATGGCTTGCAGTTTTTACTAGATATAAATTAAATGGTTTTAAGTTATCATTACAATTCAGTAATCAGTTTATTTATAAATGCAGAGTTGGTACCTAGTGTAAAAATAATTTCATACCCAATGAGCAATTTGCACTAATTGCTGTAAATAATGTAAATTTGTATTTTATTCGAACGCGGTGGTTGTAATTGACAGAAAAATAAATGGTTATGTGTCACAACAATAATCCATTATTGTTTTAATGAATAAATTAATTGGTCAGTATAAGTATTAATTAATTCTGGTGGTAGACTATTCATATAGATGTTTTAAACATTTCCATTTGGAAAACTTGGATTTGACATAAGAGTTCAGTTTTTACTATTGCCTGAATGCACTAAAAAATTTTGCAATCATCTTTACACCATAAAATACCATTAAGAACTTATCCATCATCTAATACATAATGAAATTGAGTCACATACTAATAAATAAAAATGACGTTGTTTAAAAATATGTAAATTATTCATTTGCCAAAATAATTATAAATAAAAGAGAAAAGGTTAAAACTTTGCTTCAAGAATAATGCCTTTTGATGAATTTTTTTTAAATATTAAGTTTCTGGCTCAAATATAATTCCGGCGCCACTGGGCAAACTTTCGGTGCATTTACTTTTGATCGGTCGACAGTGTTGCCATTTTAATTAACGCAACACGAAATGATAAAGATTTTAAAAATATAATTCGATTATAGGACCATTTCCCTATATCACTTGTCAGCTGTTTGCTTTTCAGTCACTGAACTTTACTGCTTTACTACTGACCTGGTTTTCAAATGCAGCAGGTGTGCGTCAACAAAAAATAGCGCGAAAGAACGTAAACAACAAACGATGGTGATTCGAAAGTAAATATTGTGCTTGTTTAGTTCAGTATAATAAAAATTGAGTGGAGTTTATTTTACGTGTGTGTAAAGTTTTATTTTAGGGGCGTTTTAGTGGCAATCAAGATTGGGTACAGTGTGACAGAAAAAAAAAAGACGTACACCAATCAAGATAAAGTTAATATGCTTAGCTTAGCCTGCTGCCTGTCGGGGGAAAGGGGGCAGCTGCAAAAAGGCTTTACGAATCCTGAACAAGAAAATGCTTACGAGATTAGTTCAACATATCAGAGACTATTTGCTTTACTATTAAAATCCCCGTATTTAATTTGAATCGTGAAGTTTGACAACAACACACAGCTCAGGAATCGTACAAGAAACGCGCGGTCGCCTCGATTATTAGTGATTGTTCTCATTAGCGCATTCCACTGGCGGGATAATCGAATTAAAATAAAGAGCCGTAGGCGAATGCGACAATCCCATGAGTGAAAAAACCTCACTTTTCGCACGAATTGCATACAAAAATTTTTCTACTACCGAAATGGACCTAAGTTCTCTAATGATAATGTGAAACGGCAAAGCTTACCTATTACGTCAAAACTTATAAATGAAACTTCAGAATTGTAAAAAATTCAATCATTATTGTTAAAGAATATTGAAAATTAGGTGGTGTGTTTTATAATAATACCGTGATATTAAATAAATGGACTACATAAAATTAAATAACCACATTTAACGTTTTTAAAATAAGATATGATTATTATAGGTGCTTTAATGGGTATGCAATAGTATGTTACTTTACGCACTAGTGCGTAAGGTTAAAACACTTTACGCACTAGTGCGTAAAGTTTAACTTTACGCACTCTACAGCGTGCAGAAAGTTAGTGTTTTACGATCGGTAGTAGAAAAATATAGTTTCGTGTTCCTGTAGTTGAAAAGTGTCACCCCTATAAATGTGACCCCCCCCCCCCACTTAAAGATTCACCCTGTATAGGACAGTCCCTATGGCATGTATTTAGCAAATAGTTTATTTTTAATTTGTTTTACCCTGTCACTTAATTGCTTCTTCAAAAGGAAATATTATCCCACTTCTGATGATCTGTAAACATGAAGTAATAATTATTTTAAGTTAAAGAATAAATCAGAGGTAATACATTACTTAGTACCTACTTCTTTATGTAAAAATATTTATCTGAAGAAAGTACTTCCTTTTTTGGTAAATAATAAAAGAATCTATGCGTCATAACAAAGTATGTATTATAATATGAATATATTAAGCAACATAGTTTCTGTTTAAGCGTACTACCCAGAATAAATCGTAATCATTGTATATTATAGTCCTTGTAAGTTGTATCAAATTACACATTTATGCGATTTAAGAGATTAAAGTTGGGGGAATAATTTTGCATTTAATTAAATTTCTAAATTGGTTATATAATATGCAAAATATTATCTTACCATGGAATAACCAACAACATTAGCACGTCTGGTAGCGTTGAAAATTGTCAGGAATTATAATGGCTGTTAATTATTTTATGAATAACGCGTTTTGCATTCCTTTGATAAAAACTTGGTGTATCTCCATTTTATTCAAGCGTTTCAAACTATGATATATTCCGCTGTGCCGTACTGAAAATTTATCGCTTGTGGGTTTTTCATGTTTCTTATTTTACCTACATTTTGAAGAAAAAAGTGGTGGATTTATGTTAGCTTTGTGCCCGTAAACTACCTATTCGAAATTATTCATGTGCCTGATATTAAGATTCTAGCATAATACAGTAACTTCGTTGGACATTGATATATTGATGCTGTACTTTTCATTTATTAAGTTATTTTACTAACTCCGTGACGGTGTAAACCTCGGTGTAAACAAACATCGCTCGGTTAATAATATTGAAACCTAGGGGAGAAGCACGACCGAAATTTGCGCTTACACCAGATTTCCCTTGATAAAATTGTTTCCGAATTTCCTAACGAGTCAGTGATTTTAATAATAATAACGAACAAGGAAAACATCAGCCCAGATTAAATATTACCCCAATCTTTCTTTTTACATATTTGTTTGATTAGTAATTTTTTGTTTTTTTCTAGCAGTAGTGGGTCAATTGTAAAAACAATTTTAGGGGTTTTTGAATACTTTTAAAGAATTTAGAGTTCAATCAAAAAATTTCCCAATCGGATTTCGTCACCCTGTATCTCTATAGGTATCGATTATTCGAAACATGTTTTTTCAATTTATTGTTAGTACATAATTCTTGTAATTTTTCTTGTTTTAGGAAAGATTTTATACATGGTGAGAAAAAAGTATGCTTTCGATACTGCAAAAAGAAAACAACGATATAACAGTTAACCAAAATAAATTTATATTTTGTTGGTCCCTTATTTAACGCGTATTACTTCTGCCTAACGGTGGGGCATACTAACTACTAAATTACAAGAACCGACTTTTATTCAAAAACCCCTAAAATTGTTTTTTACAATTAAGCCACTGCTTCTTCTAAAATCCAGACAAAAGCAAAAAATTTTTTGAAAAGAAATGATGTCGCAGTGAAATTTGTTAAAATTTGCATTGTTTTATTTGCCACCCTGTATTTTAGAATTAAAGTTCCTACAAACCAATAAGACACACCGATCTACTCTAAGATCGGACAATAGGCCCTAATATGCTTCAAATCGCGTTCAAATATCTTTCATATTTTCTGAGATATTTAACTTCAACTTCAAATGTATACTAAAAATTTACTTTATGCGTTTCAAAGTTCCAGCAGTTTAGATGTAATTTAGAAAATCCCGAGGCGTATACGTTTTCTCGTTTTGCTTCTTAAGAAAGTTATGATTTTTTTAAAAAGGGCGATCTTGTCGGATATCGGCGATTTTTCCGACATAATTCTTTAGAAACGCGACACAGCCTTTCACTTTGAATTTAGAGGATCCGGATCCTGGGTCCGGACCCAGGCGGGCAAGAAGAAGGAAAAATAAAGAACTCTTTCTTTTCGCCCATATCCGATAATTGCCAAGATATGAATTATTTAAATGGTCGATTTTGTCGAAAAACCGTACTTTTCAAGTACTTTTCAAACATGAACTTTTTTAATAACTAACCCTTAATACTTTGACTGTATGGCTCAGGGCCTTAGCAAAAAAAGAAAAGCCCTTAATACTTGGGTCAGTATTAAATATTGAAATCAGGTGTTGTTTTCACCCTCTTATAGGGTAAAAGCACATCTATTTCTCTCTTTTTAATATTTACTTAAAGTTTAAGAATTCGCAAAAAAAAATGTCCAAGCCGCTATAGAATTAGTTCGAAGTTTGGGTACTTTTTGACGTGGTATTATACTGTATCAAATAAATAAAATACTGTTTACTGCCACCCAAAAATGAAATTAAAAAATATTACGAAAACAGAATCCTAAACTAAGAATAAATTACTTTTAGTCTTCAGTGTTAATAGGAATGTTCACTAATTTTTAATTGTAATAAAAAATGATAGTTCTAAGGCCACAAAAACTCGTAGTAACCATTAATTAAAACGCCTAAACATCTTTTTCTCTTAAAAATAAATTAAAAATAAAATCGCCGAAACGAACGAGGCTAGCAAACGATCCCTGCAGCGAGACTAGCGCGTGTGATGTCATAATGCGTAAGGGACCACAGGTGGCGAGACTGCTTACTATTATATTCTTTGTTTTAGTATTCATTTATATGCGTTTTTGTTAAGATGGAAGACTCAAACAGTGTGAAAGTGGTGTTTTGTTCCTGCATGTACATACATCAATAAATAACCCGGAAAAGGTTTTTATAAGTGTACCAAATAATTTGCAAAGAAAAAAGCGGTGGTTTAGTGTAGCTAGATGAGGGCTTAAAGAGGTTTCAATTCCAATGCCAAAGTAGCGTCAAATGAGCTAGAAAAAGAAAGATTTCTGAAATTTTTTATTCACATTAAAGTCGAGTTATAAAACGTGTTAGAGATTTTAAAATTTTAGGGCCCCATATACAATATCTGTTAGTTTAGACTTGGTTCAAAAACTTGATTACATTATGTTTTTATAGCTTGTGCAAGAATAAATTTACAAAAACCAATTTTATGAGGCACCTTGTATACTATTGAATATGGTAGCAAGAAAATTCATAGAATACCCTAAAACTTTTGTTTACTTTTTTTTTCTTATCTTAAAGTTCTGCCACAGTTCACAAAACAACACTTCATGCCTAAGTGATCGAAACGCGCGGTATCGTTCCCGATACTAAATAATTTATATCTTTCGCTAGAATACTCCGATTGTAAAAATTCTTTCACCAAAATTAAATTTGAACTTTCTACTACAATACCGCTCACATAACCGATATGGTATCTCTAGAAATAGAAAAAGTACCTCGATGCTACATTTGTCTCTACAATATTTCTGCACCCCCGCGTACTTCATTTTAACGCTGCTATCGTAGTCGCCATACATCATATAACCTCCGTCTAAAATTTGATCCCTGTAGGTTTAATAGTTTTGGAGATAGCACGAGTTATATCTGAAAAATTTTAAATATCGTGTATCGCCGAAAAGGGGTGAAAAATTAATATAGGAGATGAACGCAAGCTCATATCGCAAATCGTATGTCCAAAAGTTATATAGCAACAGAGAAATAAGCAGAATTTAAGTTCACTGGATCCCTGACTATAAGTTATACTCATTCTCGCTTACCTATTACGCATAGTGACGTCAGATAGCGTTTCGCGCATTTAAACGAATATTGATATTTCTTTTGGGTTTTTTCCATAGAATGGATTTATCGATTTTTGTAAGACTTTGAAGATGTGATTATGAGACTATTTTTAATCATTTTGTGATATTTAAACAAGATTTCATTTTTTTGTGAACATCCCTATTTTAACGACTACAATTTAAACACAAATTACAAAAAGAATTCGTGCATTATTACACCTATTTGAAATTTTAGGCAGTACCTTCGCTCTACATAGTTATTTATTAAAAATTTTCATTAGTCTGCAGAACTAAGCAAACACAAATATGAGATATGGCAACATATAATAATAATAATAATAATAATATTTATTTATCCATTTGATCACAATACAATGAAATAGGACATGTCAATACATTTTAGAGATATATAAAACGAAAAAAAATATAACTTCACTATAAGTACATAAGACCAACAAAATAGGTAACACACAATATACGTAATACAATATAATAGAACATTTAATCATTTTGAAACAGTATTATCATTTAAATATTCCTCGACTGAATAATAACAACCATTTACTAAATGCTTTCGCAATTCTTTCTTAAAAGAGTATAAGGAAGCTTTTTCCTTAACATTGAAAGGTAGGGCATTGAAAAACTTTACTCCAGCAAGTAGTGGAGACTTTTCGTATAGTGCAGTCTTGTGCTTATGGGTTTTAAGTAAGCTACCACTCCTGGTGGGATATCTGTGTATCTGCGAATTTGTTTCGAATTTGTTGATGTTTTTTTTTATATATACTATACAGCTGTATATATATATACAGGGAAACGTTAATATTTCATGCTGCTTGAACACAACCCTACATGACTGGATTCTCTGCAGACCAAAAATTAATCGCATAACCCGCTTTTGAGCAATTAGAACCCTTCCACTGTCAGCAGCATTACCCCATAAAATGACATCATACGATAGAACCGAATTAATGAGGGCATAATAAACATTTATCAAAGATTTTTGATCAAGCATACTTTTTAGCTGTAGAATTGCATAATATCCGCTACTTATTTTTCGACATGTATTATTAATGTGGTATCTCCAACTCAAATCACTGTCAATGTGTATACCTAAAAATTTTGTTGTTTCACTGGGAGCAACAATTATCTGATCTTGTATGATGTTCATAGGAGTTTGAAATTTTTTCCTACCGAAAAATTGTAATAGTATAGTTTTTCCTGTGTTTACAATTAGTTTATTTTTGGTACACCAGTTTAAAAATTCTTCAAAAATTGTATTGAGTTTACCTTGCAGTTCCTCAGGAGTGTCTGCTTCTTCTGCTATGGAGGTGTCGTCTGCGTAGAGCACAATGCACTTAGCACGAATATGGAGTGGTAGATCGTTTATAAATAAAACAAATATAAGCGGTCCCAATACAGAGCCTTGAGGAACTCCAAGGTTAACATCGTACATCTCCGAGTTCGTATCTTTTAATTTTACAAAAATTTTTCTAAAACTCATATATGACATTAGCCACGATAGAAAGTTTCCCCTTATTCCAATTGCATAGAGTTTATCAGCTATAAATGTCAGATCTATGGAATCAAATGCCTTAGACAAGTCAAAGAAAAGTGCAGCAACGTATTTCCTCTTATCTATACGATCATATACAAACTCAAAGAAATCAGCCGCTGCACTCTCGGTTGACCTGCCAGGGCAAAATCCATTCTGACAACTGGAAATTATTTGGTATTTTGTTAGATACGGAAACATTCTGTTGTGTATGGCGCGTTCAATTATTTTACAGATTACATTAAGTACAGTAATAGGTCTATGATTTTCAATCATTTGTGGATCATTGTTTTTATAGATCGGAATGATTTTACCTATTTTTAACTCGTCTGGAAATTTTCCCAATTCTACAGATAAGTTAACAATGTGGGCCAGTGGCTCGGCGATAAATTGAGCTGTAGATTTAATAATTTTTGTTGACAGGCAATCTACTCCTACAGAATTGGTATTTTTTAATTGATTTATAATGTTTATTATCTCCTCACTGGTAACTGGAGTAAAGAAAAAGGTATTATCATTGTTAGGCATTACAGTACACTCTTTTGATATTTGATCACCAAAGTGGTGTTTTATTTTATTTGGAACCTCGGTAGAATAGTGCTTAGCAAATACATTGACAACTTTATCCGTATTGGTAATAATTTCATTGTTAAATTGAATTTTTAGTGCTGGTGCGGTTTTAATTTTACCAGTTTTTTTACGTACTAAATTCCAGATCTGTTTTTGTCTATCTTGTATCGTATCTATGCTACTTAATGTATCCTGATAATAATTTAATTTGGCCTTATTAACATTTTTTTGATGTTCTTTTTTCATTTCCCCGTACTGAGTTTTCCAATCTGTATTATTTGTATTTTTTACCCACCAAAACATATCTTTCAATTGCCTACCTTTTTCTTTTATGTCTTTAGTGATCCACGTATTTGGTTTTTTATTTTCAGTCGAGATTTTAATAATAGGACATGTTAAGTCTATGGCAAATATTAAAGTATTTATAAACATATTATAAACATAATTTATATCAGAAGTACATTCATATACAGACTGAAAATTTTCAAATTGTAAATAATTATTCAACTGCCACAAATTCTGTTCACCAGTATCTCTTTTCGTGATAATTTTAGACTGTTTATCTAGATACTTAACATTTTGTATTTTCAGTGTAAATATTATACCCAAATGATCACTGAAGTTGAATGATTCCAGTTTCTCAGTGTACATTTCTCGTGAAATATTTGTAGCGAAATAATCAATTTGAGAGATAGAGGTGACATTATTTATATCCGTAAATATTCTTGTCGGTTCATTATTATTAAATGTTAATTGATAACTATTAAGAAGATCTAGGAAAAGGTTTTTGTCTTTTTCTTTTTGTGGATTTCTATTTATGTTTAAGTTATCAATGTTCATATCACCGCATATTATGACATTTTTAAAACGAGTGAAGCAGTGATTAAGGCAGTCGGTTAATCTGTTAATGAATATATTAATGTTACCATTAGGGGGTCTGTAAATATTAACAATGCAATATTTATTGTCATTAACACTAAAATATATAGCACAACACTCAATATGCATTTCTTCTGAAAACTGTGTCACATTTAACTGTTTAAATTCAATTCCATTTTTAATATATATTAAGACGCCGCCATGAATACGATTTTGTCTATTGAAGTAAGTAGCTATACAATAATTATCTAAATACACAGTGTGAATATTTTCATTGGTGCACCATAGAGAGAAGCTTGCGAGTTTTATACGTTTGAATCATTGGACGCTATTCAAGTCTCACAATAAAACAAATGTGTCTTTTACAGAAAGGGGCCACTCGTAAATATTTTAAAAAAGACCTCATTTAGTGCTATCAGTTAATGCACGCGTTTTTTGTATATTTTCTTCGATATGTTCACAATCTTAATAAGTATAATAATTTTGCCCTAGATTTTACCTGCACTGCATAAATTAATCACCGAATCCCATACCTGAGTGCATATTCCTAATTGAGACATAAATGACTAATACTCTGATATGACGTTATTGCTTTGACACAGCCACCTAGGTTCCATTATCCGAATGGATATTATAAAATAATGATGCAGAAATATTACGTAAGTGTAGTATAAAAATAGAGTAAGCTAAAAGTCGCTGATTCAAATAATATAACTTGGATAATTGAGTTTTACAAAAGCTTTAAAGGCCGACATTCACCTCCAGAATATGTGCTCAGATATGAAGATATAACTTTTTTCTTTGCTATATCGATTTGTGAAGTTCATATTCTATATTTGCCACCAATATTTATAATCAGGGGTAATAATCTCGGTAATAATGCTGTGAAGGTACGTAATAAACTAATTATTTCACATTTCGAGCACAACAAATTGGGAGTGCTTGTGGTGCTTGCCATCGAACTATTCACTATTCATAGTTTTAACCCTTGCAAAGATGATGTAACACATTCGGGAATAATTGAGCAGGATACAGTCACTTTAAAGCACTATTACATAGATTACAGGCATGATGTATCGTTAATGTATAATGTATGTGGTACGTATAGAAAGTAGCAGGTCTACATTTTATTACTATGTTCGCGTAATCTGAAGCAGTTACCGCACAAATGCAGTAATGGAAAGTGCACACGTTAGAACACTGTCGTAATAGGCCAGGCAGTGACGGGTTAATTAGGTTGACAAGGAACTACCTCAAAAATATTGTTCTCAATCAATCTCATGACAAAATAGAATCCGCAAGATATGGTAAAAAATCTAAAAATTAGAGCAGGTTAAATGTTCTGTGTGTTGAAACCTCTGTGTCCTTGAAAGCTCGTGGTTTCGTGAATCAATTATCTACTTGACAAAGATTTTTCTTTTGTAACTTATGCCACAATCAAACGAAATTTCTATCTAACGTGGTTTAGGATAGTGGGTCACTATTTGCAAAGAAATTGGTGATTCGCGTAACTCCTTCCACGATGACTCTGTACCAGATAATGTCTAGAAAAGCTGCACACTGATGGTGAGGTGAGGTGACACACCTCAGATCTTATAAAGACATAACATCTTGCTTAAGTTTTCTTGGAGTTGGAAGTTCTGTATATGCCTAAACTAAAAAATCATATACAATTTATTCGCATTTTAGTCTATTCTTAAATAATTTTGAAGCAAAGCAGTATCCATTTCTTCCATTAAAATTCTGGAGAAACATTCGTAATATAACGTGATTCTTCAACAAATTGCGGTTTCAATTATCAACTCAAATTTTCTGGTTAAGCATGCCAGCTTTTTCATTATTTTAATCCATTGCAGAGATAGATTTCTTTGTCTACTGCTTTCTTCTCTATTTAAGAATTAAGACTTCGTTGCCATGATGACCGGACTTTGGTCGCCGTGGCATGTTTTAACAAGGCGCTGGCCTGCGACTAAATCATGAAAACATAATTTTAGAAAGGTGATTATGGCATTTAAAAAAAAATACATCAAGCTTGTCTTTTCACTAAGTAGAGTTGAAATCGGCTCCATCACTTCTGATTTGGCCATGTCACGTTTAACGTCAGGATCTACATAATCTTCTGTACAGTCGTGGCCAAAAAAGTTTGCAACGTGAATAATTAAAATAAGTTATTAAGTCGGAACCAGAGTAAAAATTGTGTTAATTATTTTATATAATATGTAAATATTTATAAAATTAATATAAAGATAGGATTATCTTTGCTTTTACGTCATTTAAAGTTATTATTTTCTTACCATACGGTGCCTACGGTATAACTCGGTTGTAATGAAAGATAAACTTCTGAAATTTAGAATGTGGACAGAAGGTCACTAAAGCCAGAATCTGACTTATAATTGTGGACAAAATACTATTTCCGATCTAACCGGAAGTGACCAACTTTCTTATTTTAAATGTATATTTTTGCATTTTCTCTATGAAATTCTGATTTTAGAGTTCTGTGACAAGTTGTCATTTGTTTAAAAAATGGGGTCGGAAATATGGAAAAACTGTAAAACACTAGTCGGCCCCTGCGGGATTTTATTTTTTAATTTTATAGTACGTAGGCGCTGGGTTTGACGCTTGGGCGTGTTTTTTGTTCCTCCATGTACAGGGTGAGGCACATAAAAGTTCACCCCCTTTATTTTGGTTATTTTTAACATTTTCAAAAATTTCAAAACATTTTCCTACGTAGGTACCTATTTTTTCCGGAAATTTAAAATTTTTCTATGAGGAGTGTATTTTGACCTATGTATACACTACAGGATAGGTCAACAACAAGTGTGTTAATCTCTTATGAAACACTGTATATTTTTACACATTTCGAAACATCGATTTATATATCTTCTGAAAATTTTGAGTTTCAGAAGTTAAAAAGTCAAAATCTTAGAACTGAAAAATTTAATACTTTAAATAGTCTAAAATATATAATATGAAAGCAGCAATTTAAGGGAATATAGTATATTATTATTATATTATATAAAATAATAATTTTTAATAAATTTTTATTAACAAGTAGGCTTTGAAACAAAAGTTATAACAAGTCATCTACCATTTTAGTTTGGCATAAATGTCAAGTTATTTGTTGTTTTGTCAATAGTTGCTAGTGCTAGTGCTATAGTGATTATATTATAAAAGGTTTTGTTAAAAATCATATAATGGGATATTCAGTAGAAGTGAGATGTCAAATATTAGAAAATATATTTCTTAAATGTAACAAAAATGTGCAAGCTGCAAGTTCACGACTTCCTAAATGCAACATATTATGGATTATGGATATACACACGAGGCCCAATTCTACGGCCACCTAGAAGTCCTAACTTCAATCCCCTGGATTTATTTTTATGGGGTGCATTAAAAATCATTCTTTACTAAAATATTGTTAAAACATTAATCTGCGTCTGTTATTGTTCTAGTTCTTTTTAGCAATATAAACTAGTGCATAATTGAAGTGGATATTGAAAAAATTTGGGCAATATTTGACCTTCAATATTTTTGGAATTAGATGATTAATGTTGATGCGGTTTTTTGTGATCGTCAGCAAAATTCATTGGCTTTCGGCCCCGTAAATAGATATTTCAAATTGTGGGTGCTTCTCTTATCTACAGGGTGATTATCCAGGTTCTAACATTTATGTTAAAGTTTATGGTTCTCCCTAATTCCTAAAGAAAATTTGAGATTTTTTAAGGCATGTTCGTTAAGTAATTCTAAAGAATTTGAAGATTTTTTTTAAAAGCTTTGTTATTTTTAGAGATATCATTTTTTATCGAAAAAATGGCGAAATCTTTACATTTTCATTTTAGGTTACAGCATTTAAATACGATTGATAACGATTGTCAATAACAATTTTTTCTACGATATTCAACGCTCCCAGCACACTCCTCTTCAAATGCAAATTAAACAAATTATATAATTTAATGGGAAATTAACAAAAAAGTCAAGAATTAACTAAAAGTTTTTATATTTTTTCCAATTTACTCTTACCAAATAATAATAAATTTTTCAGTTCTAAAGATTTTTACTTTTTGAACTTTGAAATTTTTAACTTTGAACCCCAAAATTTTCAGGAGACATATAAATCGATGCCCTCTTTTAAAACGTGTACACGTATACAGAGTGTTCCATAAGAGATAACACACTTGTTGTTGACCTACTCTGTATACATTGGTTAAAATACACTCCTCTTAGAAAAATTTAACATTTTGGGAAAAATACGTTGGATAATGTTTTGAAATTTTTCAAAATGTTAAAAATAACCAAAGTTTGAGGGGTGGAGTTTTATGTGTCCCACCCTGTACGTAAAGTTTTTTTAAAATTTTTAAAAATTCGTGGAGACCAACTAAATTTTGTGAACGTATTTTAAACGGGATGTTGTTTTTTTTTCACAATAAAAAAGGGCATAGTTGCAGCTATTATTTAATATAAATTATGTTTAAATTTATTAAGCCCGAGTATTCGTAAAATCTAATTCTTCTAATACATAACACAATTTTCAACTAATTTTATTATACATTAACATTATTAATTCGCGAGATATTCCTCTTATGTGGCCATAAAAAGAAATCACATGGAGTGAGATCAGGTAATCTCGGTGGTCACCTAATTTGGCCATAAGTCGTTACGAGTCTTTCTTCGAATACACAATGTATTATGTTTAATAAAATCTGTTGAAAATAATCTCCATGTTTTATTATCTATATCAGAGGAATTGGCTTTTACGAACAATCGGGTTTAACAAAACATTTCATATAAAATGAAAGTACAGCCTTTCTTATGGTGCAAAGAGAAAATGGTTCCCATTTAAAATTTCTTTACCAAATTTAATTGTTTTCCGTGAATTTTTCAAAATTCAAAATCTGCAGGGAAAACACACTTTTTTAATTAGGAAGAACTTTGCATAGATAGTGACAAAGGACACGTCCATACGTCAAATCCAACGCCTACTGTCTTTAATATTCAAAAATTAAAAATTCTGCAGGGACCTTGTTCTGTTTTTCAGTTTTTTTTTACATTTTCGTTTCTATTTTTAAACAAATGCCAACTTCTGACATTGCTGAAATCTGAATTTCATGACGAATAAGAAAATGCAGAAATTTGCAGGATGTTTCATTAAAATAAGAAAGTTGTTAGTGTCATTTCCGGTTAGACCGGACGTAGTATTTCCTGTACAATTAAGCCAGATTCTGGCATTAATTATTACGTAGGCAATACTTTCGTGAGAAATCGGTATTTTTTTACAATTTTGCTTTGGATACAGTCCCTTAGCCAAGAGACAACAAATTATGTGAAAAAACTACAACAAAAAAAAAGGAAGCAAAACAAAAAACGAACGTAAATGTATAAATTCAATTCCAAAAAATGTCATCTCGGTTGTCATAATATGCAAGTCGTTTATTGTATACCTGTACCTGTAAACGAACGTATCCTGGTGCACTTTCTAGCGACTATGGAGGAAAGAATTTTCGCACATGGCTGGGTTCCTTTTATACTGTTCATTTGCGTGCAATTTACTGTGGAACGAATGAGAGAAAATGTATCTTCACACATACGAGAACGATTTTATTCGTCATTATCTCGAGGAGGAGGCGCATCCTCTCATCGGAAGTCGCTAGGAGCCGTTTGAATTCGAAATCAGTGTAACTTACGTGTTCCTTTATTGCATTTGTTTGGAGACACTCATAAGATCGACGAAATTGGCTGGCTCTCGGGCGCACAGGAGCCGACATCCTCGACTTTTACTTTTGTAATAGCCGTCTCCGGGTGTATCTTCAATTTAATGAGTTTTAGATTATGCTGAATGTTCACGAGGCGTCTGCAGTTTGATTCAAAGTAAAAGTCACACTTACATATATTCTGTTCGTGCTGATTACTTTACAGGATTGATACCACTGGTGATCTTAAAATATTGATAGCTTTCTTTATCACAAATTTACGAATCTCTGGAAGGGACACCTAAAATAAAATTTCATAATTCCGAGTTATAATTCAAAATTTTATTAAAAAATTCCGAAAAAATTTTATTTAAACAATTTCCAGTTATAAGTCGAAATTTTGAAATTTCGAGTTCTCAAAATTTTATTTCAAAATTCCCAGTTAAGTATAAGTCGAAATTTTGGAATTCCGAGTTATAACTCAAAATTTTATTTCACAGTTCCGGAATTCATGTCGAAATTTCAAAACTCGAAATTTTATTTCAAAATTCTGAGTTATAACTCGGAATTTTGAAATAAAATTTTGAGATATCTCGGAATTTTAAAATTTCGACATAACTGGGAATTTTTTAAATAAAATTTCGAGTTATACCTCGGAATTTCAAAATTTCGACTTGTACCTACTCGAGTACCTACTTAACTGGGAATTTGAAATAAAATTTTGAGGTAACTCGAAATTTCGGCATAACTGGAAATTTTTTAAATAAAATTTTGAGGTATAACTCGGAATTTCAAAATTTCAACTTATAACTGGGAATTTTTAATTAAAATTTCGAGTTATAACTCGGAATTTTTGAAATTTCGATTTATAAATTCCGGAATTTTGACATAAAATTTTGTTATAACTCTGAATTTCAAAATTTCTACTTATAACTGGGAATTTTGAAATAAAATTTCGAGTTATAACTCGGAATTTTGAATTTTCGATTTATAAATTCCGGAATTTTGACATAGAATTTTGTGTTATAACTCGGAATTTAAAAATTTCTACTTATAACTGGGAATTTTGAAATAAAATTTCGAGTTATAACTCCGAATTTTGAAATTTCGACTTAAAGTTCTGGAATTTTAAAATAAAATTTTGAGTTATAACTCGGAATTTCAAAATTTTGACATAACCAGGAATTTTGAAATAAAATTTCGAGTTTCGGAATTTTGAATTTTCGACTTATAACTCGGAATTCTGTAATAAAATTTCGAATTACAACTCGGAAATTTTGAAATTTCGAGTTGTCTCAAAATTTTATTTCAAAATTCCCAGTTAAGTATAATTCGAAATTTTGGAAATCCGAGTTATAACTCAAAATTCCGGATTTCATAAGTCGAAATTTCAAAACTTTAAAACTCGAAATTTTATTTCAAAATTCTGAGTTATAACTCGGAATTTTGAAATAAAATTTTGAGATATCTCGGAAAATTTTGTGTTATAACTGGGAATTTTGAAATAAAATTTTGAGTTATAACTCGGAATTTTTGAAATTTCGATTTATAAATTCCGGAATTTTGACATAAAATTTTGTGTTATAACTCGGAATTTTGAAATAAAATTTTGAGATATTTCGGAATTTTAAAATTTCGACTTATAACTGGAAATTTTTTAAATAAAATTTTGAGTTATAACTCGGAATTTCAAAATTCCAACTTATAACTGGGAATTTTGAAATAAAATTTCGAGTTATAACTCGGAATTTTTGAAATTTCGATTTATAAATTCCGGAATTTTGACATAAAATTTTGTGTTATAACTCGGAACTTCAAAATTTCTACTTATAACTGGGAATTTTGAAATAAAATTTCGAGTTATAACTTGAATTTTCGACTTATAACTCGGAATTTTGTAATAAAATTTCGAATTACAACTCGGAATTTTAAAATTTTATTTAGGTGTCCCTCCTTCCAGAGCTTCGTAAAAATTTGGTGTAAAGCCAGAACTGGCAAAAGTCTGTAAAATCACCAATTCCGGCTCCAACTACAGGTTGGTTTGAATAAGTCCAGGAAAAATTTCATGCAAAATATTCTGTAATTTGTTTTTATCTCGGTTTTTATTAACTGCCGTAAAAGTGATATGTCACCGACTCAAACAAAATTTTGTTCGGTTTGGTGGAACTTGACATAGGTACTCAATAAAGGGGAATACTTGAGTGTCTACTTCTTTTGGTTAGAAATTAATACAGATTATAGTTTCACGAATTACACAAATCAAGAGAATCTTAGCATTGGAAAAAGGAAACAGATCGAGTTTCCGAAACATCTGCGAAATATTATTTTTATTTCCTTTGACGCAGTCACATTATTTTTTCAAAAATTAGATGTTTTTGAATTACCTGGGTTTAAAAATATTCAAAAATATGAAGTAATGAATCCCAAACAAGGTGAGAACGATAATTAAAGAATGCCACGAATAACGTTTAAACAAAAGTATTTCAAAAATAGTAATTATATTCGTCTAATATTAATATTATCCCATTATATTTATTAAAGCTTGTGCTTCAGTCAGAATCATTTATAACAGGCTAAAGGCAAGATGCAGGAACCGTTTTACTCGTTTATATTGCTGTCATAAGGGCATTCAAAATCTTCTCGGAAAGCAGTGAATAAACACAAGGTAATAATTCAAAAACAACAATAAAGTTGCAACATTTTTGTCTGTGCCTCTACCTGCGACTCTTTAACGATCCTAAAATGCAAAGTATCCGGCGCCTTGTTGGAACGCAAAAAGAATCTTTAATATATATTATAATAAGGATCATAAACCTTGCCGAATTTTTTGGACGTGTATCATAACACAACCATAAGAAAATACTGCTGTGTCATCATGAAACCATTTTACAAATCATTACACAAATGTTTTTAGGGCGGAGAAAGTTTTCTTGGATATATAAAAGGACTTTAGGGAATAGTTCACACAGCTACGATTATGTAATTAAATAGCTAAAACAAAAATGTTTAATCATTTATATATTTACCTGAGTTTGACTGATTGTTCTCATGGATAAAAAATGTGAGACGAATCATTATAATAAAAATAATATTTTAATAAAAATTTTTCTATTTATGGGATGTTTTCTTTTAGTCCTTACAGTTTTGTGTTACTTCAGTAAGGCAGAATTAATATTTCTCCGAGAATACATTTTTATTTCTCATGGATATGGAATTTATACCTATAGATATGTGCAAATATCATATATACCTAATCTTTGACATGATTCAGTTTCGCATATATTTCTGGATACCCCCTTTACATTTTTTATGAGCATAGAGTGTTAATATGATCAATGATTCTGAGTACTAACTCATTTAACTAATTTTCTAATGGCTTTTTTAAATTTTTAGCCACGATTGGATTTCCCATATATCTCTTTTTCTATACTAGATCTTATTGTATTTGTATTCTTAGCTTAGTCCATTGTGTTTTTCTTTTTACTATGACGTTCTTCTCACTTGTTATTATCGCGAATGCAAATTTCATTGCATTTTTTCAACCTTCCATGATTTGAATTTTTTAACTCAACAAATAGACGGAAAGCACGTCCTCTTCAAATGCCAGATTTAATATCTGTAAGACCGATAACCTTTCTTAGAACTGCAGTTTTGGTGCCGTAAAATGTATCTGCCATAAATTCTCAAGGTACTAAATTTGAATATATTTATTCGTTCAATAAATATGCAAGTTCTATAGGACCTATAAAGTCGATAAGAGGAAAATGTCTGCGTAATTAAATAAAGCTGTATTCCTGCACCTCGGAAAATCAGCATACTGTTGTTATCTTTGTTTTCTTTGAAAATATTTAAAATGAGCTCTGAATGGTATTGGAGAGAAGAAAAGAGCTTAATTGAGCACATTTAGAGATAAAACTGCTCGAAAACTTAAAATTAACTTCTAAGTCATACAAAAGCGAGAATCCACTTTAAACTTCCCACCGTAATATGGGAATTAATATGCAGAACTAGTTTTGTATAGGGAAACTTTGCCGCGTTAAATGCGAAAATATAATGGTAGAATTTTATTAATAAGTTTTGCTTATAGCAATTTTCTTAGAGCTTTATATCAGGTCCTAGTGAAATATATGGGCACGGTTAAACCCCTCGTGAAAACGGCTTGCCTACTATTTGCCTTAAACGCCCTTTATTACAAAATGTGTAAGAAACTTCTGCTAAATTATGTCTAAATATTTGACTCTCCGAAACTGACATAAAATAGTAGATCAAGTTTCCATACATATGGACTAGTGCCAGTCAGTACTAATTGAACAAAATGATATTATATGAACGAGATATTAATTTAGAGAATTTACTCCCATGGAATGATGAAAACGCATGGGTAAAAATTAAAACTTGTACTAGCTCGATTACCCCAGGGAACCATGCTTGGGACAATACTGTTCACGATTTATGTGACGAATTAATTATTTACTCTAACTGCTGCGATTTTGTAAGGAGATGTTCCTCCTAGAAAAATATTATAGAAAGTCAGAAACAAATTTTGCAAAATAGCTGATCACAAAAAAAATTCTCTACCTATAAGTCTTGATTTGAAAATATCACTGTGGCAATCGCACTTGGTCCAAAGTTAAAAACAAAATTGGTGTCCTGCAAAAACCGATAATTAAAATTATTGATAATAAATATCGTCCATATCCTTAATTCCATTGAGTATTTAACTACTCCCTGTATGGTTCAAAAGATAGAAGCTATATTTCACCACTCTTCTTTTGTTTTTATATTTATCTATTCAAATTGGATAATTTTTAACATGACGAAGTTACAGGATACCATATGAGTCAAAGCTCGCCGTAAGTATTCATCGTGATAATGCATAATAATCGCAGTGACCTCTGTCCTGTTTAATCTATTAAATTCTTAGGTATGGTTACATTTGATACAATAAAACAAAAACCGCAATCGTCCATGTCGGTTGGCAACGTTGGGCAGTTAGATGGCGAAGTATGTCGGGAATGTCGATGCTGTTTTCAAGTCCGCGCCAGGTTTATTTCTTTAAAAAAAGGACAAAGAAACTGCACACATATTTGGCCACATGTTTGCCTAAATTAACTTGGAATATATTAAACATTTTTTCGTTTCCCGTCGAATATAAAAATACCGCCATTGCATAAAGAAACGAAATATTTTCCTCTTATTCTTTAGTTTTGTTGCTTGTATAAAACAAAATATTATGGAGGATTATTGGGAGCACTTCTTTTCTCTTGGTTTAAATTATCTCAAAGCGACAAAATGAAGATGCGCACGTACTTTTTACTTGTGCTTTATTAATAGAGCAATAATTTCTGATACATCATACAAAATACAAATACAAATTTGACTTTTAACCAACAAATTTAATATAACTAGGTGCATTCTAAACTTTTGAAATTAATAATAAATAAATAATGACCGAGTCGGAAACAAAAATTATTAGTTACTTAAACCGGTTAAAATATTAATCCGTGTCCATTTTAATCCGTTTCTTTTTGCAATATAGTCTAGAAATTGCAAGCAACCCATTTCCGGTTATTGCTACTCCGAGTCAATGTTGCTAATTACATAATACGCTCGACCTCCGTAAGTAACGTTGTGAGTACGAGTCCTTCGTTTCATTTAAGTCGGTCCGCCCTTTTAACGCGCAGTCTGGATACGTCATAAAAGTAATAAAACGCCGGAGGATCGTCCAGTCCGCATTAGTTTCCGATCAGTCCAAGATCAATCCGAAGCAGTCACCGTTTTCACTTCCGCCCGTAACCGCCGCTCCGAATTATAGTATTTAATTTTCTTGAAAATAATATTGGTAAGAATACGCCGTGGTCCGCTACTATCCGTCCGTACCGCCTTCAGTTAAGTATAGATATTCAGAGATCTTATTGTTCGTGAGTAGGTGCCGCTGTATTATACTACTAAATCAAACTAGAGCTAATTAGTAATTCCTCCGTTGGTCTTTTGTTTCATAAAATATGCATCGGCTGGTTAGATTTGCTCGCTCGGGCAATCTTTAAGGCTTCAGTGCATAAAGTTTTACCAGAAAACTTAACTTTCGAAAAATAGTCATTGGTAAATAGCTCTACGTTTGTGGCAGTAGTTCGCCGTATTGTAAAACCCTCTGTATAGACAAGAATATCTATAGCTAACCGACTGCCCGCCGTTCATACTATATCCTGTTGGAAATTCCGTTTGCTTGCCGTCCGAAATTGTTTCAAGCCGCGAAAACAGACACCCGTTATCAAAACTCAACCCGAAATAAAATCCTATTTACGCGTATATACTCTTGATTGCCAGCCCGCATATTTATTATCGTATTATCAAATTTGTACACACTCGACTGCAAAGTCGCTGAGATATCCTGTTTATTGATTTATTCATTACTGTTTTAATCAATAAATACGTTGGTCTACATAGGTAAAATTCACGAGTTATTATTTCAGTTATTTATTTCTAATTAACCCGTTTAAGAAATTGTCCAAGTCCAGTTGACAAGACATCATCTTAAGACCCCTGGAAATAACCGTATCTCCATCTGTTAGCTACCCCTAAACGTTCTCACCACCGGAGAACCAAACAAGTGCTGTTCCTTGCACTTAAAAACTAAGGAATTGGCGCCCGAGTTTCCGTCTAAAAAGTGTTACAAAGCCAGAGAGTTCGGTTTTTTAGTACCTAGTTACAAACATTACAGGTTACGTAAGTAGACGTCGTCACAGTATAAAACTTAAAAACATAGTATGTATGTATTAACAATTAAAAATAATAGTAATTGGGTATTTAATGAGCAAAATAACAACACACAATTTTTCATGAAACTTTGGATTTACCCATTTGAGATGTTTCTGAATCCAGTGGTCAGTGGTATAGTTAGATTTTTAATAAAGAAATCGCTAATCAAATTTTTCCATTTTTAACATAAAAAAAAAAATTATATTTAGTAGGTCTTGAAAATTAAAATTAAGCTCTAAATTTTTGTCATAAAGTAGAGTTTTCGATGATCTATCTTTTAAAAAAAGTCCCGTTAAAATCGGATAATAGACATATTTTTCCATTCAAAATGGGTCACACTGTATAAAATGTTAATTCAAAATTGTCAAGAAACTACAAAATGCGATTCAGGACCAGTTTTTTGTGTAGGTTAAACATTAAAAATAGAAGAGGTTGGCAATTATAATAAAACTAACCCTGCCCTTACCTAGAATTAATGGTAAAAATTTTGGGCAATTAGGTACCGTTAATCCTGATTTGAGTTGATGCACCTAGTCGCCATAAGTGTTTTAATTTCATTACACTCATATTCTCAAATTTGTTGGTTAGCCTATGATTGATACATTTAAAATTGTGAATAGAAGGTATCCTCGACCTAACCATGCGACCCATATCCCGGTGATTAAATTAGAAAAGTATAAAAGCATTCCCGATCATTAATTCGGAAAGTTTCCCCACCGGCTCGGCTGTATAAAGTTTAGGGCTGTTTGGCAATAGCAATTCTTCTAATAAACCTCAAAAAAACTCCAATTAACAGTGAAATAAATTAGCCATGACTACAGAATGGGAACTGAATGAGAAAGTGTTTTTTACAACACGACAAATATACCACCCCCTCGCAAACAAGTACGCCCTTTTACTGTTTCCCAATAGCTACCAGGGTTTGAATACATAGGAGCCTTGCTAAAATTAAGTATGGCCTATTTCTGTAATCTTATTAAAAGCTTAAGGGATCTCGAGGATTATACTGAAATCATATTATGGTACAGGCCTAGGACGATTAGCGGCATAGTAAAGGTACCTCCCGTAGTAAGGGACTAGCGGTCGGCTTTTACGTGAATGAATCTTTCCAACCTAAAGAATTCCGTTGCTGACGAAGGGATCTGTACAGAATCGGACTGACCATACAGCACATAAATATAACTGAAAAATTAAGATTATAAAGGAACGATACAATCGGCTTGATGAGGTGATCTTGAAGTGACGTGAAGTGCAAATCCTGGCCCAGGCCGGTCGCTAATATAGATATTGTGAGTAGGTGCTATGCGATGTGAGCACGTTAAGGATTTCTATACCACTAGTAACCGGAGAGTTGTCATAAATTCTAAGTTAATCGAATAGTACTTATCCTTTGCTTGGAAACCACATTACATAATATGGGTGAATACCAATAACACATTTTAATTTTCGTTCTGTTGATATTTATAACACAAATTACCAATAAAAAAATATAAAAAAGAAAGTTGAAAAACTGACCTACCCTACGTAAAATTCTGGTAAACTTTTGAGTACCGCTTCGTCGCTCTACTGACCCACTTATGGGGTGAACAACATGCCTTGTATCCAAGTCACAGACTCCAAGTTCTAACGTAAAAAACGTGACAGAAAAGTCTAATAAAGTTAAGCCGCCGTTCGACGGTCTTTCATATTCAACCACCTGCAACATTACACTGAAAAAAAAACCATAAATGCAACACAGGCCGACACTGTTCTAATGTTATAAATTTGCGATCGGAGACAAGTTAATTGACAGTGACAGCAAAAACTAGTGAATTTATGATTGCAAAAAACAAGGTGAATGCCAGAGGCAAAGACCTATTTTTTATTTTTGGTATATGGCCTTACCATTAAGGGACCTACCATCCCTTAAAATTAAAATGAGTTATTGGTATTCACACTGTAGAGATGTTAATATTATTTCAAGTTCCGAAATTTAGAATAGGTTGAGGTTCAGTTGTGCATTGAAAAACTTTTGTTTCTGTTTTTGATTGAGTTGTGACGTCACAAAATTGCTACTGTAATGTGAAGTGAAGTATTTGAAGAATGTACCTCACCCTGTCCCGATTATCCTTTTAACAATTTTTTTGGTTATACTTAACTTGCTCGCAATTAGTCAATCGAAAGTAAATTAGCGACAGTTTAAAATAAGCCATTTGGGGTGCTGCTTTAAATACAAATTTGTTTCTGTTGTGTCAAATCAAACAGCAAAAGGCACTTCTGCCGGCCCTGCACACACGTATATGGATTTCTCTTCCAGCTTACGGTAGCTGAGACTTTGTGTTAAATATGGCCATATGTTGCAAAAATAATACAACAAACTAATCCATTGAGCGCTTCAAAGTTTAAAAATTTTACCTCGGTGACAAATAGTTACAGCAAGAAGCTCTCAGTAAGATAAACCTCTCTTAAGCTCATAGAAAATAAACAACTCTAATTGTACCATGTGTTCGGCTCTCGAACAGCTGATCTCACGTAAGCGGCAAAGGAGGCTTGCAGCCATTTAGGGGCATTGCTGATGTTTATTTTGCTCTTTTTACAGAATCATTAGCGTTTTTATAGCCTTCGGTGTTATCATGCTACTTCAATATTATTTAAGAAAGTGATTCTATTTTTTTATGTTTAATCTCGCAAGGAAGTGTACGTTCGTATTAGCTTGCATCCATTATTTAAATCGCCCTGTAGATTCAAAAACAATTTTGGTACATGCCACTCTTGATCTCTCACAATTTTTATTTTGGAATTTTTTTAATTTCAAATTTCAAAAGATGGAGGCGGTATTGACCAGCCACACCCTATTGACGCCCTGTATACAGATATTTTGTGAATCCAAAGCGACTTGAAACTTTTTAAGTTATATTTGCATAACTAAACATTACAAGTCTCGTATCTAATGGGAAATGTGTGGAGTTCCGCAAGGTTCCCTCATTGGACCTCTATGGAAATATTACTTGTCGATGTAGCTCCCAATTGTAGTAATATATTAATTTGAATTGCCTAATTTATTCCCACGATGGAAAGACAATTTTTACTAGTTTTAGTGGATTTTACTCTTTCTGAGGAACTAAAAGTAATGGAACATGAAACATTTAAAACTTAATCTCTTTTTTTTTAAATCACAAATAAACTAGTAATACAATGGATTTATAATGCAAATAAATTGCAAAATAATACAGTTAAATTAGTTTACCTTAGACCCCATCCCATGAATTAATTACTTTCTTCCGAATTAAATGATAATAAGTCTACTTACTGTTTGAGAGCAATTTTTACAGCGAATCACGGACATTCCGATTACGCATTTGTTACGGAGTCCGGACAATCTATGCATTCAATTAAAAACAAATCGGTGAACAAAAGATTTAATTAAAAAAATTAATTCAAGGCATGCGTTAACCGCCTAACCAATATTAATTGTGCAACCACATATTTTCAGAATTATGTCATTTGTGAAAGAATATGCTCTTGCTTATTATAGGCCGCATCTGCTGCGCTTGTAAAATTAAGTTCTATTTGTTTTACTATCCCAGAAATAAAATTAATGTTTAGATGATCGAATTAAATGTTATTACCCTCAGAGACGAACAATGTTAATAAACTAAAAATAAACCATACATGGTTGCGTGAATATGGTTAATTGAAATTTCCAGTCGCGATACAGGCCGTACTACCATGTAACGTAGAAATTTGAGCTCGTATGGCCAGAACTAATTTACAAAGTTTTACATTAATTTTCGAACCGGGGTAGACAAAACAAAAAGCAACATGTCGGCGGTCTGATTACTGCACAGACAAAAACACTAACCAAATATGAATTTTACTATTTGTTGTTCATTTGTTATTCATTCGTCAAACACAAAAAGTTTGTTACTTTTTCGATTTGGCAATACTCATGTTTATAATTAGGTTTATATTGATACAACCGAGACACTGCAATACAATTAGTATATGCCAACGAAATATCCAAATATTCATTCATTTTGTATATTTAACTAGAACTACGGTAGTTTATGAATTTCTTACTAGACTAAAAGCGCTAGAGCATGATGCCTTTATCACACTGTATATGTACGACTGAAATATTTATCAGATTATTTATTTTCCAGAAGTCTAAATCACGTATACTCTATTTACTGAACAGAAATAGTTAAGCGCCTCCTCACAAATGCGCGCTAAATTTAAATAGAATGATTCTATTGGTTGAATTTTTAAAACCCATAATTTTATTCGTTTCTCATAATATGATTAACAGTAACAGTATTAATTTTCATTTATTATCTGACAGAAAAATAATGTAAATGTTTGACTAATCAGAAGTTCTTATTTTCCATAGTCAACTATGAAAGTCCTATTTTAAATAGGAAAACTCATATATTTCTTTCTGATAGTAACCCCCCAATATATATTTTTAGACTTTGAATTTTTCAGATATTTTAAGTCAAATAAGCTGATTTCCTTTTGAAATAAGAATGTTGGACTTGATATTTCAAAATTTAATAACTATAAAAATTATATTAAAATTTTTACTGCCTATATACAGGGTGATTCATTGGTAAGTGTACAGTACATATTTTACCTGCATATGTAGGTTACTTGGGCGATTCCATATCACCTATTATTAGTGGGTCAATAATCCTTAATTACCAAGATACAGGGTGTTTTATTGATTTTGCGTATTTTTGTCTTGGACCATAACTTTAGAACCACTAGATATAATAAAGTAAAATTTGATACGTATGTTTTACTCAATCAGCCATATCGATTCCTCAATTTAGTAGAATCAAAATACAGGAGCAGACAGAAAAAAATAGCCGAATTGTTAAATCTCAAAAACAACACCCTGTATCGAAAGTTTTAAAAATATGTTTTAATATTCGGAAAGAGCATAGAAAAATAAGGCAAATAAAGCACATTTTCAAATTCTCTCTTTTTTCTATTTATTTTCTTTGATAAAAGGAAATTTTACAAAACTAAAAACCAACTATCTCATACAAAATAGCGTTTTTTCTCTATAATAGACTACGAATTAATAAAAACTTTTATATTCAATAAGAAACCATTCATACAACGTAAGTTCTGAAAAGTATTCAACCTTTCAATTAAAACCAACAGATTTACACATTATTTTAAAAAATTTAATTTCTGATAAGTAGGCTTTGAATACAACAATTAAAATTTCAAACAATCAAGTGCATTTCTGCACACTTACCGTATGTAACTTATCATTCAAATTAATAATAATATTTCTTAGATATTCACATTTCAGCATAAAATCATTTTGTATTCCGTGAAACATCGTTATTTTATAAACATAAATTATTATTCCGGCTCATTTCCCAACGTGTAATTACATACCATCATATTACGGGAGTAAAGCACAAGCAAGGGGCCTTTCAGCCACCGCTCAGTCTACAGACCGACCGGAATTCACTTATACGCACTTATATGCAGCCAGAACAAACAGATCACTGCATCTCTGCATCGAGACTTGGTCAGTCATCGCCCGGCTCTCACTCTGTCAACACCACAACACACCGCTCCACACCTGCAATTCAATATCAACTTAACCTAACTTAAATCTAATAAGCATTAAACAAATAAAAAGCTCGCGACACGACGGACATTAAATTTTAACAAAGAGTGTATCCAGCAATTATCAACCAAATTAAATCAGGGCTTTTCAGCTCTTGCATAAAAAATTCATTGCACTTAAAACCAAACATAAATCAAGTATTCACGCAACATGTCAACTACGTTCATCGTCAAAATAGTCAAATAATAATAATAATAATAATAATAAACGACTTTATTATAAAAGTATACAGAATACTAATACAATGGGCGAAGTTTAGCCAGTTTTACCCGGCTACTCTTACACTTAATAAAATAAAAAGATTTTCCATTTGTTTATATGAACTGCCAATAACACCGCTAAATAGACTTTATTATATTTGCAAATTTCAGAGAGAGTAAAATTGTGAACATTGTTAAAGATGACTTTTAATACAGTTATGAAATTTTGTAAAAAAAACTTGCTGTGTTTAATTTACAACTTTTGCATTTATAAATTACATGAACATTAATAAATAACAATCCGATCAGCAGAAATTCATATCAATTCAATATATAATTCATAAAAAACAATATAAACTATCTAGTCATACTAGTAAATCAATACTAGTGAATCAACAAAAGATTTGATAATCTTAAGGGGATAATAGCACCAAACATATTTTTGATAATTCATATTTCCGTTACTATTCATCGGAATCGTTTCAAAATTTTATGAATGATATAGAATTATGTAATCTAGGGCTGTGTACATGCATATTTGAATCGGCCGGAAAAATTTAAAAAAAAATCGAAAAAATGTGAAATTTTCCAAACCCATGCACATGCATCTAGAAAATTTAATTCTAAATACGGTGCTAAAATTCAAATCATTTACCTGCTGTCGTTTGCGTATAATAAATTTTCAAAATTCATGGCATTTTGTGTTCCAGGTACAAAATGCCATGAGTTTTGAAAATGTATTATACGCAAACGACAGCAGATAAATGATTTGAATTTTAGCACCGTATTTAGAATTACATTTTCTATATGCATGTGCATGGGTTTTTGGAAAATTTCACATTTTTTCGATTTTTTTTTTTTAATTTTTCCGGCCGATTCAAATATGCATGCACACAGCCTTAGATTACATAATTCTATATCATTCATAAAATTTTTAAACGATTTCGATAAATAGTAACGAAAATATGAATTTTCAAAAATATGTTGGGTGCTAACAAAAAGACAATAATGGAAGTTATAATTTAATTCCCAAATTATAAATTCAGTGCATAAACTAAAGACATTGCAAAAAACCTAGTACCCACTTAATAAGTGGTACAAAAAAGATATTGTTTCAAGTGAACAATCAAACAATTTAAATTTATCAGTGCATGATAAAAAAAACTTTACAAGAGAAAAAAACGTATTTGAAATTCAGTGCTTAAGTGAAATTATTATTATTTATTACCCCAAGAAATATATTTGCGTGAATAGTAGATCGTCACATTTCTCTTTCTTAGCCATCATCCAACGACATTGTGGGCAGCAAAAAACAAATAAATCAACACAGTTTTATTTACACCTGTAACCCGGCGCTCTCTACTATTCACTAATCGCTCCGAAGAATAAGCAGACGGTAGAAAACGACTATTTTAAAACTCTTTTTATAAGAAAAAGCAGGACGTTCAGGGGAATTTGTTGCCTTTGTTTTCAAATTTCATACTTATCTAATATTTTTCATATTCAAAATCGACCCTGAGTCTCCTTCCTTACAAAATGGCGCATCCAATATGTTATCTAGGTGTATTTTGCTGGCGCCCTTCAAAATAAATTCGTAGAGTCCTGAAAGAAAAATCACAAGTCAAATTTATTACATATTGATAATAAATTAAATATTTTAATGTACTTACCTTTTTTAATACTTCTAATTACAAAAGAGCGTTGACCACATTTACACCGCAATTTTGGCACCCCAGATTCTTATTTATTTTTACCTAGGTAACGAGGAGGGTGACACAGACATTTATCGTAAATATTTAAAAACTATTGTGTGTCAGATATTATCCTATGCAAATTATCTGCCCTATCCTCTCCTCTGCGTAATAAGAGGGATTACTGGGCGCTTGAACGAGGGGTATTAGTAAAAGGTAACAACTATACAAGGTTCATTTCAGTCGCGGAGATTTCGCTAAGAGGGTTATATTTTCTTGGCAAACAGTGTTAGCTGGTGGGTTTCTTTGTAACAGATGCAGCGTAGGAGTTCGTCTGAGTCTGCAAGTACCTTATTAATGGCACAATGCACCAACATGTCATCGACCAGGTAAACACTTCAGAGATCTGTTTGCTAGCGTTTCGCACATGACAAATCGTCGGCAGTATACATTCCAAGTGTATTTGACCGTCTCTCGTTCTATATGCATAAGGGATGGTAGCGTATTCGTATATTAGGCCAGTAGAATTAGACGGGAATCTGTAACTAATTCGTTTCAAATAGCCGTAGGTAAAAACAGGTGTATTTAGTTATAAGGAATATACCTCTGCGATTCCTCCCAAATCAAATATACAGAACATTGTTTATAAGTCACTTGTATGTGAAAAAATCATGAAATTTGGAGTTTTTTAAAAATTGCAGTAAGACTGCAGTAGATTAATTTTTTTGAATGCTTCTGTTTACTAGGTAATTCCAAACCGGTTAATTTAAGCCCCGGTTGATTCCATTTAATTGATTATTTATTTAAATAATTGCCGAAAACCATCGAAATTTTCGAAAATTTCAAGCATTTTTTACTCTGAAAGCAAAAATGCTAGACTCTGGAAACTTTGGTGGAATATGTGTCTCATTACCCTCAACTTACAAAAAAAAATTTCGTTTTAAAATGTTTATTAGTTTTCGAGAAATTCTATTTGTTTATTGAAAACGTCCCAAATGTTTAATGAAAAATTGACCTATTAACGTTATCAAAAATAATTCAACCGCAGCTCATTTTTTTCGTCAAGACGTCAATTTTACGAATCTGTTATGGGCGTATCGATTTTCAATAATTTTGACCGTCAAAATGGCGTTAACAACATTGCTACTTTTCGGAGCAGCGTTTTTTTGCAAATAACTTTACAACAAATAAACGTATCTGCATAATTCTTTCATATTTGAGTTGCTGGTATTTTTCTACAAATTTATAAAAAAAATTGTTGCTCTGGGACATGTAGGAGCCGAGATAATTTTTTAAATTGTTTAATGCGCCAAACGTTTATTTATTAATATTTATGGCCAAAATTGAAACTGGTTGTTAATAAGATCTTGAATTTTGTGAATTCATCAAGTCCTATTGAAAACGGGCCCTTTTTGAGGTCAAAATATAATTTTTAATAATTAGTGATTTTAGAGCGTCTTCAATTTGTTTGGCTCAAAGGACAGGGGAATTTTTTATCAAACGATTTTCAAATTGGGGTAGCGAGAAAAATTCGTCATATCTCCGTTATTTTCCGCCCAATTTCGACGTTTTTTTTTTTAATTTGGGGTAGCTCACGAAAATAATAACAATGGGCACATTTGCAATATCCAAATAATAAACAAATAATTGTTATAAACAATTTATTTATTTATTTTTTTTATTTTTTCGTTTTTGGGCTTATGCAACTTATAATGTGCTAATGTATTAAATATAAATTTATAAAGATTATATAACGGTAACAATGCTGTAACATCGTATATTGTTTGATGGAGAAATAGTTTGTGCATACATTGTTACCATGTTCTGTATATTGGATTTGGGAGGAATCGCAGAGGTATATTCCTTATAACTAAATACACCTGTTTTTACCTACGGCTATCTGAAACGAATTAGTTACAGATTCCCGTTCACATCGTCTAATTCTACTGGCCTATATTTATAAATAAGCATTCCGTGAAGTTAGTAAGTTACTGGATTATGAGGTTTAATAACTATCGTTTATTCCGGTTTTATCCGATAAATACAGAGATGTAGATTAGACGACTAAAGTTATAAACAAAATTACCCAATTAATTTTCAAGGGATGCAGTTATGTGACCAAGAAAAAAATTTTATATTGAAGCTTTTTGTCCCAAAAAAGAAAAATTTACATCGTTAACAAATATAAACAGTTCAAGTAATGTTGCAAAAACCACGCCCTTCGGTTAATTCTCGCAAATGAAAATAAAATACGGAAGAATTAGCTCTTCCGTTTCCTCTTCATTAGTATGGGAAAGATCACTTCTCACATGAACAGTGTATTGTCGCGTGAAACATGGCCATTAACTATGACTGGTTTATTATTTATTAATTGTGCATTGGTCAGTTACCTAGACGCTAACTATCGCCAATGACGTATCTCAAATCAATATTGAATGCTAATTTGTATATTTACAAGGCTTGCAGAAATCCCAGGACAAGGCGTTTGAAAAAAACGTTAGAAACAAAAGATAGCGGCCGAGGTAGCTTCATTTGTTGTTTTAATAAAAGAAGAATTTTGGAACTCGATAGAGTGTAAAATAAATTAATCCTAGTGATATTTTACGTAAAATTTAATTTTCCCAAATTTCTGTAAGTGTAAAAAATACCTACATTTCCGGAATTTTTTGAAAAGTTTGTCTTTTTACTATTTCGCAGTGAGTGAAATCCTTTTGCTTATTTGTCGTAGTAACTGACACACAGTTAAACACAATTTTTTTCTATTCTTATTTTTGAATATTAAACCGTAAATAAATACCCGAAAGTTGGTTTGCTTTGTAAATAATGTGTTCACTCGTACGAACATATTAAATTGACTTCAAAGTCCTCATTACTGAGTTAATAGCCGTATCATTATTCTGTGAAATTAAACACCATTAAACAATCTGCAGACGACAAACTTTTTGCAAGCAATCATTCATTATAGAAATGATCCTAGTGAAGTAGTGAAATGGCTAATATTCCCAGAGGAAATAATATATTCCGTAATCAGTAATCACATATGAGCTTATAATTAATAATTTAATTTATTTACTCCATTTAGTAACGACATGACTCTACTTCCTTGAGTGTATATATATTTGATATTCCCATTAAGGACTTGGATGGCGAGCCCGTGATGGCGCCTTAGATCTGGTTTTTAGTTTTTCATCTGCAAATACATGGTAATTCGATAAGCAATAATGCAGTAAATACTTATTTATGTATAGTAAAAAGTTATTCATGGTTATAATGTGGAATCTTGTGAATGGCATACCCATAATTGCAGTACATCGATTAATATATAGGCAGTGTTTTTCTCAGGTAAACACATATAAATCACATTTTGTTGAATAAAATATGCAGATTAAAATGAACTAACTGCAACTAATATATAATGCCGAACTAGTGCGTTTTTTTTATTGATGCTTAAGGTACTCTAAAAGTATTTGAGCATTTAAAAGCGCTCGAAGCATTTTAAAATTTCTTGCAGAAGCATTTTAAAAGTGTTGAAATTTCTGAAAAATAATTTAAAATTTTAGTAACAGGATTCAGGCAAATTCCTTGTTTTTGTTTCAACCGATACAACCGAATAAATTCTGCTCCTCAAATCTTAGAGAACTTTTAAACTCTTGATACTCTCCAAATCTGTCAAGCAAATTACCAATTACCAAACACTTATTCTTACTAATTGCAGTTTACCTAACTAATTATCAAGCGAAGAGTGTGCTTGGAACACTTTCTTTCTTCTTCTTGTGAAGACATTGCCGCAGGCAAAATCCTCGCTTAAAATACTTTGGAATTCTGAAAAAGTTTTTCAAAATTTAATATTAAAATTCATGCAAATTTCTTCTTTTTATTAAACCGAGAAAATTAAATTCCGTCAAGGAAACTTTAAACTTTGCTAAGAGGGCTTATAGAACTTTTGAAGGCTTGAGCTGCTAGAAATGTATCTTCAGCGTTTCATAAAGTACTCCCAAGTCTTTCTAGCAAATTACCAATTTCGAAGCATTTTGTCGTTATTCTACTAGCTAATTATCCAATTTTAAAACACCATTGATGCCCTTTTTGTGAAGGTGTCGCTCAGGCAGAATCAGACAAATACTCGCTTAAATTTTTTAAAGTTCAAGTGCGTCACCGAAGTGCTCTTCAATTTTATACACCAATTATTTTAATTCTACAGGTAAAGTACTGAAAAAATATTTAGAATTTAATTACACTTATATAAGATAATAACTTTTGCGTCATTAAAAATACGTAAGACCATACAGTTTACGTCTTGTTGTTATTTATGATATTACGAGTTTCTGTGTTAATAATATTTTTTTCATACGTTTGTATTGATAGAGTTGGCGTAAAAATGCAAGGCTAGGAATGAATGGCATTTTAATACTGATAAGCGTTCTACATAGATTGTGGTTTTGTAAATAACGTTTAAATATTATCATGTTTTATTATATATACAGTAAATTGTAAAAAATATACAATAATATTTGTGTTTTTTTGATAAGGCAATGTGAGCATGTCGTGGCTCTCACATAGAATCTATTAGTCTGACTATACTTCAGTTATAAAGGTATAAAATTCGTATACTAGTTTAAAATAGAAATCTTTCTTCGGTGCCTTAAGAGGCAGTTAATAAAACAGCATTTAAGAAACTTGTAATCCTTGTCATTTAATGAGAAAAGTTTCCCATTTATCATGTTTCAGTTTTAAATAGATAGAAGTAAACTCATTTGCCATTATTAACAGAAAATATAAATACAATGGCAATACAACTATGGCTAAAATTCTACTTGATATGTGATGACGTGTAATGTCCATTCTTTTACCTTAGTTCTTCACGGTCTGGTAGAATCTTTCATATATGGAGATATCGACAGTTATTTTTCAAATACAAACATCTATATTTTCAAGTGTTTTGACATATACATTTATATGTAGGTACATATAGGGATGTCAATACAATTATATACAGGTTTTATGGCGGCACACCATAAATATTGTTTAAAGAATCAAAATCAACTTGAACGACTTTTCAGTCTCCAGTCTCTGGCATGTTACCTTTTTTTGTCATTTAATGTATGAAATACAAAGCAACAATGTACTGGATATCTAGAAACACATTTCCTTCAATTAAAGAAAATTTCTTGAAACCAAAAAATTCCTTATATGTAATACATATAATTGTAAAAAAAAGAAAGAAATTTCTCGTGAATAATTTCAGGAAGAAAAACATTTATTTGATTTAAACAAAATTATTCTTAATAACAAAAAATTCCTTACTTATTTAAGCAACAAAGTTAAAAGTAAATATTAATCTGTTTGTCAACCAAAATAGCTACAAAAAGTTCATCGAGATTATTTAAGCTCCTGATAATTTCACAATAAAAAATATATTTTTTTAATTTAAGAAAATTGCTTGAATGCAAATAAATTACATATTTTTTTAATAGTGGTCAATTATTTAAGTAATCAATATTTTTTTATAAATTTAATTCAGCTACTAATATGGACATTACACAGAAAAACATGATTTTGTATTAAAAAGAATTTCTTGGATGCAAGGGAATTTCTTATTTTCATGGTCAATGCAAACAATATTTATCAATAAATTTATAGAAAAGTTACTTGCTAATATCTTAGGGTTTTCTGATCGTTGCAATTTCTAGATGATTCAAAAAAAACATTGTTTTATTTAAAGAAAATTCTTGATAAGTTTGTCGAATACCAATATTTACTAACATCTACGAGGCTGCAGTGAGCAAGAAAATTTCTTGAATTCAAAGAAATTTTGAAAACTATACTTCTCAATAAAATTTATTGAAGAGTTTCTTATAGGATTTGCAGCACCTGGATAATTTCAGAAAGAAAAACAATTGTTTGATTTCAAGAAAATTTAAATTAAATTAAATCCAAAGAAATTCTTCCTTTTAGTCAATTGCAAAAAAAAATAATTTTTTGTGCATTTGAAAGTTTATCTGACACCAAACAATGATTTTACGGAACCGTTGTATTCCCTAGTTATTTGTTTCATAAAGAAAATTGTTTAAACTGAAATATATATTTTTCTTATTAATAGTCGCGAACGAAATAATTAGTTAAATCGTTATACTGAATTTTATTCCTTTAAGTAGTTTTAATTTCTTATCAAATCCAAACAGTTTGAATCTCAACAAATCTCTATTTTAAATCGGTATGTCCATTAGTTATTTAAAGATTCAAAGAAATAATTTCATTCATAATAAACAATAATTAAGAAAACATTAATTATATTATAGAAAACACTTCTTCTGTATTAAGGGAAATTCTTGCACAAATCAATGAATGAAAAAAAATTCTTATAATCGTACAGTTATTTGTAAAAGAGAATTGTCATAAACGTTAAAATTTCTTTAATCCAAAGAAATTACGTCTTTAATTTAGTCAATCGTAAGTTATATTTTTTAATTTTTTAATAAATTTAAAACAAAATGTGTTATCAGATCAACATTTAGGATATTTTGTGATAACGTTGCAATTTCGTCATCATTTTACAATTTACACACAAATTTCCTTGAATAAAAAAATCGTTTTTAAATCGTTGAAATATTTTTTCCGTTTTCTTCAATGGTTTCACAGAATTTTTTACTTTTTGATATCGACAAACATAGTAGTCTGTCTTAAATTTAAAAAAATTAAAAATACTTCGGTTATAATTATTAACCATTAGTTATTTTATTTTGATGAATCAGGTTATTTCTTTGGTTTAAAGAAATAGATAAATATTTCATTAAATTTTCTAATTTAAAATTTTTTTAAGTTCAAACAAGTATTTACAAAAATAAATATTTGATATTGGTAAACAAATGAAATTCATTAAAAGAGTAAGATTCGATGGACTTATTAGAAAAAGAAATTTCTTTGGATTCAAGAAATATTTTTCGTTAATCGGAAAAACAAGTCACTTAAAATATCTTATACAGGCTGTCTTCTAAAAAACGGCCAAAGCCATAACTCAGTGAAAATTTAATTATTATTTTTTTTAATTGGGGAATATAGATTGGCCCACGAAACGCTCCTTTCAGCATATAAAATATGGAGGTACTACTTCCAGTTTTACCGGAAGTGACTTCATTGTCATTTTTTTAAATAGCACCCTATAAATTTTTTTCGAAATCTCTACTAAGCGTAAAATTCCCTTTCCGATGATGGGTCACGAGTCAATATATTCCCACCAATAACCCCCTAACAACTTAATTCTTCTCGAGGTAAGACAAATTGCTATTAAATTATCAATTGTGCCGTGAATAACCAAAACAAACACAAATGTCAACAAATCGACATTTAATATTAGTTTCACAGTTTTTTTGCACTTTGTTTTGTTTTATTATGTTATAACAATAAAATCTCTTTCCATGGCACAACTGATAATTTAAGGTTATTGGTGGGAAAATATTGACTTGTGACACATCATCGGAAAGGAAATTTTACGCTTAGTAGAGATTTCGAAAAAAATGTATAGGGTGCTATTTAAAAAAATGACAATGAAGTCACTTCCGGTAAAACCGGAAGTAATATAAATAAGTAATATATATTCCCTAATTAAAAAATAAGATAATTAAATTTTCACTGAGTTATGGCTTTGGCCGCTTTTTAGAAGACACCCTCCCTGTATATTGATATTGTTATACTGTAATACTGTTTGGACCTAAAAAACTTAATTTGAAACAGGCACATAGCTAATAAATGTGTTATTGTTTTTGAACCGTAGAATCAAAGAAATAATATCAGTCATCAGACCTATGTACCAATTTGAAAGAGGTTTTATTTGGGATCGAAATGATGGCCAAAAAAAAAATGAAAAAAAAATCCGAAAACCTTATCGTCCCCGCTGAAAATTCCTGAAACTTAATATATTTGACATTTTCTAAAAAATTATGAGAATAATCTTCGATACAATCTAAGACTAGGTTTTTTTGCTTTTAAATAAATATTATTTTTTGGAAAAGTTACCAGCATTTGAAATTTTTTCAAGCTAGGACTCAAGCCATTAAAAATTTCAAATGCCGGTAAAAAAAGCAAAAAATCTTGTCCTAGATCGAAGATTATTATTCTGATATTTAAAAAAAATTCAAATATATTAAATTTCATAAATTTTTTCTCGAGAATTTTTTTCCCAAATTGTTTGTCAATTTTTTCGCCAATATTCTTATTTTGATCCCAAATTAAACCTCTTATAATTGGGTATGTCTCTAAATTGAAATATCGAACATCGAAAATTCACTAGCCGCCCCTGAGTCATAATACGAAATAGGTTTAATTAATTCATTTTAATGGTACAAAATGTGTTTATTTGTGGGAAAGAACTGTAACATAAAATCGACAAATTCAAATAAATATTTTTTCCCAATCCGAATTGTGATGCGCATGTTTCTCATGAAGTGTAAACGTACTTCTTTCTATAACCTTTAATTTAAGAAAACTCTAATTATACGCTTTGTTTGAACGATTAAAAGAATGCCAACAGTAATAAAAAATGATATATCGTTTAGTTACGAATTATTCATTACGATTGTAACATTTCCAGTTATTACTGTACAAAATATGAGTTTAATAATACGAGACAAAAGATAAATGTGCTAACCTTTTCAGTAATTTACAATTAATTCGAGAATAATTACAGTTTTCGTTAATATGTAATAACGATATTTCAGAGTAATTGTATATTGTATACTGCTTTAACACTGTTGAATCTCATTAAAAGTTGTCAGATAAATATTATATATTTCCAAAGAAAAGAGTGGTTCACTTGTTTACTTGAATATGACAAGTTTAATTGCTATAAATGGCAGGTTGAACTTAAGCTGCCATTGGCGCGTTTGAGAAACTGAAGTTTGTAAGAATTAAACCCTTTTACATCAATCTTATATTTCTTTCTTTGTTCTAGGTGAGTACAGCTGAGTGTGTCGTTTATACAGTTGATGGTTTACGTTTTCATGGACATTATACGTAAGTATGTATACACGTGCTTTCGTAAATATAGAATTAAATTTCTAAATATTTTTTAATTGTTTTAATTGATAGATTCGTCAAGTTTATCACCAAGAAAACGTTATACCAACGCCTTTATTGTTTATCCTGAAATCTAATATTTCACATTTCTTTATAATAGAGGAGTATAATCAAATTAATTAATAGATTATAAAATTCCGAAGCGCCTTTTTGTTGTGATCAACTACTTTATTTGATGAACATTATTTATTCCGAAAATTTATTGGCCAATTAGTGACTCGTTCTTGACGCGTAAAAGAATCTTTGGCAATTAACCTTGATACGTAATTTAAATTACGGTTTCTTTTAAATTTAAATAACTCCGTAAGTTGTATAAATGTCGTATCAGTTATTCCATTAGTTATATATTATTTATATCAATGTTATTTACCTGCCGACAAAATTAATGGTATCAGTTATTTATTTTTTCGATTGTGAAAGTTGATTTACATGAGGTTTTTTATAACATTTACACCGCGCGCTTAGAAATATGAAAACGACGCAGTTTGTTGTCCTGGGAGCAGGAATGTACGCACGATAATGCTGAACGTGTAAATAACATTTAAACTTTTAAATAATGCGCAAGACACCACCGCATTTACATTTACAAGTTGTTTATTTCGTATGTCCAAACCGTGGATGCCTATTCCAATTACATTTTTTCTCCGCCTTAGTTTACGTAAAATACATAGTTTTTTAGAATTCAAATATGTTCCCGATACACAAAAATATAGTTTTTAATCGAATATTGAAGTCGCTGACAACAATAGATGGTTTTAACATATTCTTGTATATTCCTGGGTCGTGCCAGAGGGATCCAGACAAATTTGAATTATTATGAAAAATCAATTATCCATCCAAATAACAATTATTATGATTTTTTTGTTTATGTGTGGGTAGGGTACTGAAAAAATAATATATTTAAATCGTCGAAAACGCCTGTTGGGTAATAACAGCGCGTTCCTCTTAACTAGCAATATTATAAACGCTTAACTTTTGATTCAAATTCGTTTCCTTTGTTGTATTGGCACCTTCAACACATCGCTGTTTAAGATTAATAACTATCTGTCTGGGACTGAGTTTCTGACAAAAACAAATACATATATTAAAAAAAAAACACACATTAAAGTTTTCACGTCCGCGTCCGTTAAAAGTTGATGATAATATAAAATAATTAAGTGTTGAAAAAAAATTACTAGACAATTATTAATGAGAGATATTCAAATGGATTTCATCGTAGAAAAACTGCTTGTTTTGTCGATAGTACCAATCCTTCAGCGAATCAAACATCTAGGTAATTATGTTTAATTTCACGAGGCTTGCGGGTTTTTTCGGATTTATACATACATATTTACATCAACATGTCCTCTCATTAACCCAGCATATATTAACATACAAATTACTTTACTTGAGATGTAGGGAATAGTTTTTGAAGATTATTAACGTTCGTCAAAATATACAAGAAATACCTAGTTGTCCGTTTTACCAGGCGCATCCGCCAAAAGTTTAACAATAATATATAATAATAATCTATTTAAAGAATTATTGCACACATAGTTCATTCAATGAGCTTACACTCCTATCTAATTGTAATGCAGCAATTGAGTCAACTGGAAATAAAATTATACTTAGTTTAAAAGAAACTAAAAAAAAAACACGCTTTAAAGGGAAATCGAACTAAAAAGTAAAAAATAAGAATAAAGTGATTGACAAAAAATAATTTTATTGTAAAAGCGTGGGGTGCATGATATCAATTGTTAGATATTTCATTGGTAGCTATATTGATTAAAGTAGAGTTAGCACCCCACGCTTTTTTACAATAAAATGATTTTTTGTCAATCACTTTATTCCAATTTTTTACTTTTTAGTTCGGTTTCCCTTTAAAGCGTGTTTTTTTTTAGTTTTTTTAAACTATAATTTTTTTTTCATATTTTTTAAATAAAATTTTTTTAAAAATTTTTCAATTCAATTTTTTTTTACATTTTTCAATTCAATTTTTGTTTTGACATTTTGCAATTGAAATGTTTTCCGAATTAATTCCAAATTTTTTAATTCAAATTTTTTTTGTAATTTTTAAAATCAAATTTTTTTTATAATTTTTAAAATCAAATTTTTTTTCAAAATTTTTGAAATCAAATTTTTTTCAAAATTTTTTAAATCAACTTTTTGAAATCAAATTTCTCATATATATATATCTAAATTTTTTTGAAATTTTTGAATCCAAATTTTTCTTTAAATTTTTGAAATCAAAATTCTCTCGTTGAAAGATTCTGTTACATACAAACATACAGGTGAGTCTAATAAAAGCGTGTTAAAATAAAAGCGTCTTAAAAAAAAATTATGATGATCTTGCAAATCATCATAATTTTTTTTTTCGTACACAAATATCTATTTGCATGTCGCTATTTCTTTTCTTCTGTATGCATTTACGGCCAATCTAATGTTTTCTCTCCAAGCTTCCCTTCCCCCTTCTAAACTCTTAAGTAATTTGAGTTAAAGAATCTGAGCAAAACTGATGATGACTGAAAATGATGCCAGGGCACTTTTAAGTACCTAATTTTTTGTAAAGTGTGAGGATATTGGATTTTTTGTAAAAATTTTTGTAGATGTGTTAAGTCTGGTTTCAACAGCCTATAAGTTGTATAGTTGGTACCTGAGTAGTCGTAGGCTTGAGGTAAAATTGACATAGTTTCCGTTATCTTTGAAGATCTTTTATTTATTTATTTGTTTTCATTATTGGACGAAATATTTTCATACTGACCTTAAAGAGCTGATGAAACTCGGAAAAAGATGGTTGAGCAAGGTATTCCATAATTTTGTTGTTCAAGGTAAAAAAGATGACTGTAAAGTCTCATTCAGAAAATGATAAAATTGGCAATGGTGGCATTTCTATACGCACTCCACAATATGTCAGAACGTCTTATTACACGACGTTCAAGGTGTGCCCAGAGAGTCAAAAAGATGAATTCCATTCATAAGATAAGAATAGTGCATAAATTGAAGGCCATTATCCGAAGAGAAGAATGTTGTTCTGCAAGTTCAGGGCTGAAAAAATTGTCCGGCGTTACCTAAGAATGAATGAAGCGATGAATGCTCATTTTTAGTCAGTGGAAATGTGAACAAATAGAATGTAAGATATTGTAGTGATAAGAATCCGCACTGGTACAGGGAAAGTCACCCACACCCACAATGACTTCAGAAATTTAATGTTTGAGCAAGCATTCTGGACAAGAACACATTTTAAAGAAAAACATTGCTCGGAGGTAGAAATACGCGGTGAACATAATCTATATATGTTTGTATAAGCAGGTGCCACCAGAAAAATAATAATGAGATCTAAAAAATACAGTTAAGACAATCTCGCAAGACAAAAAAATCATAAGTGTAAAAGTTTAGTTATTGGTGAAAAATTCTAGCTGACTCAATTATAATTTTTGGTTGGTCTAGTTGCTTACAACGTTACTCCTACATGCAGCTTTTTATCAAACCGTTGCTACTATATCCAACCATTAGTTTAAAATTTAAAAATTTTTGAAAAACTTCAGTTAAGTATTTATTAAGAATAAAGTCTTATGGAAATTTCCTCTTCAACCTGTTATCAGTAGGATTACACTCAAGAAAACCTGTTTATAGGCAATCGAGGTGGCGATCAATTTTGTTTGATTATTTATTACCGATATGATCCTGTTTGATATTAATATAGCGCTGATTGATTGTTCTGATATATCCTGAACCTTATATGAGATATTGCGAACGTTGAATTATTGATATAATCAATAAATACAATACAGGCGTTTCACTTGTTACCTACTTCTTTTTTGTCATCGGAACGTAAATTATAAATTGCAATCATATACTGCAGAAAAAAAAACTAAAATGATTTAATATAAACTTTTTTGAGCCATTAATTTATATTGCTGCTATAAAATGGTTTAACGTGAAAGAATGAATTATTAGGAATTAATTAATGTCCTTGAAGATATTTTAAATAATGTTCTGATGGTTTTTAGTAACGAATATTTAAAAATCGCGTTGACATTCAATAAATAAAATATGATGCCTTGTGATTTGAAATGAGATCTGACAGCAGTTTTTTAAAATAATTTTTATATTTTTGAACTATCTACTTTTATTGCGCCTTAATTGGTATACTTCAGGATGAATAATTACCATGCAGGTAAAGGCTCATTTTAGAAAACACTCTGTCTAACATACTTATAAGAATTAATAATTCTCTCGCTTTAGAACTTGATTTTTCGTGAACTTGGTTACATAGCGTTGAAACTTAATACCGAAATCCTTATGCACATGGTTGGTTGCCACCGACATATAAACCTGTCCCAATATTTATCTCCCTGATTTGTAGGTAGGGATGTATTTAGGTTCCGGCATATATTAGCTCTGATTTACTATGCGCTTTCCACTTCTCTGACGATGCTAACGAATTTCTCCGTCTAAGAAGTTGCCATCCTCGAGATAAATTACAATGCAATATACCTTTTGCAAATAACTATAAAGCATCGCGCCGTGATCCGTGTTAGATGTGGGAGAGTAAACAGTGATAATTGAGGTTATTTAAATGTAGATATTAAAATATCTAAATTAAAGGGCTAGAAAATATGTTATAGTATTAAAATATGTCAAATCTGAAGTTTAATATTCGGCTCGAAGGTCCATAAATATGCCTCTCTTTTCCTAAATTGCACGATTTGACATTAAGAACCCGCGTCAATGAAAGACCAATTTATCAAGAAAAGCGAACCGAGATTTGACCCCATGGCTTTCTTTCTTCCTTGTTGGTACAACTCGCTCATGATAGATTCATTATGAAATTAAATTGAACATCCAATGTAGGTTGTAATTTGTAAAGTGCCTCACCCTATACCTACGTTAATTCCGTTATTAATATAAAAAAAAATTCGTTGAAATCTACGACATGGTTTACCATAATAACAATAAATCATGTATATCTTCTCGTAATAAATATCGTTTGTCAACCTCTGTATATACTCGAATGTTACTGACCTTCATTAAAATAACTGTTGACAAATGTTATAAATTTATTAGGCGCCGTTTAAACTTTAAAAATTTTGTGCCTTGTACTGGCGTGATACCAAGAGATTTATGATTATGTAATGCATTTGTGTTAGTGATAAATACGGATTAATTTAGATAATTAACTGTAATAATGAAAATAACGTTCAATTAGATATGGATGCGTGCTTGAGTTGCTTAAAGATTATCATAGTAAAAGAGGGATCCTTTATTTTCTAGATATATAAAATACAATTATACTGAAAAAATTACACTTGACACGCTAGAAAATTCTTATTTAGATAAGATGCCAACGACATTGTGGGATTTTCGGGAGCAAACATACCATCACTTGTATTGCTGTTTTGATATCGTTCATTTTGATCAATACATGATTTTAGTAAATAAATGTATTTCACAACAAATCGTCTTGCTTAAAATTTTGGATATATGGCAGATCGCCAGAGAAGTAATCATGTGAAATTAATATTTTTTTAATTCGATTAAGTTTAAGTCGTTATACTGATTGAAAAATTAAATAAATAGGCGTTGAGCACATCCTTTGATTTTATCATTATTTGATACGATCTCAAATAATTAATTAGCTAGGTTAATCCACTCAGCGATTACCCCTAACGCCTCCCCAACCCTGTATATGTAACTAAAAGCTAAACTGAATGACCAATTTAATTATTAAGATAACCGTGTCGAATATTATTTTCGCCTCGGGTAACATTAAGAAGAGCAGTTATATACCACACGCAGACAGCTTTGGTAAGAGTGGTTAAACATTCAAACAATTAAAACCAAAAGGACGTGCAAAAAATCCAAAACCGGTCCTGAATGTTGTACTTCTCGATTCGAAATAAAGAATGGCACACATAGGCGTACCTAACTGACTGAATTTTGAACATTTTATTATTGTTACAAGGAGCAGCCACATGTGGATCGATTTATTATACTAAATCTACATATTTGAGAGTCCTCACTCACTAATGGGTGTTCTTCCATTTTGTAGTATATGTATATTATTATGTAAGCCAAGTATTGAAGGCTGCGCTTTGAGAGAAATGTCTAGCACCAAATCTTCATAAAGATCTTTAGGGGGATCCTTTGTGATGGCGTCTACTTACGTAACCTGTAATGTTTGTAACTGGCTGCTTACAAACAGAACTCTTTGGCTTTGTAACACTTTTTACGGGCGCCAGTTCCTTAATTTTTAAGGCAAGGAAGAGCACTTGTTTGGTTCTCCGGTGATGAGAACGTTTAGGGGTAGCTAACAGATGGAGATACGGTTATTTGTCCAGGGATCTTAAGATGATTGTCTTGTCAACTGGACTTGGACAATTTCTCAAACGGGTTAATTAGAAATAAATAACTGAAATAATAACTCGTGAATTTTACCTATGTATACCAACATATTTATTTACTAAAACAGTAATGAACAAATCAACAAATAGGATATTTCAGCGACTTTGCAGTCGAATGTGTACAAATTTGATAACGACAAGAAATATACGGGCTGGCAATCAAATATACTCGTGAATATGAGTTTATTTCGGAAGACGGTGAGTTTTGATAACCGGTGTCTGTTTTCGCGGCTGTAACGATTTCGGACGGCAAGCAAACGGAATTTCCAACAGGATATAGTATGAACGGCGGGCAGTCGGTTAGCTATAGATATTCTTGTCTATACAGAGGGTTTTACAATACGGCGAACTACTGCCACAAACGTAGAGCTATTTACCAATGACTATTTTTTGTAAGTTAATTTTTTCGGTAAAACTGAAGCCTTAAAGATTGTCCGCGCGAGCAAATCTAACCAGCCGATGCATATTCTATGAAACAGTTTGATTTAGTAGAATAATACAGCGGTACTCACGAACAATAAGATCTCTGAATATCTATACTTAACTGAAGGTGGTACGGACGGATAGTAGTGGACCACGGTGTATTCTTACCAATATTATTTTCAAGAAAATTTATTACTATAATTCGGGGCGGCGGTTACGCACGGATAATGAAAACGATGACAGTTTCGGATTGATGTTGGACTGCTCCTCAACTGATGCGGACTGTCTCGTCGGACTGAACGCTCCTCCGGCGTTTTATTACTTTTATGACGTATCCAGACTGCGCGTTAAAGGGACGGACTGACTTGAAACGAATGACTCGTACTCACAACGTTTCTTACTGAGGTCGAGCGTATTATGTAATTAGCAACATTGACTCGTAGTATCAATAACCGAAAATGGGTTGCTGGCAATTTCTAGACTATATTGCAAAAAGAAACGGATGTTTCAGAAGTTACGGAAGAAGACGATGTTGGTGAAGATGTTGATATTCAATTCAAAAGTATTTTTCAAAAGATGAATCTTTAAAACAGCTATAAATTAGTACACCATAAAGTTTTTTTATATCTAAGATCATATGAATAACAAAATTTTGAACAAATACCTTTATCATTATAATTAATAAACCGAAAATAATTTTTGCGTGTATAAATTGAAAGTAACATGTAAAAAAAAAATGGTAAAATCGTAAAAAAGTAGGTAGGTACCTTTGAACGACTGTATCTCACTGTATATCAAAAATACTTTTATCGGGCACCATATTGACCTAAATCTACTCAGAAAAAAGTTATACCTACACAAAAAAACCGAAATTTTTCGATTTTGTTTTAAATAGTTTTTTTGACTTATTTTGTTGAAAAAATAGTTTTCTTACTTTTTAAAGTGCCATTTCGATAAAAAATTTGATTCTCTACAAAAAATCGTATTATGTGTATATATACTAAAAATGCATAGTTTTTGAGTTATAGTTAAGGGGATAATAGCACCCAACATATTTTTGAAAATTCATATTTTCGTTACTATTCATCGGAATCGTTTCAAATTTTTATGAATGATATAGAATTATGTAATCTGGGGCTGTGTGCAAGTGCATGCTTATTTGATTCGGCCGAAAAAATTAAAAAATAAAATCGAAAAAATGTGAAATTTTCCAAATCCATGCACATGCATTTATAAAACGTAATTCTAAATACGGTGCTAAAATTCAAATTATTTACCTGCTGTCGTTTGCGTATAATAAATTTTCAAAACTCATGGTATTTTGCACCTGGAACACAAAATGCCATGAATTTTGAAAATTTATTATACGCAAACGACAGCAGGTAAATGATTTGAATTTTAGCACCGTATTTAGAATTACACTTTCTAGATGCATGTACATGGGTTTGGAAAATTTCACATTTTTTCGATTTTTTTTTTTAATTTTTTTGGCCGATTCAAATATGCATGCACATTGCACACAGCCCTAGATTACATAATTCTATATCATTCATAAAATTTGAAACGATTCCCATGAATAGTAACGAAAATATGAATTTTCAAAAATATCTTGGGTGCTATTAGGTGCGTTTTATTGCACCACATTCTACCACCGGTTTCATATGCTATCCTTATTCTACTCACGCTTCCGTCTATTTCCCTTGCAGTCAAAGTTGGACAAGTAGAGGAAATTTGTGTACAATAAAACGCACCTATCATCACCTTAAAAAACTATAAAGTGGACAAATTTACTCCGTTCTCAAAAATCCAAGCAACTAGACCCTTAGAGCACCTCTTGAAAATGTGAAACTTGTAAACACTTGAGGTATAACGTTATTAACGATTTTTGGTACTAAAGTTCCAACGCATAGCAATTTATGACCATTTAATTGATTAATTAATTAATACATATTAGTTTTTTTTTTCTCTTAAATTAATTCCTTACAGTCTTACTATGTCTTACCGGTCTGAGTCCTGTATTGATATAATTTTTATTATTATTTTATTAATGCTGCTTCCCTGCAGCTTCTCTCGGCGCCTATGTTTGGGACCGTTATTGTTCGGATCAACGATCTCTTTGATTATTATACTCCCCCATCTGCTCCTTCAAATGAAATTGTATCGTTTTCCTAATGATCTTCGTAGTAATTATCGAGGAAAAAATACGGATTAAGTTACAAGTTTTATTCTCTTTATTTTTTTTATCTCTAAAGAGTTTGATTTTATTCAGTTGCCGGCGCGGCGGTATAAACCGAGTCAATATTATCTAGAACAGCGTTAATTAAATCTGGAGCCCGGTATTTTCGCTGAAATGCGAATAAAGTAAATATTCTTTGGATTTTACTTTATCCGTTTTACGGCTCTTTGCATAAGTAGTAAAAATAGTCATGCTGTTTATGTTCCTTCTGTAATAATAATTTCTATAAATAAACACTTCTACAAGGAAATTTCTGAGCCACACAAAAAAAAGGTCATTACCAAAAACCGGATCCATTTTTTCCGATGTATCTTGGACGTCCTGAAACCGAATCTGGCCACTAAAATTTACTTTCGAATCATTTTTTGGCTACAAGGCCCAAATAGTGTAGAAATCACCTTATTGATAATTTCAACTTTTTAAAAAGAATTTTTTAGCTTCATAAAATAATTTTTTTTATATTATCATCAATACCTACGTTTTTGACGTGATCACGATTTTGATGTCGAAATTTCATTTCGACAGCTGTCAACTGTCAAACTGACAGTTTAAACATTTTCAAAAGAAGTACTTTTTATATGTAAATTATCAACACCTACGTTTTTGAGGACGTTGCTTACGATTTTGATATCGGAATTTCAATTTGACAGCTGCCAACTGTCAAAATGACATTTTAAAAATTCCAACATCTTCAAAATAAGTATTTTTTATATGTAAACCATCAATACCTACGTTTTGAGGTCGCTGATCACGATTTTGATTCGGAATTTCAATTTGACAGCTGCCAACTGTCAAACTGAAAGTTTGAAAATTCCAACATTTTTGAAAGAAGTAAGTAGATACCTACTTTTTATATGGAAACCATCAATACCTACGTTTTTGAGGTCGCTGATTACGTTTCTGATGTAGGAATTTCATTTTGACAGGTGCCAACTGTCAAATTGGCAGTTTGAAAATTTCACCATTTTGAAAACAAGTATTTTTTGTGTGTAAACCATCAAACCTGGGTTTTCGAGGTTGCTGATCACGATCTTGATATGGGAATTTAAGTTTCTTTTATGTCATCGCTGATCACGATTTTGATGTCGGAATTTCATTTTGACAGCTGCCAACTGTCAAACTGACAGTTTGAAATCTTCAGCATTTTCAAAAGAAGTACCTTTATATGTAAACCATCAATACCCGCGTCTTTGTGGTCGCTAATCACGATTTTGATATCGGAATTTCATTTTGACAGCTGCCTACTGTCAAACTGCAGTTTGAAAATTCGAATATTTTCAAAATAAGTACTTTTTATATGTAAATCATCAATACTTACGTTTTTGAGGTCGCTGATCACGATTTTGATATCGGAACTTCAATTTGACGGCTGCCAACTGTCAAAATGACAGTTTGAAAATTCCAATATTTTCAAAATAAGTACTTTTTATATGTAAACCATCAAAGCCCACGTTTTGAGGTCGCTGATCACGATTTTGATGTCAGAATTTCAATTTGCCGGCTGCCTTCTGTCAAACTGAAAGTTTTTGAAAGAAGTAAGTAGATACTTTTTATAGGTAAACCATCAATACCTACGTTTTTGAGGTCGCTGATCACGTTTTTGATGTAGGAATTTCATTTTGACAGGTACCAACTGTCAAATTGGCATTTTGTCAACTGTCAAATTGGCAGTTAGAAAATTTCAACATTTTGGAAAGAAGTATTTTTGTGTCCAACCTGGGTTTTTGAGGTCGCTGATCACGATTTTAATGAGCTGCCTTTTCAGTCCATGATTCGTATACTAATTACAAATATGACGATTGTGATCAACAACCTCAAAAACGTAGGTATTGATAGTTTACACATAAAGAACTTCTTTTCAAAATTTTGGAATTTTCATGTCAGTTTGACAGTTGGCAGCTGTCAAAATGAAATTCCCACATTAAACTCGTGATCGGTGGTCTTAAAAACGTGGGGATTGATTGTTTAAGTAAAAAAAAAATGTTTTGATCAAATTTGTATTGATATGAAAAGTGATTTATACACTATCTGGGCCTTGTAACCAAAAAATTATGCGAAACTGATGATTTTAGTGGCCGGATGAAGTTGCTCAAAAATGTATTTATAAATTAAATTCAGCTATTTTCACTTTTTCGATGTATTCAAGAAATGCAATGCGTTTTAATCCACTATGTATTTTATCGCCGTAAAATTCCAAATTTTAAAAATTTATCTTTCAATAGCCGAGTTATTCCATAGGCAGTACTTTCACGACCACCCGGTATATAAAAGGCGTTATTGTTCTTGTGCTGTGAGAATTTTCTGTTAACCAAGTCTTCATATTCTGACATAAACACTAGGATGAAATCATTTCTAACAGTGTAAACTCCAGTCTAGAAAATTAATTAACAGAACGAACTTTAAAATTGTTTGCTCAAAGATTTAAGTGACTTTCGCTGTTCGTTTACTTGATCAAAACATTTTAAAAATTAGTAACCAGTTCAATTGAAACTTTAACAGCACCTGACGTTTCAATCTGACATAATCTAATCAAACATGCATTTGAAAATTCGTGGGCACCCTTCTCGGTATAATTTGCGACTGCGTATGTTCTCACAGAAACTAGCAAAAACCGATTCCATTTTTAGCTCAAAGTAATTAAAGTTGAAAACAAACAAAACTTGGTTGAAAAAAAAATTAATTAAGTTGCTAGTACCTCCTTTAAAAGGAGACTCGTGAAATATTTAATTTCTAATATAGACGCGAACTGAATCGATTAAAGTTATCTGCGTTTTATTTATATAGGTACTTAATTTAACATGTCTCTAATATCTTCGTGTTTATTATATCTTGCATACCATTAAAATTGTTCGGATTATATTTTAACAGTGGGAGACAAAAGTCGATAAATATAACACTCGCTGCCTATTTCTACATGTACAGCACGATAATTTTATCCTTAATTAAGGAGAATTGTATTACGTTATCAATCAAGTTGAAATAATTATTGTGATCACTTTATTCCATATGTTCACATTCCTGGGGATTATAATTAAGGCAAGTCTGTTTTTTCAATCCATATAAGGATTTGGTGAAAGCTGTCGAAGAGCTTAAGTCATCGGCATTAAACATTTTGTTAGTTGGGCCAGAAATATAATATAATAACAAAACATATATTTATTCTTATGTATACACTTCTGTTTATGAATATTTAACACAAACGCTCGAAATTTAAATAACAAAATACACTTATTCATATTGTTACGCAAATACGCACGTAGTCATTCTGTGTTTCGGAGAGCCCTTGGCGTAGCATATATTTAGGCCCTCATTTAACTCCCATACAGATTCTCTTTGTGAATTAATTTTGATCAAAAATATACCCAGCGCTCTGGTTATATTATTTATATTTGTGCGTGATTTATAATATTTAATTGATGACATATTTAGCATTTTTTTTATAATTATTTATTACCTCGTGTATTACTGTGTGTTGGAAAGCAAATGTCATGCGGTGTAATAATAATTTTAATCCTTTGTACAGAGTGTTTACCCTTATTAGTGCCATATTTTTCATTTTACCAAAAAACTGATTTAAAATCCCCTTTAAACCGGCATATGGCCAGTTTTTGATTCGCTAATAGAATGTAAATAATGAAACACCCTGTACAATATTTCTTCGTTTATCTTTACTTTTGTAACTTTATTAATATCTAACATTAATATTATGATATAACAATTTTTTTTATGCCAGCACGACTGCATATTAATTAAAATCATTTCCTCTCCGTTAGTATTATGTATGCAATATTGCGTAAATAATGCCGCATATTTGTTTTAAATAATTAGTATTGTAACTACATCAGTAATGACTTGGGATTGAAAATAATTTTATACAAATTTTGGAGCAATTCTGTAAATAGAATAGAAAGAAACTATTTTACTAACATTGAACTGATGAGAATCTTCATCTGGTGTAATTAGAGATACAAGAAAATCAGTGAGATATCTAAAAATATACCGTGTGTAAACGAATAGTGGGCCACCCCTGTAACTTCCTCGTTTTAAAAGATATCGGATTAAAATTTTGTATAGTGAAATTAGGTAAGATTTCCAACTTTTTGAGACATATTTGTCACTTCCGGTTTCACCGGAAATGGCCCCAATAGTCTTTTTTTAAATGGACCACCCTGTATGTTTTTACATTTTTTAAATAAAGATCACATTTTGGATACATTTATACTATTTTGAACAATTTATACAGGGTTGCACGAAAAGTAATTCGAATTTTAGTTGTCAATCTAGATGGCTGCGAGTAGGTATATTAAAATTATTTTTGTTCCAATGTAATTCATATAAAAAATACGAAAACGTCAATATGTCCAATAATACATCATACATGGTGCTCTAAACTCATTAAAACCACATTTTTCAAAATAATTATTTTTTTTTATTTTTCGTGCAACCCTGTATAAATTGTTCAAAATAGTATAAATGTATCCAAAATGTGATCTTTATTTCAAAAATGTAAAAACATACAGGGTGGTCCATTTAAAAAAAGACTATTGGGGCCATTTCCGGTGAAACCGGAAGTGACAAATATGTCGGTTATGTCTCAAAAAGTTGGAAATCTTAACTAATTTTACTATACAAAATTTTAATCCGATATCTTAAAAAACGAGGAAGTTACACCCGGTATACTGGGTGGCCACGAAAGTATTGCCTAGCGAATAATTCGGTTATTATAAAAGATAAACTTTTGAAATTTGGAACGTGAATAATAGAAAACAAAAGCCAGAATCTAACACTATTGTGCATAAAATATTACTTCCGGTGTAACCGGAAGTGACACCAACTTTCTTATTTTAAATGAAACACCCTGTATATTTTTGCATTTTTTTGTTCATGAAATTCCGATTTCAGCACAAGTTGGCATTTGTTACTCTTCCGAAAATGGTTGTTTAGGTAACTTTTATGAAACTAAAATAAAGACAAAAAATAACAAATGCGTGCTTAAATCTGATGAAAACGAGTATTTTTTTAGCAACTCTGTGATGTATAAAATAAGTTGAATGACGGGGCACATCATGTACAAAATTTTAACTAATTTTCTGATTCAAGCGAAGATCAGATTCACAGATATTTTTTGTCCTTGTATGAAAATTAAATTTAGTCTCCTTTAATATTCCTTGTATTATTCAGGATAACGAAAACAACTTCTTGGTCCACATCAATCACGCTGTATGTGAGTGACGTCAGCCGGTCGATTTGGATTCCCTGACAAGAACCCTAATCGAAATTCCGTTAAGCCGAAGCGGGCGATGCTTATCAGCGCTTATCGTCTGGTATAAAATAATGGAGAGAGTAATTTTAATCGGCTCGATGCGTCCGCCGGATAGCATTAACTTGAAGAGCAGTTTAAATTTACAAGCACCTTAAAATGCCCCATTGGTTTGTTTTGTGTAAAGAATTATTTTCGAAAAGTTCATTATTAATTTTGAAAAGGTATATACTTAGAACTCAAATTAAACTCAAGTGCCTGTCATTGAACTTGCAGTCGAATTCCTCGAGGATATTCTGAATTTATTGGATCTGAGGAATTTTGTTCGCCAAGTCTATAATTTAATCATGCCCGATACCGATTCTTATATTCCTGTCTATTAATATCAAATTATAGTCATTTGAGAGTCGATTAAATGCGAAAAGAAAGGGAATTAAATGTCAGTCAATGAGGAAATTATTTCTCGTAACGGTTGCCGCATGCAAAATAATTTGTGGAGTTCATATTGTGGGCGCCTTCCTTGGTCTAACTATCTGACTGACTTAATCAGAAGTTACTGGTTCCGATAGGTGCGTTATGATATGGTTTTCCACCTTTTTTTAATTAACAAATACAGTTTCAGCGTATGCCTTTAGAAATTTGCACTGTTTTTTCGTTTTCGTACATTCACACCCGAGCAGATTTTAAATACAGAGGCATGGCCAGTTATTTTCTCTCTAGCATTATTCTTTCCCTCATAACCAGGATTACAACGTTTAGCTCTCTAATTCAGTTGTTTGCCAATTGAAATGCACCATTTTATTTGCGCAATTTTTTTTTACTTTTCGTAAATTAATTTTTTGGAAATGTCAAAACAGCGTTTGTTAATCTAGTACACGGCTGGGATAAACCTAATCCCCTCGATTGGAGGCTTGTCAAAGGGAGCGTGCAATGTGCAGTAAAAAATCACTAATAAAATTCGCATTTCACGCTCATCGGACATGGAAGATAAATGTTGATTATTTACCGCTTATCAAATAAACTTACTGCTTTTTTATTGGGCAGGATTGTTTTTCATTTGCGAGAGCACGAATTGTGTGTTATTGCGCTTGAAGATATGTCACATCCGTTGAAATATGCATTATAATAAAAATAAGCCTTGATTATTTATCGCAAATAATTTAAATTAAAGCCAAGTTCGTAAAACGGTATTTACTGTATATAGGCCTGCAGAAATAAAAAAAACGGTGTAACTAATTCGTTTCAGATAGCCGTAGGTAAAAACAGGTGTATTTAGTTATAAGGAATATACCTCTGCGATTCCTCCCTAATCAAATAAACAGAACATTGTTTATAAGTCACTTTTAGTGAAAAAATCATGAAATTTGGAGTTTTTTAAAAATTGCAGTAAGACTGCAGTAGATTAATTTTTTTGAATGTTTCTGTTTACTAGGTAATTCCAAACCGGTTAATTTAAGCCCCGGTTGATTTCATTTCATTGATTATTTATTTAAATAATTGCCGAAAACCATCGAAATTTTCGAAAATTTCAACCATTTTTTACTCTGAAAGGAAAAATGCTAGACTCTTGAAACTTTGGTGGAATATGTCTCATTACCCTCAACTTCCAAAAAAAAATTCGTTTTAAAATGTTTATTAGTTTTCGAGAAATTCTATTTGTTTATTAAAAACGTCCCAAATGTTAAATGAAAAATTGACCTATTAACGTTATCAAAAATAATTCAACCACAGCTTATTTTTTTCGTCAAGACGTCAATTTTACGAATCTGTTATGGGCGTATCGATTTTCAATAATTTTGACCGTCAAAATGGCGTTAACAACATTGCTACTTTTCGGAGCAGCGTTTTTTGCAAATAACTTTACAACAAATGAACGTATCTGCACAAATCTTTCATATTTGAGTTGCTGGTATTTTTCTACAAATTTATAAAAAAAAATTGTTGCTCTGGGACATGTAGGAGCCGAGATAATTTTTTAAATTGTTTAATGCGCCAAACGTTTATTTATTAATATTTTATGGCCAAAATTGAAACTGGTTGTTAATAAGATCTTGAATTTTGTGAATTCAACAAGTCCTATTCAAAACGGGCCCTTTTTGAGGTCAAAATATAATTTTTAATAATTAGTGATTTTAGAGCGTCTTCAATTTGTTTGGCTCAAGGGACAGGTGAATTTTTTTTTCAAACGAGTTTCAAATTGGGGTAGCGAGAAAAATTCGTCATATCTCCGTTATTTTCCGGCCAATTTCGACGTTTTTTTTTTTAATTTGGGGTAGCTCACGAAAATAATAACAATGGGCACATTTGCAATATCCAAATAATAAACATATAATTGTTATAAACAATTTTTTTTTTCTTTATTTATTTTTTTTTGGGCTTATGCAACTTATAATGTGCTAATGTATTAAATATAAATTTATAAAGATTATATAATGGTAACAATGCTGTAACATCGTATATTGTTTGATGGAGAAATAGTTTGTGCATACATTGTTACCATTACCTATACCTATAATCTTTATAAATTAAATTTAAAAAAAAACGTCGAAATTGGCCGGAAAATAACGGAGATATGACGAATTTTTCTCGCTACCCCAATTTGAAACTCGTTTGATAAAAAATTCACCTGTCCCTTGAGCCAAACATATTGAAGACGCTCTAAAATCACTAATTATTAAAAATTATATTTTTACCTCAAAAAGGGCCCGTTTTTAATAGGACTTGATGAATTCACAAAATTCAAGATCTTATTAACAACCAGTTTCAATTTTGGCCATAAATATTAATAAATAAACGTTTGGCGCATTAAACAATTTAAAAAATTTTCTCGGCTCCTACATGTCCCAGAGCAACAATTTTTTTTTATAAATTTGTAGAAAAATACCAGCAACTCAAATATGAAAGATTTGTGCAGATACGTTCATTTGTTGTAAAGTTATTTGCAAAAAACGCTGCTCCGAAAAGTAGCAATGTTGTTAACGCCATTTTGACGGTCAAAATTATTGAAAATCGATACGCCCATAACAGATTCGTAAAATTTACGTCTTGACGAAAAAAATGAGCTGGGGTTGAATTATTTTTGATAACGTTAATAGGTCAATTTTTCATTTAACATTTGGGACGTTTTTAATAAACAAATAGAATTTCTCGAAAACTAATAAACATTTTGAAACGAAATTTTTTTTGTAAGTTGAGGGTAATGAGACATATATTCCACCAAAGTTTCAAGAGTCTAGCATTTTTCCTTTCAGAGTAAAAAATGCTTGAAATTTTCGAAAATTTCGATGGTTTTCGGCAATTATTTAAATAAATAATCAATGAAATGAAATCAACCGGGGCTTAAATTAACCGGTTTGGAATTACCTAGTAAACAGAAACATTCAAAAAAATTTATCTACTGCAGTCTTACTGCAATTTTTAAAAAACTCCAAATTTCATGATTTTTTCACATAAAAGTGACTTATAAACAATGTTCTGTTTATTTGATTTGGGAGGAATCGCAGAGGTATATTCCTTATAACTAAATACACCTGTTTTTACCTACGGCTATCTGAAACGAATTAGTTACAGATTCCCGTTCACATCGTCTAATTCTACAGGCCTAATAGGTACAACCTATATGGAGATTTGTAAATTTGAAACAACATGTAATAAAATATGTGCTTACCTTACAAAGAATAAAGCAGTTTATATAACGACATGCACTATTTATAATTAATACGTCTTAGGTCATACCACATATTTTACGTATAAAATAAGTAAAATGGTTTATTTATCGACCTTATAATAAAAATCCCGCGCTGAATTTTTTTTGCACTTAAGACTTTGGAGTTCACATTTTCTCTTTGGAGATCATAAAAATTTATTTGTTAAACTACATGAGTGGATGTTCAGGATGTCGTTAAATATCCAATAGAGAAGTGGAACAAATCTGAATTCCTCGAGAAAATACCTTGATAACTACCTTTAATATTCAAAAGAAACTGGTAAATAGAATATTATCGTATTTATTGGATTAGGATCAAGGGTTCGTGCAGATTATACCTTTGAAGCACGAACGACTGATTTACTTACCTTATATTTTTTATCAATAATTCTGAATTCGGAATTATTGATGCCAAAGCACACAAACATGGATAAAGTTTCGCGTAAGCCAAATTCTTATGCAAAATTATACGTAATGACTAAAAGAGACTTGCGGAGTTTAATAAGACTTCGTATAAAAGTTTTAATGAGCTTTATATAGGTATCTAAAATGAAACTGGAAAATACATGCCGCAAAAATTTCTCTTAGCAGTAAATATGAAGAAAATATAGAAATGTTATCCCATTTATGAACTAGAAGCGTTAAAACACTGAATAGGATTTATATACCTACCTAGGTATTTGCCTCAACTTTTTTAATTTCTCTGTCTCGATATTTGCCAATTTCGGGCTTCTATCCATTTTCATTGCAATGTAGATGATCCACAATATGTAAGCCACCAAATAATACATAGGTATGGATATTGGATTTTTAAATTATTTAAAAGTTTAGTCAGAGAGTAGTTTTAACTCTTATTATTCTTTAAAATTTATTCACGAATCTTTCCAGATTGGATTAGGTTTACGCGATTAATTCGGAGATTCAACGTCCAACATGTTTCTTTTCATAGTCTTGATTTTTGCCTTCTCTGTACCATAATCATATTACTACTATTTTCTTCTTTGGATATATGAGACTCAACGCCCATTTGTTCTTGAATACTTCGTTGCCTAAGCATGTGACATTATTTAACATTTACACCAATGGAATGTGCATTGCAAGGTGCAAGTATGTGCAAATGTTAGGGTGGAACGGTCCGAAGAGTGAGAGGGCGTCCGCGAGGTTACAGTCTGCGACTAAGTCCAAGGCCTACCACACGCGCAACATCCCTGAACCGGCAATGGTGCTCGCGATGTGCCCGTTTATAAGAAATTTTAAAATATGCAGATACATTGCTCGGACTTCAAAACGAATGTTAGTTATTACTAAAAACGGGGGTTAAATTTAACATTAAACATTTAAATTTTTTTCTTGCCGAATCTAAATAATTTTTTTTCTTTTTAAAAGACTTTTCGTACCATTAAATTTGGTGAAATTCAGAGCGACTTGTTTGTCTAAAATTCGTCCAGATGCGTGCATCAAAAGATTAAATGTAAATTTTCTTGTCATATCAAAAAGTGCCAAGAGACATTAAATTTTTGCTTTTTCTTTCTTTATTGAATTAAACTGAAAGCATGGGAAAATATCAGTGGCGTACTACTTTTTTTTTAAAAAGAACCTTAGTAAATCTATATACATATATACGCCCATGGTAAAGTAAAATTGTAGTTTGTTATTCTAAAATAGGCCTCTAAATTGTATGTAAAGAATTGGTAAGTTTGGATTCGATACTTCTTAGCATTCTGGAAATATAAATCCATATTTATTTTCAAACTTTAACACCCTGTATCTCGAAAACTAAGCATTTCTCAACCTATGTTTATATAAACTTTTTTTAATAATTTTCAAATGTCTATCGACTGTTTCTGTGGAACCAAAAAACCGAAAGCGATTTTTAACTTTTTCCCTCATCAAATAAATAACTAAGTAACTTGCTTTATTAATTTTTAAAGTAATTATAAATTGCAATTGAAATTTTTACTAATTTACAAAAACTTGTGCTCTCGGAGCCTCCCCAAATCGAGCCATATATTAGAGGCGCTTAAAATCATGCGACGGAGGACATATCTAAAGAAATAAATAATTTGCTACCAACTCACGTCCTCATTGTTGAGGATATCGCAAACTTACAACACAACCCTTGCTGTTTTTTAACAATTATGACACGTCACAACCGAACCGTGTACACCATGGCAATAAATGAAGAACTTTTGTCATCCATACATCCAATAAGTAACAATTACAGAGGGTATCATTACTTGCCTAAACACCACTTGCCGTTGTAAGCGTGTAAAGAACCCACAAAAGAAGTCTGATTCACGAGGGAACGCAGAAATTGGACTGTGAACCAATCACCTTCAATTAATGGTTGGCGAATATGGTCGGAATATTTTATTGTGCATTTCCAGCTTTTGTATATGGGACCAGCGCCTCCGGCAAATTATAGGTTATTATCTAGTTCGTTGGCAATGCAGTTTGTTTTTAAAGTAATTCCCACAAAAGGTGTTTTTTTTTCGATGTAATAACAGAACTGCGTTGTGAGTATATCTGTATGGGCCGCGTAATCGTTTTTGGACACGATATAGGTTTATTTATACACTGCTCCGCAAAATTAGCGAACCATCAGAAATTCACCATAAATTTGATGAATTTTTTCTGAACCGTATAATATCCGATTTGGATGATCTTTTCGTTTTATTGGTAGGTTAACTCCTTAGGAATAGAATAGTCACAGTGCCAGGACTACATGATGGGTGTAAATTAAAAAAAAAAATCCAATTACTTAATTATAAGGGTGTTTGCCGAGGTGTTTGCCCTTTAATTTTTTGACTTTTAAATACCTACTTATAAATCCTTGACCTTGCTGTGACAAAAACTCATGTCCCATATCGATCCAGTAAATAGTATGTATGTATTTCATTATGTTTCAAACATTCCACTATGTTATTGTAGATGTCTACTTTTTTGTCTTAACAAACCAATAATTGTTAATAACAATTGCAACGATTTTTTAGCAGGAGTTTTCGTTGGCGATTCTTGTAGAACACGTCGAGCGATCCTCAGAACTGATTTATTGAGGAAAACTTTTTATACAAAAAAAAAAAAAATCATGGATTTAGGAAAATGTCGGAACTATTTTCGAAAATCATCAGGAACTCCAGAACTTCTGTCTCTACCGATATATTCCCTCAGAACTAGTTTAAAAAAAACAGCGCTGCGTTAGCCGTCAAATTGTTTTTTTGGATTTCTGAGTTTAAATCACCAAAACTCTGTATGCCTCTCTACTAAAACTCTAGAACTATGCCTTTTCTACCGGGATTAATTTTGAATTTTCAAAAAAAGCGGCGCTAACTTCGCTTGAGTCAAACTTTGCCTGTCCAAAAATGTTAACATCAAGAGAGGCAGGTAGTTACTTACCAACCATTTCTTCCCAGCGACAAATTTCTATGTGCATTGAAACTTTTTGTTTATTTTGAAGATTGAAAATTGTAATCCGTTTGGATGTAATCACGAAACTTGACAAGGACCTGCAAACAAAGTGATAATTAGACATATTTTGACCTTTTTATTGAAATTAATTATATACCGGGTGGCCACAAGTCAATGTACGTTCCCAATTTTTTGGTTGTTTTCGAGATACAAACGATTTTTTATTTTCTACAAAATGGCCGCGTCAGATAAATGCGATATGAGAAAATTACTAAGTAGGCTATGGAAATTATTAGCAAGGTAGTAAGCTTATCTGTAAAGAATAAAATATTTATTTAAATTACTGATCGATACGACTATTTTTAGGTTTTTCTCAATAAACGGAATTTAATTTTCATTTTCATTTCCGTAGGGGTCCTATGGAAAATTTTACTACGTACTATTTTTTTTTATTAATCGTACATAATGATTCATATTAAGCTTTAATTTTTTCGCCTATACCTAATCATTTCTTAACGAGATCTTTTGTAATAATAAAAGTGTTTTTAAAAGGTAAGCGTAAATTAAACAAGAAATAATTGTAATGAACTTTTTAAAAACACTTATATTATTACAAAGGATCTCGTTAAGAAATTATTATTGGCGAAAAAATTAAAGCTTATGAATCATTATGTCCGATTAATAAAAAAAATAGTCCGGTCCCATTTAAAAATTTTCCATAGGACCTCTACAGAAATGAAAATGAAAATTAAATTCCGTTTTTTGAGAAAAACCTAAAAATAGTCGTATCTATCAGTAATTTAAATAACTATAATATATTCTTTACAGACAAGCTTACTACCTTGCTGATAATTTTCCTCGTAATTTTCATAGCCTACTTATTAATTTTCTTACATCTCATTCATCTAACGTTTTTTTTTTTAATAAAAAATCGTTCGTATCTTTTGGAATTTTTGAAATTGAAAAAAACTGTTGCAGTTAAAATTTCATGCTTTATAAAACACCACAAAAAAACACGGTCATTTCATTTAAGAAAAAAAAGTTGATGTCACTTCCAGTTCAACCGGAAGTGATATTTTCGTTCCTGCTAGTCTAAAAATAGCCCACTTTTGTCTTTACTCACGTATACCAAAAACGAAATTTTTAAATTCAAAAACAACCAACAAATTGGGGGCGTACATTGACTCATGGCCACCCGGTATACCAGCAATTGAAATTGAAAAAAATGCTGAAGTATTGTTAAATTAATTCATTTAGTCCGCTTACTAAAGAAATAAAGTTCTAACTTCGTTGGCTCAAAACCGATTTTTATATATATTTTTTTGAAATTTCGGAAAAGTGTATTTATTTATTTATTTAGAAAAAAAGCCCAACAGACAATGTCCAACAATAGGGCCAAACATAATTATTACAAAAAGAAAATAAAAATAATAGGTACATGAAAAACAAACATAAGATCAAGTAAAGTTGTGAATATTCTAAACACTAAAACCGGTGTGAAATCATCCACAACCACATTTTCAAGTAGGACTATAATCGATAAAGTCGTGGTCATAAAATAATAATTTTCCTATTCTGCCAATTATTAGTTATTAACGAGAGCATCATTTCATTTATTTTTTGTAAATACAGTAGCAATACGATAAATTGTTTTTAGCCTCAAAATTATTTGTCAGGGCGTCGGAGAGGGTGAGAAGGGGTAAAATATATTAAATATCATATCTTCTTAAATAATTCTTGACCAGTAAAAATTCCAACGAAAACTTGTTACTAGCAAAGAGATGAATTGTTTCTATCCACTGAAATCATTTGTCAGGCCGTTTAGGAGGGTGAAAAGGGGTGAAACGTATTAAATATCATATCTTCTGAACTAATTCTTGACCGGTAAGAATTCCAACGAAAATTTGTTACTAGCAAAGGGATGAATTGTTTCTATCCACCGAAATCATTTGTCAGGCCGTTTGGGAGGGTGAAAAGGGGTGAAACGTATTAAATATCATATCTTCTGAACTAATTCTTGACCGGTAAAAATTCCAACGAAAATTTGTTGCTAGCAAAGGGATGAATTGTTTCTATCCACCGAAATCATTTGTCAGGCCGTTTAGGAGGGTGAAAAGGGGTGAAACGTATTAAATATCATATCTTCTGAACTAATTCTTGACCGGTAAAAATTCCAACGAAAATTTGTTGCTAGCAAAGGGATGAATTGTTTCTATCCACCGAAATCATTTGTCAGGCCGTTTAGGAGGGTGAAAAGGGGTGAAATATATTAAATATCATATCTTCTGAACTAATTCTTGACCGGTAAAAATTCCAACGAAAATTTGTTGCTAGCAAAGGGATGAATTGTTTCTATCCACCGAAATCATTTGTCAGGCCGTTTGGGAGGGTGAAAAGGGGTGAAACGTATTAAATATCATATCTTCTGAACTAATTCTTGACCGGTAAGAATTCCAACGAAAATTTGTTACTAGCAAAGGGATGAATTGTTTCTATCCACCGAAATCATTTGTCAGGCCGTTTGGGAGGGTGAAAAGGGGTGAAACGTATTAAATATCATATCTTCTGAACTAATTCTTGACCGGTAAGAATTCCAACGAAAATTTGTTACTAGCAAAGGGATGAATTGTTTCTATCCACCGAAATCATTTGTCATGCCGTTTGGGAGGGTGAAAAGGGGTGAAACGTATTAAATATCATATCTTCTGAACTAATTCTTGACCGGTAAAAATTCCAACGAAAATTTGTTGCTAGCAAAGGGATGAATTGTTTCTATCCACCGAAATCATTTGTCAGGCCGTTTAGGAGGGTGAAAAGGGGTGAAATATATTAAATATCGTATCTTCTGAACTAATTCTTGACCGGTAAAAATTCCAACGAAAATTTGTTACTAGCAAAGGGATGAATAGTTTCTATCCACTGAAATCATTTGTCAGGCCGTTTGGGAGGGTGAAAAGGGATGAAACTTATTAATATCATATCTTCTAAACTAATTCTTGACCGGTAAAAATTCCAACGAAAATTTGTTACTAGCAAAGGGATGAATTGTTTCTATCCACTGAAATCATTTGTCAGGCCGTTTGGGAGGGTGAAAAGGGATGAAACTTATTAAATATCATATCTTCTGAACTAATTCTTGACCGGTAAAAATTCCAACGAAAATTTGTTACTAGCAAAGGGATGAATTGTTTCTATCCACTGAAATCATTTGTCAGGCCGTTCTAGAGGGTGTAAAGGGGTGGAAAATTAATATATTCAAAATAGATTATTATAATTCGTGAACTGCGAAAATGTTTATGTAGAGCTATTACCAACTATGTGGTGAATTATTTCCTGTCATATAAATTATTTGTCAGGGCGTCGGAGAGGGTGAGAAGGGGTAAAATATATTAAATATCATATCTTCTTAAATAATTCTTGACCGGTAAAAATACCAACGAAAATTTGTTACTAGCAAAGGGATGAATTGTTTCTATCCACCGAAATCATTTGTCAGGCCGTTTAGGAGGGTGAAAAGGGGTGAAACGTATTAAATATCATATCTTCTGAACTAATTCTTGACCGGTAAGAATTCCAACGAAAATTTGTTACTAGCAAAGGGATGAATTGTTTCTATCCAACGAAATCATTTGTCAGGCCGTTTAGGAGGGTGAAAAGGGGTGAAATATATTAAATATCGTATCTTCTGAACTAATTCTTGACCGGTAAAAATTCCAACGAAAATTTGTTACTAGCAAAGGGATGAATTGTTTCTATCCACTGAAATCATTTGTCAGGCCGTTTGGGAGGGTGAAAAAAGATGAAACTTATTAAATATCATATCTTCTGAACTAATTCTTGACCGGTAAGAATTCCAACGAAAATTTGTTACTAGCAAAGGGATGAATTGTTTCTATCCAACGAAATCATTTGTCAGGCCGTTCTAGAGGGTGTAAAGGGGTGGAAAATTAATATATTCAAAATAAATTATTATAATTCGTGAACTGCGAAAATGTTTATGTAGAACTATTACCAACTATGTGGTGAATTATTTCCTGTCATATAAATTATTTGTCAGGGCGTCGGAGAGGGTGAGAAGGGGTAAAATATATTAAATATCATATCTTCTTAAATAATTCTTGACCAGTAAAAATTCCAACGAAAACTTGTTACTAGCAAAGAGATGAATTGTTTCTATCCACTGAAATCATTTGTCAGGCCGTTTAGGAGGGTGAAAAGGGGTGAAACATATTAAATATCGTATCTTCTGAACTAATGCTTGACCGGTAAAAATTCCAACGAAAATTTGTTACTAGCAAAGGGATGAATTGTTTCTATCCACTGAAATCATTTGTCAGGCCGTTCTAGAGGGTGTAAAGGGGTGGAAAATTAATATATTCAAAATAAATTATTATAATTCGTGAACTGCGAAAATGTTTATGTAGAGCTATTACCAACTTTGTGGTGAATTATTTCGTGTCATATAAATTATTTGTCAGGGCGTCGGAGAGGGTAAGAAGGGGTAAAATATATTAAATATTATATCTTCTTAAATAATTCTTGACCGGTAAAAATACCAACGAAAATTTGTTACTAGCAAAGGGATGAATTGTTTCTATCCACCGAAATCATTTGTCAGGCCGTTTGGGAGGGTGAAAAGGGGTGAAATATATTAAATAACGTATCTTCTGAACTAATTCTTGACCGGTAAAAATTCCAACGGAAACTTGTTACTAGCAAAGCATCAAAGCAATGAATTGTTTCTATCCACATGGATCACTTTCGGGAGGGTGTGTAAGGGTGAAATGGTATATGAAAGTCATTTATGTAACAAGGACGTAATGAAGCTTTAAAGCCGAGTTTAAAGCTGCTTACGACCGTGGTACATAAAAAATGTTATGAACGACCCGGTAGCGCTACGGGATAGATAGAGCACGAGACGAGGCTCTAGTCACAATGCCTATCGTGACTAGGTTCGTAACCCAGCAATTATTTAAGAAGATACGATATTTAATATATTTTACCCCTTTTCACCCTCCTAAACGGCCTGACAAATGATTTCGGTGGATAGAAACAATTCATCCCTTTGCTAGTAACAAATTTTCGTTGGTATTTTTACCGGTCAAGAATTATTTAAGAAGATATGATATTTAATATATTTTACCCCTTCTCACCCTCTCCGACGCCCTGACAAATAATTTATATGACAGGAAATAATTCACCACATAGTTGGTAATAGTTCTACATAAACATTTTCGCAGTTCACGAATTATAATAATTTATTTTGAATATATTAATTTTCCACCCCTTTACACCCTCTAGAACGGCCTGACAAATGATTTCGTTGGATAGAAACAATTCATCCCTTTGCTAGTAACAAATTTTCGTTGGAATTTTTACCGGTCAAGAATTAGTTCAGAAGATATGATATTTAATAAGTTTCATCCCTTTTCACCCTCCCAAACGGCCTGACAAATGATTTCAGTGGATAGAAACAATTCATCCCTTTGCTAGTAACAAATTTTCGTTGGTATTTTTACCGGTCAAGAATTATTTAAGAAGATATGATATTTAATATATTTTACCCCTTCTCACCCTCTCCGACGCCCTGACAAATAATTTATATGACAGGAAATAATTCACCACATAGTTGGTAATAGTTCTACATAAACATTTTCGCAGTTCACGAATTATAATAATTTATTTTGAATATATTAATTTTCCACCCCTTTACACCCTCTAGAACGGCCTGACAAATGATTTCGTTGGATAGAAACAATTCATCCCTTTGCTAGTAACAAATTTTCGTTGGAATTTTTACCGGTCAAGAATTAGTTCAGAAGATATGATATTTAATAAGTTTCATCCCTTTTCACCCTCCCAAACGGCCTGACAAATGATTTCAGTGGATAGAAACAATTCATCCCTTTGCTAGTAACAAATTTTCGTTGGAATTTTTACCGGTCAAGAATTAGTTCAGAAGATATGATATTTAATACGTTTCACCCCTTTTCACCCTCCCAAACGGCCTGACAAATGATTTCGGTGGATAGAAACAATTCATCCCTTTGCTAGCAACAAATTTTCGTTGGAATTTTTACCGGTCAAGAATTAGTTCAGAAGATATGATATTTAATACGTTTCACCCCTTTTCACCCTCCCAAACGGCCTGACAAATGATTTCAGTGGATAGAAACAATTCATCCCTTTGCTAGTAACAAGTTTTCGTTGGAATTTTTACCGCTCAAGAATTATTTAAGAAGATATGATATTTAATATATTTTACCCCTTCTCACCCTCTCCGACGCCCTGACAAATAATTTATATGACACGAAATAATTCACCACACAGTTGGTAATAGCTCTACATAAACATTTTCGCAGTTCACGAATTATAATAATTTATTTTGAATATATTAATTTTCCACCCCTGTACACCCTCTAGAACGGCCTGACAAATGATTTCAGTGGATAGAAACAATTCGACTTTGCTAGTAACAAATTTTCGTTGGAATTTTTACCGGTCAAGAATTAGTTCAGAAGATATGATATTTAATACGTTTCACCCCTTTTCACCCTCCCAAACGGCCTGACAAATGATTTCGGTGGATAGAAACAATTCATCCCTTTGCTAGTAACAAATTTTCGTTCGTATTTTTACCGGTCAAGAATTATTTAAGAAGATATGATATTTAATATATTTTACCCCTTCTCACCCTCTCCCACGCCCTGACAAATAATTTTGAGGCTAAAAACAATTTATCGTATTGCTACTGTATTTACAAAAAAGAAATGAAATGATGCTCTCGTTAATAACTAATAATTGGCAGAATAGGAAAATTATTATTTTATGACCACGACTTTATCGATTATAGTCCTACTTGAAAATGTGGTTGTGGATGATTTCACACCGGTAACACTAAACACTTTTCATAGATAGTAAACATGTCTATAGAATTACATATAGTATTAAACTTGGTGCACATTGAATAAACTGGAGACTTCAATATGGAAAAGTTCCCCATAGGTGAGAAGGTGCACTTTTCGTTTTTTCAATTGTTATTAACAAAGAAGTATATTTTAATACTTACACTCTTAATTAAAAAAATGTATAACTCTTATTTATTTAAACAATTACTTGAAATTTAACTACATAATGTTACGAATCTGGCCTCAAAATCGGTCTAAAAACAAAGTGACTTCTACAAAATGGCGTCGAATATCTAATTTTTCATTTTTTACGTATAATATTGCCTTTTTGGATTTTTTCTTTTTGGAAATAACTAGTAGGTACTTATTATTTAATTTTAAAAAGTGAATCACATAAATGGGTTTTGTTTTGGTTTGTAATTGTAGCTGTCACCTGGTGTAAGAAAAACTAATATAATATAGAATCTGTGACCCCAAAAACATTATCTAATCAAATATCAGGCAATTGTTTGAATAAAAGAGTTATAAATATTAAAACAATTGACAAAATAAAAACTTTTGTATAAACTTTTTCCAAAATTTCAGAAACAAAAACAATAAATTTTTTTCTTAATATGACATAGGTTTTCAGATCAAATTTATAATTTGAAACAGATTTCTTGGGTGTCAGGTCCAATGATATTCAAACACAAATTAATTAAATTGCCGACGTTTCGGTAAATGTATTACCATCCTCAGGGCTATTAACATTTAGTGTTCAGAAAACAATAAAATCGGTTTTGAGTCAACGAAGTTAGAACTTTAGGGATTTTTTAGGGTTTAGAAAATTGACTATTAATTGTGATTGTTAGTAGTTCATATTATATGAGACTCAAGTTGATTTATCGCGATTTAGATATTTTTGCTACCTAATTAACTCGTCAACTGTTATTGCATACCTTTTGATGATATAAGATAGGTTTTTAAATAAAATATGAAACTTTGTAAAATAATAATTAGATATACTAATTAGCAATTACCGAGACTTTGAAAATATTCAGACGTCTGGAATCCATGTCGAGTATTTTATAAATCTTACGCACCAAAATGCTGAAACTGGCTTTATTATATCATGCAAAATTGAAATCATTATTTAACAAAGAAACCAAGTACGAATAAGACACTTTCTCCTCTGTGAGCTGTTTTTTGTCGATTCAGCCCTTGTTTTTAGAATATAATAAACGTGAAAACTTGTTTTCAATTCTCGTATTTCTTACTATGTATATAGTTATACCTAATAGAAAAATATATGTTTATATAGCGAAAGGAGCTTGTAAAATAAATATACTTAATTGGTTTAAAAGAACGCAAAACTTTATATCGAGTGCAGAATTTTAATTCATTAATTAATTAAAAGTCAGTTGTTATCGACGTTTCATTTGGCCTGGTTTGATCTCGGGTTTGATTTTTTGAATTTTGTTTACGTGGAACAATAAACGTTTTTACTGAAGTTATACTTAACAAATGAGTCTAAAAATGAATGTGGAAGTGGACGTATTCATACCACTCCTGACTGTAACGAGGATTCAATAAGTATTTTCAATATCCTTATTTCTGAGAATCAGTCACTACTGAAACTGAAAGGGCACAACTAAGGGAAGAGCAAATAATAAAAGAGAAATGCTCGAAATATTAGACATATGAAGAAAATTATTCTAAATCTTTGGAAATAGGGCCAACGGACAAATTTGCCACCTCTCCAATATAAGTCCAAAGCAAACCACAAATTTCAAGATAGAATCGAACCATCAATATTTGGAGCCAAGTAAGTAGGTACCGACGCATTTACCCACTCGCTTTATACAATTAATTTTAGTTAAATATGAGTGGCCTAGACTAATTTATCTGTTGAAAGTTAACTTCACATTTTAGCAAGTGAGTATTTTTATTTCAAAACGCACTTAGCCTTATTATTATTTATACGTCTTTGGATCGGCATGACTAAGTCTTCGTATAACAACAAACTTTCATTTTCTCAGTACAGATTCTCGTCTGGCAACACGGAGTCCTGTCCTCCAGAGAGTAAGTTTACCAGTCAGGTATACATTCCTTTCTCACGACACGCGTGAAACGATGAATTGCCATTCTAGGTGTTGCCCTAATCGCTCTATCAACCTGCAGCGGCTTGTAATTGCTTTTATAAATCCGCCGGGAGATTTATAACTCGGTAATGAAAATGTGCTCGCTCCTCTAATTGCTGTTGATTCCAAAAGTTTCAGACCAGACCAAAAATTCATGCACAGTTTAGAGTAGTCGAGCATAATGAGAATAAATTGGATTAATTACGTGTGTTATATTATTATGTTAATAAACTAAACAATAGAGACGTAATTTTCAGTTTTTTTAAGTTTATTGGAATAGTTAGGTAATAATTTTTAGCTCTACACTGAGAGAAGTGTTGTTATATATTTTATTAATGGACACAAAGAATTTCTTCCAATTAAGTTAAAGCTTGTGTTTAATTGAATTTTATTTTATTATAAACTATCCAACAGTGAGAGTAATTAAAGCAATAGTTTGCTTTTCATATTAAAAATGTTAACGATTTAATAGAATCGTACCTAAATTGACCACAAACGTCTTTAATATTTTAGTCCCAATTTCAAGCAAATATTTACCAAGTCTATGTAATTTGCTTTTCAACATTTCATCCCTTTTTTGTTCTATAAAATGCTAAACTATTTCATATGTCTCCCATATCGATGTGATGTACGTGCCTTCTTGTATGAAACTTCTTTTGTGAACTTAAAATATTATTCTCCAATACTTTTATTTATATCCTCCATCCGAGACATTGCATTAAACATACCCGCATACGGTTTCCATCTTTTGAAAAAGTGTTCGGCGTTCGGCCTTTCTTTCCCAAAGCAACTTGTCTTCTTTGCAGCCCCTATCAAAATAATATTTTATCCATTTTGTTTAGGAGACAGAGGCGGGCCCAGAATTCTTCCGTGATGTACCTATATTGAATTTAACGCTATTGTAAAATGTGGTTTTTAAAATTACCCACTGAATAAAACAGTAAATTAATGATGTAAAGTCCACTCCAGGGATATTCAATTAAGTGGATTTTTTTATCTCAAAAACTAATCAAGATAGTTACGAAAAAATTCAAGAGGCACAAAAGTTGTATTTTTAATTGCTTAATCCAAAAATAAATAAATAAATAAAAATTACAACAAAATCTGTGGCGTACATTTTTTTTGTCAAAAATATTCGTTAAGGTGCCGCTGAGGCCACCACTGGACTTTATAAATTTAATCAAGTTAGGGCTAAATTAAAAATTAACCCCTTAACGCTACGAATAACACTGCCAAATTACAACAAAATTGGGTAAAGGATATTTCAGATATTTACGAAAAAGCAATTTTTTTAAATAAGTTTATCACCCTGTATCTTGAAAACGAAGCATTTTTGGACCCATGTTTATATGAACTTTCTGTCTTAAAATCTCTCAAATAATCGTCTGTTAAATTTATTGTGCATACACCCTGTATATTTTGAAAAAAACATATTTTATCCCCAGCAAACGCAGAGTGTGACTGTTTCGTAACGTTAAGTCACAAATAAGTAACTCTAGAAGCATATTTCAAAGTGTGAAACAGATTCGTAATTATGGCAATATATCTGTACCTGAAAGATTTGTTTTGAAATTGTTTAATATAATACAAAACATCTTTGGTGAATATGGAAAAATTCGAAACTGTTACCTAACAAATGTTATTCTTAATTCCACAAACGTAAATATTTCGTAACTTACAAAACGCCATACTTTCAATTGTTAAAATTTGAGAATATTACGCAATTGTTGATGCGGTATTCCTTCAGTAGCTATAAACAGAAACAATTACGGAATTATTGAAACAATTCATTTTCAGTTGTGAAGCGTTGAAAAATTTACATAATTAGTAATACGTTACATTTTCGCTATACATGTTCAAACAAATGCGTCGTTTCTATAGGCTAGAATTATTTCTGAGAGAGAGATAAAATTCAAACGACCAATAGAATCTTGGGAAGTTGCGCCGCGCCAGCGCGAAGAACTGTTTCCGGCTTCAACACAAGTTAGTCTGAATGTCTCTGAATGTGTAGTAATGTGTACTTACACGTGTGGTGTAAACAAGTGTCTGGTATTTGTGCAAAAAATACTATTGTGAAAAACAATTGCACAATATATACACGTTTAGAGTATTAGGTAAGTAATAAGTACTAATAGATTTAAAATTAGATAAGTTTTAATTGTATGTATTGTAAAAAGCGTTAATTTCCTGGACAATACCTAACATGGCGTGGGCACATTAACAGCGTGGGTAGCGGATCTTTTTACTATTACCTATAAATCGAATAAAACAAACGCTTTTCTTAAAATTTCGTGCTTATTTAAATGGATAACTATAAATAATAATAAAGAATATGTACAAAACTTTGCTACTAACTATAATAATCTACACTTAGATTATTATATCTACTTTACTTGCACAGTACGTATTTATTTGCAAAATTGAATCGTTGAGTGTTCTTTTTTTTTGCTTAGGAATATATTATTTTGTATTTCTTTTTGAAGTGATTCTCCGATGAGCAAGAAACGCATGTTTTTCTTTTAAATTGTTTCAATCAAAAGGGAATGAAGTTCATGGATTAACATAGCAATAAGAAATGAATTTGGTAAGTGGAAAAAAAAAAATTTTTTAATAATTTGTTTTTGGACATTTTGAATTTTATGAGGTTTAATCCAGTATTCATCATGTACCTATTAAAGAAAGTCCAATGAATTTAATAATAGCGTGTTTAGAGATGAAACATCAATATAAGTATATCAGTTAGGATATGTTTGTTGTTATTATGCTTGTATAAAGCCTAAACAAAGTCATTTAAAAATAGCAATTTTAACGTTAAAGTGACTAAAAACATGATTCTTAATTTCTTTATAAACTACTGGTTTGCCGTAATGAATAAAATAGTTTTGATATACAGGATGCTTCCTAAATAACAAAATATTTAAAGAAGTAATTCTTCAGGTGATTTGAAGTGAAGAAAAGTTTATATGAACATATTATGTTCTAAAGATTTTTGTTTCTGAGATAGCGGGCGTTGAATATTTTATTTCACTTCTGATTTTATCTGATTTTCCACAATTTGTAACATATGAAACTGAATTTTATGGATCGTCTTGCTCTTCAAGTAGCCATTTATCTTACCGATTGTCTTTTTCAATGTTTCCCTTCGGTTTGTAATTGGACAAAATGTTTTCGTTTTTTATTAAATAATACCTATCTTTAAAAATTTAAATATTTTAACAAAATTTGGTGATTCAAATCGAGGGATTCAAATCTCAGTAATTATAGTTTTGCTGTTATTTGTAGGGGGCACCTCTGCGTATCGTTCATACGTTATGTTTTTGGGGGATTTTTTATTATTTTTTTTAATAAAAATTCCTGCTTTCCCGTTATTTTTATGTCAAAAAGATATACCTTCTAAATGTCGCTACGAGTAACCGTTTTCAGGGTAATTGATTTTAAAGTAAGCAATTTAACCACTTTTAAAGTATAATTAAATTTTAGGTTTATTTATTTAAAAGTCATTGTTATTCGTACTTTATTTGCTAGTGTTGCTATGTAATAAATTTTAAAAATCTGAAAAAGAGAATTTAAAGAAATTATTAAAATTAAATCGAAACAAAAATTTTACTTTGACACCCTATATCTCTGCTAATATCAACTTTTGGACTCACTAAGGTAAGTTTGTTTAAATCGTAATAATTTTACATAAGGAATCTGCCATTGCTCTGTGTACCATTACCTATGAGACACCATGTATTTATAGATTTTAAAACGTCCAATATTTTCATTTTATAAAAATATCTAAAAGGAGGTAAAAGGCAACATTGCTCCTGGGGAACTTTTTTAAGTTTCGCAACATTCAACACTTCCGATATAAACGTATAGGTCACAGCTGTGAGCGCTAATAGATCAAAGACATTCCGTCGGCCGTCCACTATATTCTTCCTCTGTGCCAAAGATATAAAAAAACACCAGATAGTTAAATTATCGACAAAGTATATTGTCTGTCTGTTTCTTATGTACTTCGAAGGATAAATTATCCAAAAAAACTTCACAAAAAGGCCGCTAATAAAGTTGACGCATTTAAAATGTGTAAACACTGGTATAAAAAATATGACATCACAGCATTTATAGTGGTCCGGTAAAAGCTAATGAACGAATGTAAAAAACAAAATCAACCTGACCTATCCTGTTTTCCCTTGAAATGAGATAGGTCAGTTAAATTCAAAATGTTGACGTATTTTATTTCTTTTTCTCAAAAACTACCGCGTGTATTTCTTTCATTTTTTTTTATATGGATTTACCATCCCTTTGCAACAAGCTTCTTTCTCTCAGGAATAATAATATATGTAATTGTTTAACTTCATTTATTTTATTGAGTGGCCTAGAGTTACATATACACAGGTTTCATAATTGAAATGTTTTTCTCATTTCATGACAAAAATAAACCCGTGTCAAATTCTTGACAATCCCCCGCCTCCTCTTCTTATTTTTATTTTAAACTAGATATAGGGTGGGGTTAGCGTACTCACCTTAAGGAAATCAATAAATTGGGGTTCACTCTGTACATTGCTAGTTTGATTAAGAACTGATTTTTATTTGTAGATTCATGCAGGAAATGCTTTCCATTTATGACAGTTGATGCCAATTTTGAAGGTGCCTGTAAGGACTGGTTTAGAGCGGCCAGCCAGAGATTGAAGAAAACAGAGAAAATGAATTAATTATTTTATTGTACAATGGACAATAAATTGTTTTGAACATCTATTTGTCAATATTTTATCTTTTTCCTATATTTTAAAGGATTCCTCCAAATACACTAACAGTGAATATTAAGGATCAAGGATTAATTTCACCTAGATATAGAAAAGAGTTTGTCTTAAATGGATTTATGGTCTGTAAAGATGAGAGATTGAGAAAGTGAATTTTGTTAAATATTGCAAAAAGTGAATTTAAAGATGGGTCCTGAAAAAGTAACGAGCCCCACTACTGGCAAAATGTGACTGCTGTTTTCGGAAAAGAAAATTACTCGTCCAATAACAAACGAAGCCAGGTTTGCTATACGTGCATATATCCACCCCCAGCCCCCGATCGCTCACCTGCGCACTCGATCATTGAGTCTTTTTTGTTTTTAAATGTATTTAGTATAGCATTTTACAGTCGCTTCAAAAATATAACTGGCTCTATACTATCAGTACATGTCCATCTTTGCCGAACAAATTATTTATTCACTGTTAATCAACCCGCGAGAACCAAAAAAACACTTTTTGGTTTTCGAGTTATTCAACAGTGAATAGGTAATAAGTGGTTCGGCAAAGATGGACAGCATGTATTGATAGGGTCTGTCATATTTTTTAGCGTCTGTAAAATGCTGCTATATGCATTTAAAAAACAAAAAGACTCCAATGATCGGGAATGGGTAGGTGAGGGATCAGGGTGGGAGGTGGATTTGTGCACATATATCAAACCTGACTTTATTTGGACCATTTGCATAATAAGTATAAAACAAAAAAGAAACTGATTTGAAAGTAAATCGTAATATTTATATTGCTTATGATAAGCAACTTTTCTGAAATTAATGAGCAACCTTAAGGTTTCTAATAACGTGCCACTGTTGTGTATCTGTACTTAAACTAAATTTGCATAACGGTTGCGAAGTATTTATATAAGTTTTGTATTTACAAATAACTTGGTGAATGAAACTGTAAAAGCCTAAATGTTTCAAGATATTTTCGGAGTTAGATTTTGGTAAAAACGAATATATTACAAATGTAAATTGGCATTTGTTACGAATATTTTGTTTCGCAATTGTGTAAAGTAATAGTTGCAGTTTATTAACGATGCAATGTTGCGGACAAATAAGCAATTTGTCACCAAAAACACGCATTTTTGTGACTGAAACAAAAGTGTAACACGAAATATAAGTAGCGTTAATGTTCCTTAATAGTTTCGAAGCGGTGTTTGCTGGGTCCTCATTTGACTCCTGCTTGCAAGGAGTAAAAAAACGACAACAATTTCCTTAGTAAAATAAAAAAAAATTTACTTATGAAATACATACATCAATATCATGTTTCGCGGCCGGTCCTGTTCAACATAAGAAAGTTTCTAATTAAACTGTTTGCCTAAGAATCACTCCTAATGAAATTTCATAATACCTAGAGGAGATATTCACATTTGAAATTGTTTCAAATTTTATATGCAATTGCCTACTGACCGAGTTTGATCATTGGTGACTTTTGATTGGAGATTAATACTAACAGAATAAGTATAAGAAGATTATATTTATGCTCTTCACAAAGATTCTGTAAATATACGACTCTGTGCTATACCGCCTTCCACTTTCTGTAAATTCGTCCCAACCCTGTCCCTTTCTTTCATTCCTTTATATAATTTGATCACAGTGTTTTCCCTTCTCGTTTTTATGATTTTTACTGCTCCGAAAAAATAAAAGAAAAGTGTATTTGTTTTATCCTTATTAGGTTTATTTCTCATCCAGTTCGTAACGATTTCCTTGTTTGTAACATCTAATGTTTTGTTACAACCTATACGAGATATCTGCAAAATATTAAGAAAAAATTCCGACAATGAGATTTCCCACAATTTATTCTATACAAATTATTATTATCATTATTCCCCTTTTCTTTTCTCTCTTCGAAAATTTTTTTTTTTTATTTCCTACATACCTACGGGTGCCGTTTGAAAAAGCTAAGTTAACTGCTATAACAAGTCACTAGAATATACCGGGTGGTCGTAAAAGTATTACCTACGGAATAACGGTTATTATGAAAGATATACTTCTGAAATTTGAAACGTGGATAATAGGTCACGAAAGCCAGAATCTGGTCAAACCGGACGAGGCACCAACTTTCTTATTTTAAGTGGAACTGTATGTTTTTTTAAAATACCATCTTAAAATATCTACAAGCGGCATTAAAGGCTTCTAATATTTCAATGTCAGTTCAACAATATTGATAATTGCCATATAAAAAAAACTGTCCTGAGTTCGATCTCATCTCCGACACTGCGAAAATATCGTTACTTGCGTTTTTCAAACATGTATGCCTCCCGGACAACCCTGGCATTAGATTTGGGAGTTGTTTAATTTCTGCGATGTTTTTTTTTCTCATTCCAATATTTCTTATCCTAATAAGTTCATAAAATATTTCCAAACAATTTCAGAATAGAGAATGGCCATAAACATCCCCGAGCTGTAAAATTAAATCGGTAGCACCGAGATGTGATTGCCGCACCGTGACCGAGACGTGTACGGTAGACCGAAACGGACTTGTGTAAAATAAAGTGTAGCGACATCATGTTAGTGAACGCAAGAAATATGATATTTCTCTCTTTGGATTTTTCTAATGAAGAAACGGTATGGTTAGCGTCGTATCGGGTGTCTCAAAGCGATACACGCTATAATCATGGACTGAAATTCGGATGTTCAGATTCTGCCCGTAAATATCTTATATATCCAATGTGACTCGTTCTTCATCACCGGCGCTATATGGATATTCATTATTATTAATCGATCTGGTTAAAATGCGTCTCAGGAGTAAAACAAAGTACTAACGCGCAACAAAAGTGAAGTACTAGAGAAATTGTCAAAAATTCACTTAAATATCAAAATTATATAATTTTCCAGAGTATTATATCAAGACAAAGTTCACTCATCAAATGGGTTTAAAATTCTTGACGTTGCTCATCAAGTTTATAATATATCGGGTGGTCCAAGGAAAAACCGAAATTTTATAGCACGTATCTATATTTTTTGGTACAGCTCCGTAATTCTTTGACCGATTTTTAAAAACTACCTTCCAGAATATTGCCACAAGACCAGTCATGGTGATAAAATAAACCGTTTGTAAATACGGCATTTCAACAAAACTCCAGCAGTTATTAAATTGCCCAAATTTAAATACCTTGAAATATAGATATGATCATAATATCAGTTCCTGATAGAGAATCCTTTAATTGGAAACTTTAGCTGTAAAGCGAGCCCTAAAAGTAGGAAATCGGTGAAAAAAATAACGAAGTTATGAGGTAGATGTGGTTCGGACTCCACAAACTGTAGGGCCTTGCCTCTCTTTCCCTAACACAAAATTCTAGGATTTTCCGAGGGTTCGATGACTCTAGAGGCGGTTAAGAAAACATTTAAAATGAAAATTCCAGTTTTTTTTGGACCACCCGATATATTAGTTGGCCAAAATGTCAATCTTTTATGTCACGTATTTAATCCAATCACTAAGAGCGTCATTGCATAGAATGGTATTTTAGTAACATTTCATCATTTTTTGAATATAAATCAAGTTTTCAAGTCATTTACTGTATTTTGTACGTATCGCAGTTTAAGGGGTGCAAGGTGATCATTTATATTTTTACACCCCCTCTTAACTTTGTTATTTTTTGGAAAAAGAAAGTTTTAGTTATTTTTACGTAGATTTTAAATACGATTTCAGAAAAATAATTGAGTAACGCCAAAAAAAGTTGTAATACAAACTTGTGCTTTTTGTTTGATAATATGCTGTATGTTTTTGCGGAATATGAAAGAGCATGAAAATATCTTTTCAAAAATATATAATTTAAGTATCTTTTACGGTTTTTAGACTATTTAGTTTTTCATACAGCGTGTTACTATACAAAAAACAAAAAACACAAGTTTGTATTATAAGTGTTTTAGCGTTACTCAATTGTTTTTCTGATATCGTATATAAAATCTACGCAAAAACTAAACTAAACTTCTGCCTTTACACTTATTTTGTTTTTCCAAAAATAACAAAGTAAAGGGGGGGTGTAAAAATATAAATAATCACCCTGTACATACCTTGTGTTTTGGATCTTCTTAGTTTTAAAATGTTGTATAAATAAATTATTAAAGTTGTGGGCGAGCCGCCGCTGTACGAAGATAATACTTTCGTGAAAGGCGTACTTTATATTATTAATCAAAGGAATTTTGCGACGCACCATTCAGTGGCAGCATTCGTTATCCCGATGAATATAAAGAGGCATATGTTACTTTGATCTATAATTATTCGACTAGAGCTAAAGACATCGATTGATCTAGAATGCGAAATAGCTCACCACGTCTGGAATTTTCAAATAGACTTTTCAGTGGAATTTTTTGGCCGTCTTTAAGTATTTATATGATTGTTTTTTTTTTCTCGCGAGAAGCGACATCTCGAGCATCTAAATGTGTGCGTTTTGTATTTTACGTTTTATATTCTGCGCCTCTTGGTGCCAATTTTAAAGCCGTTACCGATATTTATTTGAATGAGCGAAGCTCAAGTCCTTCAACATATAGAGCGGGCCCCGTGTAAATGGGGATTACGGATCTTACCGGTCTGGAATAAATTTTGTTAAATTTAACACTAAGATAAGAAGTTTATTTATTTGTACTATATTGTATATTTAAATATTTTCTTTTTTTTCTTTTCAATGTAAACCATTGCCGTCCTTTGAACAATTTGAACCTCCATAAATCAAAATATTTCCTTAATCCTTTACGGGAATTCAGGTTTGGCGAGGATTATACTTTGTTTACTTATTAATACTAAAAGTAGTAGGTAATGCTTGACCAAAAGCTTTAGTTTACAATTTTTACAATTAATTGACTTTGTAAATCGCTGACTTCAATTTTATACTTTTAAGTTGTTATGCCTCAATATACTATAGACAATTCACAGGCACACAAAAAAAAGTGGGCTGTTCTTTTGACTAGACCGACTTCATCATTATGTATTTTGACGCGCTGAATTCGAATCCGGAGTTAGAATTGCTTCATCACCCTCCAGTTCTTTTAATTGTAGAAAAAAAATAAATTCCGAAAATTGCGATTGAGAAATATTTCTTCACGTATTGGGATGCCCTGATTTTGAATCGAAAGGCGGAGGTGCTCCATCACCGTTTAGTTTTTTTTTTTCAACAAAGTCTTATATTTCCCAAAAATTGCCAAAACTTAGTTATTCTGTACCCATAGAGAGATAACGATAGATGAAGAAGTGAACGATGTTTCTTGCTACGTAAATATTGTCATGTATTTTAAACTACTGAAAGAAATTAAAACCCGATTACCTATTAAATAAATAAAATTAAATATAAATTCAGGTAAAACAAGGATAAATAAAATATACCTCACAAAGAAACAAATAACGAGAAACTTACGTATGGTATACTGAATAGATAAATACAAGTTAAAAAAGGATATCATATTGGAGAATAATCTTCCTAGATCAGCTGTAGAACACCTGTTGCTGCAATAGAGGTCAACGGGCCACACATAAATAAAGGGTCAGCTACGCTAAAATAAAACAAACGTAATCAAATTAAAAGCGTAAATAAAGTAAATGTATTGTAGAATGTTTCTTTTAAATAATCAATAACAGAACAGCTGTTATTTACATGCTTTGAACAAAGTTAAAATGACTTTCAATACAACAGTTAAACTAAGATGCACTTTATTTCTGAAAAATTCTATAAAAATGCAAATAAATAGTGTAAGACTTACTTGTAAAACCATCAGTCTAGTCTAATGACGAGACGCAATGTAAATTAGATCTTAAGAAGTGATTGTGAAGTGAAATTCAAAAAGTTCAGTGATGCTTCGTCGAAGCACAGGCTAAATAGAATCAGTCATTTCACTGAGCGTCGGAACCCTTTGATGTAGTGTCTCTCAATTTTAGTTTTTATAATAGTTGCGCAGATTCCCCTTTAAGGCCACGCTCATATGGTGTTCGTTTGTCTCATACCATTTACGTTCGTTTGTCCGATGATACAAGTGATTGTCGCTACTATTTTTACGACATAAAACACAACATTTTATTCCTCTACCAGATATCTTGAATTATTTTACAAATTCGCAATAACATTTATTATAAAAACACTAAATACAATTTTAATTATTAAATAAAGCAAATAAACAGTCTATAACATGCACAATACCACAAGTGAACGTAGTATTATTAAAGTAAGTTTTAACACTTTTAACAAGTACAACACTACATGTGAATGTAGTAAATTGCGTCGAAAACGAATTTACGGTTCATTTTACCCCACGAGTTGATCATGCGCAGTGTAATTTTGTGGACACCAGTGAAATAACTGTTTCTTTCTGACCTGTGGTCGAAGTCAACGGCAGGTCAAAATTTCATCTAACGCAATATCAACAAATGGGTATCCACAGATTCGTCATGAAATAAGGATGCTGAAAATAACATAATTTCATAGGAAAAGTATAGAATAAAGAAAAAATAGGCATAAATACAAACCATAAATGACAGATAGCAATCCCTTGAATTGCAAATTTTCTGCATGTTCCTTAGAAACGAAAACAAAAGTTGAGTTGTTATTGGGTAGTGAATGCAGCAAACCCTCGTCCAGATCGATCCTGAAAATAATCGTAAAATTACTGGAAAATATTGGAAATTTATATATTCACGATAGTCCAAGGGTGAGTCAAGGACAAATACGAAAAAGCAACTCTAACTTACCAGAAATAAAGGTAATAGTTATCCTAATTAGTAAGCACCCATGTGATTGGTCGAATTCCAAAATTGCATCCAAGGCCTATTTGGTTTAATCACATCCAGTAAACAGTGCAAGAAATTCTAGAATAATCTGCCATCATAACTGCACCACAAGTGTCAAAAACAGGACTGCCAATTTAAGTGCAGTTAAAACGAGAGAGTGTAGAACTTACCTGGAACTAAATTTTTAAAACCCTTAGTTTCTTTAATTTCAATAAAAAAAATAAATAAAATCAAAAAATAAAATTATAAGATTTTACAAAAAAAATCCCCAATATGTTCCACTTAGTAATTTTCCCCTTGTCTTCGAATGATCTAGGCAGCGGTTTTCTCTTCCTTTTCTTTTCATTCTGCTTGGTTTCCCTCTTTAGCGTACAACAAAAATTTGCCATCATGTTAATAAATAACCTTCCTTGGTATCTACTCTCCATTTCACTTTTGATGAAACCTTTCTCGTAGTTCTTCGCCCTAGTTCCTGAGGTTTTCGGGAAAGTAGTCAAGGTGAGAGTGTAAAAAGTGCAACATAATCAGGATATACAAAAAATGCCCGCTTCTTTTATTTATGGAATAATAGAGACAGAAAAATCACTATGTTCAGAAAGTATGGCAAAGGAGAGAGTTTAATGCAGGATCAAAGAACATCGTTAATTTCCAATATCATACACCAATGACAAAAAGAAGCGTCAACAACTATAAGCAGGTAGTAATTAAGGAACTTCCACGTCAAGAGTGCACCAACAACATATATTTACCGGTTTCTGACTGTCTGCCTTCATCAACAACAATTTGGTGGATGTAGAAAGAGATATAATGATTTATCACGAATTTCTTTGAGTTAAATATTTGTAAAGGGAGAACAAATTTTTACATCTTCCATCCCGTTGATAATTTAAGTCTGATATCAATCACCCCGATTTGGATTGGACCCGTAAAATGTTTTATGAGGCCTCGAGCAAACTGAACTCGTCTGCTAGATAGAGCGCGAGGTCCAGACGCAAGTTATTGTCTCATCCAATGCAACAAATTACTTCCAATATAACGTGTTTTTCTTCTATATTGCAACAAGAATCTTGGACATTTTAGCTTCAGCGGATCGCATGCGTCTAGATCACTGTGTCATTTGAAATTGGATCAAGCTGATTTAGTTTTATGTGCGACCCACTCAGATGCCACTGAAAGGCAATATACATGGAAATTTTAATCGTTTTTGTGCCCGTCATAATTTATCGGCTATATTTAGATATAAATCATTTTCTTGTAACTAAGTAACATACGTTTGACGTACTTAATAGCGGTAATCAGTGCCTCTAAATGCAAATATTCAGTGCAATTATGCTCAAAGTAAAAACGGAGCTGGTTCGTTGCAGGGGGTGTGTTCAAACATTTGCTCGAAAAAGAGGAAATAGAAATGGGTTTTTCATTATATTCTAACATATTATAGTAACTGTAGGGGTTAGCAGTGCAGTACCTTTAGTTTGCAACTTTCTTATAAGTTTTAATAGCCTGAAATAAAATTAACTAGGTGCATGAAGCAGGAAATGTCTTTATATTAAATATTAATTTAAAAACTTTTTGTTAGTGGCAACTGATTGGATATTCTTTCACTGCTTAAAACTTCTTTTAATTTGGCAAGTATAGTTTTTCTTTAATTTAGGTGCATTAGTAGAAACGGAGATGAATTGCAGCGATATTAACAAACTTTTATCTTTTAAATTAATGGTTATTTTCATATTTTCTGGCAAGTTGACGGATAATTTGGACTGTCCTACCGTATCGCATGCCAAAAAATAATTTATTCTTCATGAACGCAAGTTTCTTAGCCTGCTATGATAATGTCTCTTTAATATAAATATAAATTATTTTTCTTGATAACGTCAACAAAATGTACGGGTGCTAGATTAGTGGATAGATTCGAATGATAAAAAAATTCATTGTTCACGGTTGAGAAATTATTGTAGGGAAACCGCTAAGCAAATAGCTCGCATGCTATTAAAAAACGTATCAGCCTGTCAAGTATTCAATTAAAGTACCTATATGGTTTTATTATTGTTTGCTGTACGCATGTATGATTTTAACACACACAGATTTTAACAAGGATTTAAACATTTAAAGAAAAATGTCGCAATTACCCGATATATTGTTTTTTATTTAATGCTCAACATCTGCGCAGCTAAATCTATTTTTAGTAATTCATGTATTTTTAAACAAAGATCAATTATGCAATATTAGGGGCCAAATAAGCAGGAATCGGTCTACGTCTGCCCGACGTGGGTAGTTTCCTATAATCAAAAATAAATTACTGAAGAGCATATAATAGGCAGATAGCATAGCAGTAATAACCAATGTGCAGGACCGTTCCTACCGGGGGGTAGGGGGGAAATTGTGTGTTGAAAACGCAAGCGCCACTTTTAGAGGGCACCAAAATCTGAAATAAAACAGGATTTTAATTTATTAATTAGAAAAATAAATAAATGTGTAAGTGAGGCTTAAGCATGATGTCATCAGTGTCACCCTACAGTGTGACCCATTTTGAATAGAAGCGCCCCTGTAAGAAATGTGGTTTTTTTAAAGATAGACCATCGAAAAATCTACTTTATGACAACAGTTTAGAAATGTCAATTTTCAAGATCTATACAGATTCTTGTTCAGCATGACCTAAAACGCCTGTATACCAAATTTCGTTAAAAAATAGTCATTCCGTCAAAAAAAAAGTAATGAAAATCTAAGATTTCAATAATAAAAAATAATAAAAGTTGAGTTATTTGATATTTTCTAAAAAAAAGTGTCCTAATGCTTAATTAGCGTCATTATGTCACTCGACTACCAAGTTATGTAAATATCCGACAATAAATAACTGGAAGAGCAGGGTGATTATTATTGAAATCTTAGATTTTTATTAGGTACTTTATTTTTTTGAAGGAATGAATATTTATTAACGAAATTTGGTATACAGGCGTTTTAGGTCATGCTGAACAAGAATCTGTAAAAACAAAAACCCTATCTCAATCGCTAATATAAATTCCTAATTTTTGCCAATTTCTTTTGATCATAGTAGGCGTATTTAAGTTTGAAAAAATTTTTTATTAATAACTTTTTAAACACATTCTAAAAGAAAAGAAGTATACCAAATTTGATCTAAATCGATCAACAAATGGCCTAAATATTGGGGTGTAGTGGTGAAAAGTGAGACACACTGTATATATATATATATTTTCGTTGTTAAAAATGGACAAATTTGATTACCTAGCGATTTTTTTATTAAAAATCTAACTATACCACTAGATTCAGAAACATCTCAAATGGGTAAATCCAAAATTTCATGAAAAAATATGTGTTGTTATTATGTTTATTAAATACCTAATTACTATTATTTTTAATTGGTAATACTGTTTTTAAGTTCTATCATTGGGTAAATAATAATAAAGAGGCACAACTGTTAAGGCTTCGAGATTTTAGTGTGTTGTATTTTTTTGCCAATAACTATGGAATTATCTACAATATTTGGGGCTATGCAGCTCAATTACAAATACTTTTCCATAGCACTAAAAATTGATGACAACCCTGAAGCTATAGGGCATAGGCAATAAAATACAATACTAAAATCTCGAAATCTTGACAGTTTCGCCTCTTTATATTATTTCTTTACTCTATGGTTCTGTATGATTAAGTTTGTTTAAAAGACAATATTTAATATTTATTGACTATTCACTTAATTTATCTTTCTTTTTGGCCAAAACACTTAGTTTGTTAGGCCAATAATTAGAAAAGAAAATGTATCTTTCTTTTATTTAATTTTTTAAAAATCGAAGTAATTCTTAGAAAATATCATGTAAAAATTATACAACACCACCTACATTAATTTCTTCATAAATCTGTCATTATTCAATATTGTTTCACGAAATTTTGAATTTACCAATTTGAGATGTTTCTGAATTCAGTGGTATAATTAGATATTCAATAAAAAATCGCTAATCAAATTTGTCCATTTTTAACATTGAAAAAATATTATAGTAGGTCTTGAATATTGAAATTAATTTCTAAATTTTTGTCATAAAGTAGAGTTTTCAATGGTCTATGGTCTATCTTTTAAAAAAAGTCCCGTTAAAATCGGACAATAGATAGGTAGGTACAGGGTTATCCAACGAAAAGGCCCACCCTTATATTTTCTTTATTTTTCGAGTTGGGAAAAAATGTTTCAAATAAAAGTTGTAGTGAATCAAATGAACTCATTTAAAACCCCTGCAAAGAGTATACAGGGTGTTCCATAAAAGCGGGACAAACCTAACTTCAATTTTTTTAAATGGAACACCCTATATTTTTTTTCATTTTTCAAATCTGTGTATTTTTGTGATTTCACATATATATATATGTTGTATCTTATCTTTTACTGTTTTTTATTTATTGCAAATTTCGTGAACAATATTATTTATACCACCAGCATCTGCATGCGTATTAATCAGGTTAGCCATGGATGAAAAGTTTGCTTTTTGAATTTATTCAATTAGTCTGTAAGGCATAAGTGTCAAATTAATTGTTTTTCATCCATGGCTAACCTGATTGATACGCATGCAGATGCTGGTGGTATAAATAATTGTTCACGAAATTTGCAATAAATAAAAAACAGTAAAAGATAAGATACAACATATATATATTTTTTAAATCACAAAAATACACAGATTTGAAAAATGTAAAAAAATATAGGGTGTTCCATTTAAAAAAATGTAAGTTAGGTTTGTCCCGCTTTTATGGAGCACCCTGTATATTCTTTGCAGGGGTTTTAAATGAGTTCATTTGATTCACTACAACTTTTATTTGAAACATTTTTTCCTAACTCGAAAAATAAAGAAAATATAAGGGTGGGCCTTTTCGTTGGATGACCCTGTACATTTTTTACAGGGGTGTTTCTATTAAAGATGGGTCACACTGTATGTATATAATAAATAATTATTTGAAACCGAGTTTGAAACTGATAAGCAATTTTGTTACTGAGTACCTAGGGGCGCTAATTTTTGTCCCACACGCAGGCGACCAAGCATCTAGGAACGGCCCTGCCGATGTATAAAGTCCGAGATAAAGTCCCTAAGTAATCTTGAGTCCGTTACATGTTCAGTGCTATCATTTTGTTTGGTGCACATCTTAATCAGAATTTGTCGGAAATTTGCAGGGTATTTACAAAATTTTTATTTGGCAGTAATAAAAAACAAATGTATGTCGATTTTTTTCAGATATAGATATGACCGATGTTTATTTTAAATGGGACACCCTATATCTTTTTCTGTAGTTAAAGTTGATGTTTTTCTCTGATTACACTGATATAGCATACTTGATAGTTTTATTCAGGAAGTTTTAAATTATTATTGGAAAACAAAAATATTATAGGTAAGCATTCCTACTAGAGTTTACACATTTTGCGTTAGCACAGAGGGTCGTGGATTAAACAATAGAACCCGTTTTATATAAAAATTGTAGAATTTTAGATAACAATAATTGTTGTACTCGTATAATTTAATAAATTAATATAATTAAAAACTAAAAGAATAAAACCTAATTCTCTAAGAATCACCAGTTTTACAGGTATATAATAATAATAAATAATATAAATAATGTTTATTAATTTAATTATACAAATACAAATATAATATAAAAACTAATGTAGTATTGTCCTACTTGTTGATATGTTGAGAAGTCATTCTACAACTTCTATATAAAATAGTTTCTATTATTTTCATCCATGGTCTTCTTTGCTAACGCAACAAGTTTAAACTCTAGTCTAGGAATACTTGACTACAATATTTTGTTTTTATTTAAAAATTAAACTATCGAGTATGCTATATCAGTGTTTTCAGAAAAAAAAACAAATCTAACTATATAAAATATAAATATAAAAACATATAGGGTGTTCCATTTAAATAAACATATCCATATCTGAAAAAATCGACATTCATTTGTTTTTTTGTTATTGCCATATATCAAATGTAGCAAATAATAATAATATAATAAATACACTACATATAATTACGACCCCCTTTATCCCAGAAGGCTCTAGAAGAGCTTTGCGCGGGAGGGGGCTACACATTTAAAGACCTATACTGGAAAAATCCCTCCCACAGTATTTTCGATTGCCACGACCGGGATTCGGAACCCGGGACTTTTGAGTGAGAGGCAGGTACGCTACCATCTCGACCATCAGTCATATCAATGACCTATACCCTGTTCAATAAAACATTGTTTTTAAATTTCTACAATAAACTCACAAATTCTGATTAAAATGTGTACCAAACAAAATAATACACTCCAGGGATATGCAATTAAGTGGATTTTTTTCTCAAAAACTAATCAAGATACGAAAAAATTCAAGAGACACAAAAGTTGTATTTTTAGTTGCTTAATCCAAAAAAAAAAAAAAATACAAAACAATCTGTGGCGTACATTTTTTTGTCAAAAATATTCGTTAAGGTGCCGCTCGGGACACCACTGGACTTAATAAATATAATCAAGTTAGGGCTAAATTAACCCCTTAACACTATCTACGAATAACACTGCCAAATTACAACAAAATTGGGTAAAGGATATTTATTTTTTTTTTTTTTCCGTTTTCTGGCCTTGCATCGCTGTGCTTTGGCCAACAAAGGATATTTAAAACATCTACGAAAAAGCAATTTCTTAAAATAAGTTTAACACTCTGTATCTTGAAAACGAAACATTTTCGGACCCACGTTTATATGAACTTTCTGTCTTAAAGTCACTCAAATAATCGTCTGTTAAATTTATTGTACATACTTAATTAACACCCTGTATAGTTCTCATCTTCGAGTAAAAATTTCGCTAGCTTCATACCACATGCCACTGAAGTTTCAAACCAAATTTTGGCGTCTTGAGTTGATCTACTGCGATATCTCCCACTTTGCCTTTTTATTTCGTACCGTTAAAGAGTCCGCAACCTGAACAACACAATTCAGTTCTAGTCTGCAGCCCATACCATTTAGATGTGGAACCTGAGGAAACTGAATTAAAATTCGGATATATTACCATTATAATTGCAAACCAACGAACGTATGACAAAATTATACTTTAACTTTAGCATATCTCCTGCAGAATATTCTTACAGCCTCTCATTAAAATTGAACAGACTTGAAGTTCTCAACAAAAAAAAAATTGGGCCAATTATTATTAATTTATTGTTCTACTGAATGGAAAATACATATTTTATAACTTCCATATCTGTAAGGTAGAAGTTTAATTGCGTTTCGGTCTAATGAGAATAATTATTAGATTATTATCTTTTATCGAATACAAAATAAATCGATGTCCAAATATAGTTTGACAAAAGTTTGTGCAACATTTACATAAAGAGCCCGTATAACCAACAGGAAACGGTTGTTAGCTTAGTCCGTTTCTCCAGTTTGTACGTATACTTTCATAATTTGGACGAAAACTTTAATTGGTGAGTGTTCGACTCGGAGTCTTTAATTAATTACAAAGTTATTGTTTAATTGGTGTACGCTGACTAGTATTACCTCATGTAGGTTTGATTGAAGTAGGTATATGCCTTTCCGAAAACACATGTTTGAACTTCTCCATATGCCATTGAATAGAAAGCAGAAAGCCAATTAATAACTTTAACAAGCATATTTTGAAATTTTATAAATTAGATTTAAATGCAGCGCATTGGATTTAAATTGAAAAAACCATGAGCAAATCGTATACAAGCTGCAAGATTTGCATAACTGTAAATAATTTACTTTTAAAGTTTTTAGTCTTCAGAAACTGGTCCTGAAGAGAAGAATCAAGTTCGCTTGGCCGTCCTTAGGGTTAAATTTTAGAAACATTAGTTATCAAATATTACAAAGAAAGAACCGAAACCTATCTACTGTGATAAAATATGGTGGTAAATATTTAAACGTCTGAATTAGCTATGGGCATTTAACCTGACGATGAAACATAGTTGATGACCCCTTAACAAATAGTAGTTTGTGTCTCTCTCTTGAGTATATGTCTCTCTACCTCGTACGTTACATCTACAATGTATGCCAGTCAAACCAATAGGTTCATGATTTATTAATAAAAAGTCAATATCATGTCAACCTCTTCAAAGGGTTTAAGAGTGCAGCTATGCATAAGACGTGGCACATTTTAACCCCAAAGTTTACCTGTGAAAATTATGAAGAATTACCTACTCTACATTTATCAGCTAGGCCAGATAATACATGACCCACCCTGTTCCGAGCAATTTTTCATTTTCACCACACTAGCAGTGTATTTATAGAATGCCAGTTGAGTTCCTCGAGGCATTATGTAGGAAGCTAAAGGGCTTCTTTCCTTTATGCACCCTTTCAATATCATTTTTCTCCCCATCGTGCCACAGGGCCCTCTCTAATTGTTCGTATAGATTTCTTATTGTATTGCCCTCTTATTGCCCGCATGTCTCTTGTCTGTTGTAAGTATTGTTCGTGCGATATACAACTACAGTTTATTAGTTTTTTTATTCTGAAATTAATACACGAACAAAAAATTAATACACAAAAAATCGGTCAATTGTATTTGTCTTCAGGGGCTAGTAGGAGCATCAATCTTTTTTTTATTTTCCAACTTACAATGCGTGCAATACAGAGTAGACAATTTATATTTAAATTTGTCATTTTACTTTCTTTAATATGCCATATATTGATGATTACGAAAATTTATCCTGCAAGTATATTGATTTTATAATAAAAAAAGAGTAAACATGAACGTCATTTATTTCCTACATCGACAAATAACTATTGGTTCCTTTTTTGAGCGACTTCTTTGTTAGATTTTAAAGTAATCGATATTTTTTCCTCTTGGAATATTTAGAAATTAATTCTTACATAAGTCCATTTATAGTTTTTTACGTTTTATTTACATAAATAAACAATATTAATCGGACTGAAAAAATTAATTACCTCATAGTGGGTTAGACTCTATTGTTATTTTTTTTCATAAACAATTATCAACTCGTATTCAAGGATACCTTTTGGATTGATAAATAGTTTAATAAAAATAGCGGTAATTAGAATAGCAAAAATGAAAATTAATGCAGTGCTTTTGTGTTACTTTTTATGTTAATGAAATAGAATTGTATTTATTATTGACTAGGAAAATTAATTTATGGAAAAAAATAGAACATATGACGATAAAAAAGTTTGTCCTTTTATTTAAAAGAATTTTGCCAAAAAAATGTACCTACTAATGGTATTATTACCAATCCTCCTGTAATTAATGACCAAGATATAAAAAATGTTTTAATATTAGGTTAGGTATCATTTCATTACGAACAAACATAACTCTGTCAATTAAGTTTCCCATGATGGAGACCATGAAATCGACGTGCGGAATGTTGCATACTTTACCCTACCCTTTTAACCCTCTCATTATCCCCTATTGTCTGCTGGGTGGTCTGATGGTTAGTATGTGTATTATTACATTGATCGACAGCCAGAGAAGAGTATTTAAAAGTATTTAAAAACTTCATACCTAATTTTGTTTTGACGGCTAAATTTCGACAGGAATACGAGGGTTAATTGCACACTAAAACCTTTCCATAATTTATTAATTGTGCTAGAAGTTGTAACACATTCTACGACTCCTTCAGTAGCATCTGTTGTGACAAAACTTAAAACTAATGCTTCATTTCTATAATTTATCAGGAGCTTGTTGTAGAAGTTCTGATATTTTGCCACGACTCCCTCCGGCAACCAATTGTTTTTCTGTTGTAAAAAATGAATCCATCTTTATAGAAACTTTCTTTTATAAATGACTTTATTTAGTACATCTTCTTGGGGACATCGTTTTTTGGTTGGTGACCATAATGAATGAATTTGTGGTAAGTTAAAAAACAATTTTTTGCCATAATTTAATTTTAGACGTTTTGAATTTTGTAATTTTTAATTCAATTTTTATCATGCATTAGAGAAGATTCAATAAACTTAATAATTGTATGTTTAGAGATGAAACATCAATGTGAGTATATCAAATTGGATAGGTTTTTGTTATTATGCTTGAATAAAGCCTAAATAAAGTCATTTATAAACAATGCATATCAAGCAAAGAAAGAGAATTGTAAAAAAAACTTTCCTTATTTTAACGTATGGAATTTGTACCGCAAATTTTTTAAATACCCTGTATAGCTCACACTTTAGTCGATTATCGACTGGTCAAGTATCCAAGCCTTATCATGGATAGCAAATTGAACCGGAGATTACGTACTAAAAAATTACTTAATATTATATGAGGCGGAGGCAAAGCCGGCACATTACAGGCTAAATCCATTAGGACAGTGGATAATAAGGAGGACCGTAACCCAGCAACCGGATCTACATTGGATATAGATCCTGTTGTTGGCATAATGTTCGATTATATTATACATATAGAACATGACAATACTCCTTAAAAAAGGCCTTGTAATTTGCAATCATAACAGAATGGGAAGCGTAAGCTTGGGGCCAAACTTGGTGCGCAGTAGATTTCAGAATTTAAGCGGCCAATCGCAGCGTCTAAATATACATGGGGTCATAGTTGAAATCTGAATCGTGCACAAACCATGCATTTGATTTGCACGTGACACCATCTTCATTTTGCCTTGTCTTTTCAGCTTTGTCGTAGTTCTTAGTATTTTCGTTATACTTATATCCTTTCAATTATTTGGTATTTGACACGAGGCACTAGATCGCGTTAACCGTTTTTCAAATTAATATAAAAAATAGTTTCTGCGTGTATTTTTAATAAATATTTTAGTATTGCAATGTTATTCACTAACGTACCATATAAAATGACCTAATTAGAAATACCATGTAAAAATCAAAATTAAAATGAAAATTAAATTCTTAAAACATAAATAAATAAAAATATTACCACCCTGTACAAGAATACTTACAGTAAAGTCAAAAAGGATATTATAAAATAACTCTAGATCATCCTCGAACAGGAGAAAGTTAGCCACCACAAAATAAACTCATCATGGACTCAACGCAGCAAAAACCTCCAACGTTGGAACGTTGTAGATCCTAAAAAAGTAAACTATCAGTAAAATTTACAAAGTATTATCACAAAAAACAAACAAAGGATAGAAAACTACAAGATAAACATGAAATATGCTAGTTTAGACGAAAAAAATGTACAATATGTCAACAAAAGCACAAAAAACTTGTAATAATATGACTTGTCACATGTGTAATTAAAATTTAAGAAATAAATAGTAAGAAAACTGTATAAATAGATAATAAGTAACTAAAATAGACTTGATATAGTGAAAATTCAGTTCCTAAAATAAAGTGCATAAGTGAAAGAAAAATAAATTAAAAAAGTGCGACGGTAGAACGGTAGATCAAAATTCATCCCAACGTAATACTATGAAATGGACATCCAAACGTAGCAAATAAATTAAAGAACGAGAAAACAAGCAAGAAACCTGAAAAAGAATCAAGATAAAAGGGAAATTTCAAAAATAAACTGAAAAATACAATACAGAAAATGACAGTTGGCTATGATTTGACATAAATATTGCAAATTTACAAGAAAATTTAACTTACCTAGCAACGAACAAAAGCAGGAGAGTTGTTGATTCGATAATTTGAGGCATCCTCACGCCAGTTTTAGCTCCTGAAAAACATTAGAAAAATTACCAGAAAATCGCTGAAATATTGAGAACAATAATATTCAGAAGTGTGCAGAGGTTAAGTTACACAGAATATCACAGAGACCAAGCCACAGGAGAGGCATGAAGTAAGAAAAATACGTAAAAACCCAGGTACTTACCATAAGCTATCTTAAATTAGAAGCTGGAAATTTTCACAGCCGACTACCAGTAATTTAAGTGCATAAATATAAAACAGCACTGAGGTCAACGACCAAATTTCATGTACTGTCAAATTTAAAAAGACATTGCGAATCCCACGGGGAATTTCGGTATTAAACCAAACGTTAACGAACTTTTTTAAATTTAAGAATAGATTTAGTAAATAATTCATACTGTTTATATGTTAAAAGTTTTGACTAGCAAGTTTAAATATTAATTTAAGAATTTGTTTGAGAGACAGTAAGTCAAATATTGTAAACTGTGTTTGTTATAATAAATCCAATATTGTGCCGACATCTGTTATATCTAATGAGAACTAAAGTAGCATAATTCAAAGAATCTGACTATAAAATCCTTTAAAGGCCGCAACCCTAAGTACAGCCTAAAAGATATGTGAGTAGACAACTAATAAGACATAAATTTCTTAAAATCATATATTTACAATTTGACAAAGTTTTAATAATAAAATTATAATTCAAATATAAAATAAATCACTAGAAAAGCCAAGGGAGGTAAGTTTTTCCTGGTCGAACTTCATCTAGAGTACTAAAAAAGAGAAACAGGGTTTAAAAACAAGAACCCAAGTAAGCATTCTTGTAAAATATAAAAAACACATGGTATTTGTAATTAAAATCAATTAATTTGTATTATAAAGTGCTATAAGGTGTCTGAAAGATTTGCAGTATAAGTAGATCAAAGTGTGGTAAGTAAAATAAAAGAATTTTCCAAAAATAATTAAATAATAAAATATTCTGAATAAAAAACTATTTACATTTCATAAAAAGCATAAATAAATAGGCGATCCCACCTGAGAATATGAGCAAACATGCAAATTAAAAAACGTGCAATAATAAAATTGAAACAAAGCATTCTAAAATAAAATAAAATAATTTTTTTTAAAAACCCACAACCGAAATATTCAAAGTAGAAAATCAAATAAAATCCTTATGATATAGGCCCATCAACCGTGACTGGCAAAATAAAATATCATAACAAAATTGGCGCTCCAACGTACGTGGCACGTTTTCAGAATTTAACAATTCAATTTAGTAGTTAATGGACTTAAGATCAGGTAAGAAAGTTGGAAAAATGGTTAACACAGAAGAAGAAATACAAAACACATCCACACAACAAGCGGGAAATACCACAGACACGACACCACAAACAGATACAAACATGCTCACCAGGTTAATGGCAATGATGACAGACATGAACCAAAACCTAAACAAAAAGATGGATGAAAACGCCCAAGGCATGAATAACAGATTGGAACAAAACGCTCAAGACATGAATAATAGATTGGAACAAAATGCACAAGACATGAATAACAGATTGGAACAGAATGCACAAGAAATCAAAGAAAAAGTGGAAAATTTGGAAGGAAAACTCGACAGAATTCACAGAGAAGTAAGAGAAGAAGTGGACCAACAAATCAAAGAAGCAAGAAAAGAAATACGAGGAGAAATACAACAAGGAGTGGAATCTTTAGTAGAAGAAGGTTTCTCAGTAATAACCAAACAACTGGACGAACAAACGAAGAGTTTCGAAGAATGTTTAAAGGAACAGGACGATAGAATCACACAAAACTCGCAGAAGATTAAAAATTTCACACCAATAACATACACACACGCACAGACATACAGTGCTACAGAAATATCCTTCGGAGACTCAAAATTGCATCCGAAAATTTACATGACACGTTTCAAACAGTACATCAATAATCTACCAGGCATAACAAACATAAAAACAATCATACAAGACTCGTTAAAAGGGGAAGCTGAAATATGGTACCAAATGATTGAAGACAGGTATGAAACGATCGAAGAATTTGAGACGTTATTTTTAAAACAATACTGGGGAGAATATACTCAACAGAAAATACGATTTAACCTTTTCAATGGACGTTACTACGAAAATACCAGCCTATCGAGGGAGAAATACATCCTAAGAAAAATATACAACATCAGATACCTAGAACCAAAATTTACAGAGCCAGAAATGGTAACTTATCTAGCTAGACACTTCAGAGACGACATAAGGAACGTTATTGTCACACAGAGGATAAACACATTAGATGGATTAATAGAATACCTACGAGAAATAGACGATTATACTTCCAAACAAAGGGACAATCGACAAAATTATTCCAAAAATGACAATAGATACAAGAAGTACGAAGGACAAAACAGGAATGAAAACGAAAATGAAAATAGAGGTTTCAAAAATGGACAAAAATACGAAAAGAAGCAAAATTGGGAGGACAAACGTGAGAGAACAGACGATTCTAAGAAGTACTACGAGGGACAGAACCGAAATTATGACGATTCCAAGAAATACTACGATGGACAGAACCGAAATTACAACAATAATGGAAATAAATATGGACACAACTATGAAAGGAAACGAAATTGGGATGATAAACAGGGTCAAACATACGCACAGGTCACAAACATAAACAAAAAACAAGAAAACACGAATCAATCAGACACAAATCAGGACATGAACAAAATTCAAACAACAGCCCAAATACACACCCACTCACAAAACCAGGATTTTTAGATAGGACGGTTTTAAACACTTCTTACCAGCATATGAGGGAGTTTATAGACATTGGCAATGAAAATGGACAAACGATAGAAATTAAAATCAGTAATTTACCAATCATAGAAATAAAATTTCAAAATATCACTTTAAATGCATTAATCGATACGGGGGCAGAATTAAGCCTTATTAATGAAAATATTGTAAATGAATATTTAAGTAATTTCAAAAATAATATAATGAGAATTTCAAAGGTTTCATTGATAGATGCTGGGGGAAAAAAATTTGCAAATTGTAACAAAGTGCTAAATGCTACATTTACGGTTCAAAATGAAAAAATTCAAGCAGAATTTGTGATCATGGGAAATATGAATTTTGATGTTATTATCGGAGAAGACATTTTGACAAAAATTAGAGCGAAAATAGATATGGGGGAAAGAAACGTGAATATAAAAGGTAAAACGGTACCTATAATAAAAAGAAATAATAATGAAATTAAGAATATGAATGACAAACGAGTCAAAGAAATAAATAAGGGGGAAAATATGTACAAAATAAACAACTACAATTCGCTAAATAAATTAGAGTTAAATTGTCCAACTAAATATAACGACATAGTTCATGATCTCATAATAAAATATAATTCATTGACAAATTATGTACCGCGAATAGCAAAAGGCTACACTCATTCATTAAATGTTGATCAAAATAAACCTTTTAAATGTAAAACCTATCCAATTCCATATCATTATCGAAACCAAGTAAATTTAGAACTCCAAAATATGATAAAAGCCAATGTTAAGAAACCATTTGTGTTCGTAAGAAAGAAAACGAGATAACGCTGAAAGGTATTGTAAAAGGGAGAATGCCAAAATTAAGCGAGGGTTAAAATTTGACTTAGGCGACTACGTGATCGTAAAACGTTTAAAAGTAACTAATAATCGTAGAGGGATTTGTGCAAAACTCATGTATCCGTACGAAGGCCCATACGTCATAAGTAAAATAATAAATTTATGCACATATGAATTAAAATATCCAAACAGTGAACTTATACGAGGAAAATTCCACATTGAATTACTATTCCCATATACAGCAGATAACCTGAAACAAAGTGAGAATTTAGACATTAGCGAATAATATTCCATGAAAGTTTTAGATGAATAAAAATTTTGAAAAAAATTAAAAATTTATTATTAATCAGCGAGGGAATGCAATGTTATTCACTAACGTACCATATAAAATGACCTAATTAGAAATACCATGTAAAAATCAAAATTAAAATGAAAATTAAATTCTTAAAACATAAATAAATAAAAATATTACCACCCTGTACAAGAATACTTACAGTAAAGTCAAAAAGGATATTATAAAATAACTCTAGATCATCCTCGAACAGGAGAAAGTTAGCCACCACAAAATAAACTCATCATGGACTCAACGCAGCAAAAACCTCCAACGTTGGAACGTTGTAGATCCTAAAAAAGTAAACTATCAGTAAAATTTACAAAGTATTATCACAAAAAACAAACAAAGGATAGAAAACTACAAGATAAACATGAAATATGCTAGTTTAGACGAAAAAAATGTACAATATGTCAACAAAAGCACAAAAAACTTGTAATAATATGACTTGTCACATGTGTAATTAAAATTTAAGAAATAAATAGTAAGAAAACTGTGTAAATAGATAATAAGTAACTAAAATAGACTTGATATAGTGAAAATTCAGTTCCTAAAATAAAGTGCATAAGTGAAAGAAAAATAAATTAAAAAAGTGCGACGGTAGAACGGTAGATCAAAATTCATCCCAACGTAATACTATGAAATGGACATCCAAACGTAGCAAATAAATTAAAGAACGAGAAAACAAGCAAGAAACCTGAAAAAGAATCAAGATAAAAGGGAAATTTCAAAAATAAACTGAAAAATACAATACAGAAAATGACAGTTGGCTATGATTTGACATAAATATTGCAAATTTACAAGAAAATTTAACTTACCTAGCAACGAACAAAAGCAGGAGAGTTGTTGATTCGATAATTTGAGGCATCCTCACGCCAGTTTTAGCTCCTGAAAAACATTAGAAAAATTACCAGAAAATCGCTGAAATATTGAGAACAATAATATTCAGAAGTGTGCAGAGGTTAAGTTACACAGAATATCACAGAGACCAAGCCACAGGAGAGGCATGAAGTAAGAAAAATACGTAAAAACCCAGGTACTTACCATAAGCTATCTTAAATTAGAAGCTGGAAATTTTCACAGCCGACTACCAGTAATTTAAGTGCATAAATATAAAACAGCACTGAGGTCAACGACCAAATTTCATGTACTGTCAAATTTAAAAAGACATTGCGAATCCCACGGGGAATTTCGGTATTAAACCAAACGTTAACGAACTTTTTTAAATTTAAGAATAGATTTAGTAAATAATTCATACTGTTTATATGTTAAAAGTTTTGACTAGCAAGTTTAAATATTAATTTAAGAATTTGTTTGAGAGACAGTAAGTCAAATATTGTAAACTGTGTTTGTTATAATAAATCCAATATTGTGCCGACATCTGTTATATCTAATGAGAACTAAAGTAGCATAATTCAAAGAATCTGACTATAAAATCCTTTAAAGGCCGCAACCCTAAGTACAGCCTAAAAGATATGTGAGTAGACAACTAATAAGACATAAATTTCTTAAAATCATATATTTACAATTTGACAAAGTTTTAATAATAAAATTATAATTCAAATATAAAATAAATCACTAGAAAAGCCAAGGGAGGTAAGTTTTTCCTGGTCGAACTTCATCTAGAGTACTAAAAAAGAGAAACAGGGTTTAAAAACAAGAACCCAAGTAAGCATTCTTGTAAAATATAAAAAACACATGGTATTTGTAATTAAAATCAATTAATTTGTATTATAAAGTGCTATAAGGTGTCTGAAAGATTTGCAGTATAAGTAGATCAAAGTGTGGTAAGTAAAATAAAAGAATTTTCCAAAAATAATTAAATAATAAAATATTCTGAATAAAAAACTATTTACATTTCATAAAAAGCATAAATAAATAGGCGATCCCACCTGAGAATATGAGCAAACATGCAAATTAAAAAACGTGCAATAATAAAATTGAAACAAAGCATTCTAAAATAAAATAAAATAATTTTTTTTAAAAACCCACAACCGAAATATTCAAAGTAGAAAATCAAATAAAATCCTTATGATATAGGCCCATCAACCGTGACTGGCAAAATAAAATATCATAACAGTATATACCTACATGCATCGATCACTTCATCGTTGATTTGATCTAATGATGCAATTATAATAAATTGCTGATTTAATGCAGCAAATATAATTCCGCTATATAGTGCGATTACAAATCGTTTAAAAACAGTTAAGAATAATATTCCGTTCTAGAAATTCCTTACTTACATTAAATATAATTTAAAAACGCGATTGTCCGAAAAACAGGATCGTTGTGAAACACTACCATTATGATTATGATAACAGTTTTTATCATAGCTGATGAATGTATGTCGTTAAATATTTAATAATGAAACAAACCTATCTATGATAAATGCCAAAGTATTAGAATCGATATTGGTAATTCTCCGCCTCAAAGATCAAATACAAATAATTTCTATATTTGTTGTACCTGCACACATAGAAATAACTCAAGTTGTTTAGCAAGGGAATAAAAATAATTAAGTATAGTTTACATTGTTTGCATAGTAATTTCAAAGTGTAAATCAACTTAAAGAATGTCAAACAGGCTGACTTTATTATGTTGCACGCTTTCATACAGATTGGGTGTGTATATTTAATATCTTACAAATACTGGAAATCTTACGTCTTACAAATATTGGAAAAAGGCAACTTATGTAGCTTAAAATTTGTCGTTTTTTTATCGTAAACAAATGTCCAAAACAATTTGCTGTACGACTAAAATTGTTACCATGAAGAAAATTTCCAAAATCAACGGTGATTCTCTACATCATCAACAACAACCAACAGGCTAAAACAATTTTACTTACACACAAAACAACGAAATTATAAAAAATTACATAATGAAAGGGTAATCGCATCAGTTAAAATTGATTTAAGGGTGAACTTATTTAGATTTCAATCTATTGATGTGTTTTCTGTATCTTCTTCCAAATCATCTCATCAGTTTCAGATTTCTTTCGTTTTTCCCCAGCTTTTTCAAGTCCTTTCGCAGGAATATAATTTTTTGACCTCATCCAACAATCGACCAATTGCAACTTTCCTTTATAATACTTGACCAGCGTTTTGGTTGCAGCATCGAGTCTTTTGATGTCTGGTAGAACCTGATTTTTGATGGTTTTAAATTCAAATTCTTCTTCGCCGGATACCCAACCATAAAAGGCATCTCGGCAAAGAGAAAGCCACAGCGGAATAGTTCTGAATTGCTTGAGAAGAACATGATCGAGGATTTAAATCGTTGCGTTCTTCACTGTTAAGTATTGCTGTGACTTCGTTTTGCAACTTTCCAGAACATTTTTATTTTCTTCTCCAACCTCCCCTTCGCGTGTATCTTCTTTCTCCTGATTTTCTTCATCTACTAAGGTGGAGTTAACGGTTCTTTTGATTTCTTCATTTTTATATGATTTTGCGCTTTTGATGAATTCCAAAGCTACCTTTAGAGCTAAAAATCATCCAAAAAACATTTCGAAGGTCCTTAATCCTCTTTGAGGTCAGGTAGGTCAAAACAGTACATAATAGTTAGGACTAACAAAAAACACACGGATTTTTTTTCCAATTTGAAATTTACTGGAAGCAAAAAACGGACACTTTTTTGTGTAAAAAATCTAAATTTTGCTCTTATTTTCCTTGTATCATTTTTGATTTAGCAGATATCAAAATTTTCCAAAAGACAATTTTAAGCTACTGTAACAACAAATTTTCAAATTAATATTGAAAGTAGATCTCTAGGTGACCTTGAGGATCTTGACGAAGTCGAAGACCTTGTCGGAGATCCTGAAGAAACCGAAAACTATGTTGAATCTGATGATGTAGAGCAGCTTTCCGAAAAAATGAAATTTAAGTCGAATTCTGATTTTTAATACAGTCAATTTGTGCTCAAAAGGGCCCCTAGCGGGAAAGTTGTGTGGTAGTTTTGATTTCTTCCATTCCACATGTTTTTTGAGGTGCTGAATCCGAATCTGAGATTTGCTAACAAAATTTCGGGACGTAACATTGAAAAAAATGGAAAAAAAAGGTAAAAAACCTAATTTTTTGGGGGCTTTTTGCTTATAACTCGGAAACTATCAACTTTTCGTAAATAACCTCTCTATTCAAAATGAAAGTATGTACATAAGATTTCCTCTCGGATTTCCTACTAATTTCATTATTGAGGTTTTTTTCTACGATGAACCGTTCGGGCTCAAGCGCTAGATGAAAATTGGCGTATTTCGGCTGTCTCCGCAAAAACCCACTTTTTCCACTCCAAAATTCTGATTTATTAAAGGCTGTCATTTAGTGAATTCCTCCTAATTTTAGGTTGAATACAATACAATGTAGACTGGTTTCAACTGTTATGCAATCTCCAGTACTAAAAAAATCTATTTTCAAAATCACATTGTATTTAAATTCTGTGCAAATATAATTCCGTCTTGTACGTCTTTTCATCTTATTTATTCTCTCTCGGCCTCCCCAAATGATTTTATAATTGCCCCGTCTGCTGCAATATCATTTACAGAATCAATGGTGCCCACTGTCTCGCAGGAGAGTTTCCTTGCAAATTCCAAAAACAAGAGCCGGGGTTGATATCTTTGCTAATGGAAAAATTGAGTTGTGGAGGACGCTGATATCCTAACACAACAGCTCTTATGTTGGCCCCGTCAAATGAATATGCGACAGTGGTGGTGGAAGATATCGACCGTTTGGTGATTTTGATTGGCCTGCGAGGCCCTGACATAAAGAATGTCTTCTTTTTGAAACCAGGAAAAGGAAAGGTGTCTCAAACCCTGTACAATCCTCATCTTTCCGCTGACAAAACCCTATCAGACCATATATTGTTCCTGCACGCGATGAGTAGTTGTGACACCACTTCTGCTTTGTTTAATCAGGGGAAACTGAAATTTCTAAAGGTCCTGCGGAAGAACAATGACTTGCAACCAGTCATTGATGCTTTCAAATACCCTCATGCACACCAGGACGAGATTGCCAAGAAGCAGGAAACATGTTTCTTATGGCGTATGGGAAAGGACTTGAGACTAGCCTGAACGATTTGGCGTCTCCTTGAGATATGATCACAACTCGAACCTGTGCCGGAACCCACCGCCTTCGAAGAACCTCAGCCAGGACCCTCTAAGCGACAACGGCTCATATAATTTTTGCTCATATAATATGTAACATATAATCATATGTAATATAATATAATAATATGTAATAATTTTTCAATATATTTCGTTGAAATTTCAATTTTTTTGTACTAACTGAATTTGTACAATTTTGGACTTCATTAAATAACTTAAGTATGTAATGTAATTTTTGAAAAATAACCTGTTCCGTTACATAACAGATCTAAATAAGGTATGTGCAAGAGAACTGGGAGGAATTCACTAATTGACAGCCTTTAATAATAAATTAGAGTTTTGGAGTGGAAAAAGTGGGGTTTTGCGGAGACAGCCGAAATATGCCAATTTGCAAGTAGCGCTTGAGCCCGAACGGTTGGTCAGAGAAAAAACCTAAATAGGAAATTTTATGTACTTGCATTTTGATTAGGAAGGTTATTTACGAAAAGTTGATAGTTTGAGAGTTACATGCAAAAAACCGAAATTTTGTTAGCAAACCTGAGATTCGGATTCAGTACCCCAAAAAACATGTAGAATGGAAGGAATCAAAACTACCCCACAACTTTCCTGGTAAAAACACAATTTGACTGGATTGTTTATATTTCTACTTTGTAAATTGAAGTAATTTTAAACACTTGTTTTAATAAAGTTATTTTTTATTTATTTTTGTCCACGAGCATAAAAAAATTTTCTCTTGCACAAAACGGTAATTTTTAACAATATTTTTTTGTAAAATTACTGTTTAAATAATTTGTTTTTCACCATCCCGAACCATAAACGGTTTATCAAAGTTCCCTTATTTGATATTACATTGAAATTGGTGAAATTACTATTTTGCATCATACTCTCAACATTTCATTTCAATAAACAATGAAGAATTCGTGATTTTTACGGAAAAATCGATCTTGAAGGGATCTTTGTTTTGGTTTCCCATTTTTGGCAATGTTTTTCCATAGTAACAGTATAATTTTTTTACACCATCTTAAAGTAGAGGTTTCAACGAAAAAATTTCCGTCCTGAAATTTTCAAAAATCAAAATTTTGTTAATCAACTTTTTTTATTAAAAATGAGGCCTTTTTTTCAAATTAAATTCGCAATAAAATCAAAAAATAAATATGTCGCTTCAAAAAAATTACAGCTTACTTATTTGTGACATAAAAATGTACATTTTCACCAAATTTCATTAAAATCATTTTTGTGGAAGATAAAAATAAAAAATCAAATTGGTTTTAGGCGTCTTTCTCAATAGTTTTGAGGTTATGTTGAAAAATGGTTGAAATAAAAGTTGTAGATTCAATTATCTACAACTTTTGCATTTAACGTTTTCGATAGGTCTAATTTTGCCGGAAATCGTAAAAGAACACTTTTCACCCCTAAAAACGCCTTTTTCCCACCCCCACCCTACTTCTGGTTAATTATTGGGGTCCAATCGATTTTTCCCCATTTAGGATATACCATTAATCCTAAAGTTTCCGATTTCCGACCATCCATATTGTACTGCTAAGAACTTGTCGATTTTTGGCCTCTGAAGACCGGTTCGGCACTAGTCTAATAAGCTTTAATTTGGTTCAAGGTACCTACATGTCAAAATCAAAAGGTTTTTTAAAGCAAAGTTATGACATTTTGAAGCGTGTGACCTTTTCAGGGCTGCGTTCAAATGCACCTAACATAAATTTTTATTTCATGAATTATGTTTGTTATTTCTTAAACTAACTTTTTTGTTATGATAAACTTTTTCGAACATGTGACCCTCTTTGAGTAATTTGCTTAAAACGTTTGAAAACCCAGTGTTTTTGGCTTAAAAATCTAACTCGGCGAGTATTAAAGCAAAAATAACATTATAGGGTTTTTTTGGGTAGGATTCTTAATATTTTGATGTTTACCAATATAGGCCCAATGTTTCCAAAATTTTAATTTACCTGATTTCCAAATTTCCGTTATACACCAGCGTTTATGGGTGTCATTACTACCTACAGATTTTTATTTGGGTCAGAAGTACATTAATCACTGCAATTATACCAGTACTTTATAAATTACAGCGATATAAGGATTTTAAATTAAAATTAATTCAGACGTCCTTCTAGAGTGCAAATGTTCCTGTATAATTCCAATCAATAAGCCTCGAGAATTGACCTTTAGATTTCTGGCGTAAGCCAAGATCCACTGAACAATCATGTATGAGGATTTACGTGACGATCAAAGTTTTATTAATGAATCCTGTCGTATGAAATGTCTGTAATATCACGTATGACTTTATGACTATTGGAACAAAGTAACAGCCAATGTATTTGAAGAGAAAAAAGTATGCTTTCAATAAATGTAATTTTACAAGTTACGTTCTTCATTGTCTGTTTTCTTTTTCTTTTCAAGCATTGCAGAGTTGTTTCGACTACTTCTTCATCTCGCTTTGCACTTAATTTGTATTCGTATTTGTGACATATTTCCCAAGTCAATGGAGAATGAACAATCTCAGTAAAGAATTTATATATAATTTGTAGTATGTACATACTTAATATCACCTAGTGAATTTTCCACTCCACGATTGTATCTCAGAAATTTTTTTTTAAATACGATTTGTTTCTTTGCCATTTTTACCCTATATATTTCTCAAACACCCCATTCTTGCGCTTTAGCTAACGGCCTTAGGCTCAGCTTTTTAATTAAATGGAAACATTTTTTTAGTATAATATTATCGCTCATGAAATATGTAGCGGAACCCGCCGATGGGCAACCAGACTTTAATTATTATTGGTGGCTTTACGTCACGAACAATTTCTCACTAAAACGTATCGATGTACCTACCTGAAACTGTTAAAAATAAATACTGTAATTTAAAATTCCATACAGACAATTTATGACTGCGGCAAATCATTTATTTTATATTTTGCGGTTTTACCGTGCCGTATCATATTTTAATAATGATCGTTTTACACTGGGTTTATTATTTTCATTTGGGATAAATGAAACAATCAGTTTACTGGCTCCATACGCGTTGCTTTAAATATTTTTCATTACACTTGACTTGAGTACCTACATTATTTATTTATTCCGATGAACGTTCGTAGCCTAAACTCGTGGATATAAATTCAAGGGAAACTTTCATATTAAATTCTTGTTTGGTTGAATATTTGTTGCTAGAAAGTGACTGCTTACAAAGCGCTTTTTAAATAAAAGGAATGCGAGAATAATCGTACAAGAATTTCCCAATAAAAAATGACATCTTAATAATATTCTGAATATTAAAAAGATTCCTGGGAGTTTTTAAAGACAAAAATTGTAACGTTCATCATTCTGTACGGACCGAACAAAACATCTTGCAATCCAGGAATCCGGAAAATGGACCTGACGCGGAACTTTTAATGCAAAATACAACACAGGATATAAAAGACTGAAGAAGTAAAAACTTTTTAAAAGGTAAACAAAATTTAATTTACATTTGTATTGTACTGCGTATTGCGAGGAAAATGTGTTACAAATTTTCAACTTTTTGATGATACAAAATTATTACAGTTTTTATTAATGCTGAAATTCACTGCAATTTACCAGTATCCGCCAAACAACCCAAATCTAAATCCAATTGATTATGCATGCACTAATAAGAGATTTCTGTGTAGTTCTCTTTATTTAAAACACTATGGGGATCCAGATTTTAAAAACTTATTTGATTTTATTAAAATGAAAGATGTTTCAAAATTTTAATTTCTCTTGTCCTTTTTAAACCGTTGGTACAATTGATTTACATTTATTTTTATTAATGTAAAAACACTAGTCTGATTTAATTTATATAAGTAATTAAAAAATCAAAAAAACCACCCAATTTTTTTGGAAAGTCACTCAGCTTCATAATAAATTAGCTCTGACGTTAGAAGCATTTCAATTGCATGCAGTAATAAAACTAAATTAACGCACATTTTGCCTTTAAGTCTTTATTTTATTTGTCTATTGAAAATATCATAGTCGACTAAAGTAACTAAGTATGTATATGATGAATAATTAAAAAGCAAGTTCTATTGTCTTATTTATGGCAATCTAAACGTGATATTTTTTTCTGTATTATATTTGATTAGTTTATTTCCAGTGCCTGAAATAAGTTGAATTTATAGGGACATAAAAAGGACTTATACAATCTAAATATACGTTAAAGTCGAAAATATTTAAATTTCTCCAATGTAATGGAATAATATTTTGCATTTATAACTAATTCGTGATAGATTTATAATCTAATTTATGTACGTATCCACAGGAAAACTATGCTTTTTGTATTGCTAATACTAATTTGAATGGTAATCCAGACCACTCCTATTCCGTAATAAAACATTCAAACATCTTGAACGTTTACTGATTTAGAGTTTTTGATTTCCCGTCGTTAATGTTTGAAAAAAAAGACGGTGCTCAAATTATATGACGACGTTGGTATTCCTCCGAATTATTTGATATTTTGTCTGTCTGACATTTTGTGGATTCATTCTAGAAAATTTGGATTGCAAATCATTATTTTGTTACGCACTTGGAGAACTATTGATGATTATCTATTTGTTTTTTATGAATAATTTTTTGTCGGTTACATTGATAATGAAAAATTAGAATGGTAAGGAAAAAAAATTGAACGGATATTCAAAAGTTGTTTTCTCTCTTTCAAGCCCTGTCGAGAGGACACCCCGAGTATTTATTGTCCAAGTTCATCTCTGAGAGGTCATAGCCATCTGAGAATAAGTGATTTTATCTAATAAACAATTACGTCGATACTGTTTTAATCAGACCATGCCAAACAATTATTCATGCAATATAATTGGTTTTGCTTAACAAGAAATAGTTCCTTATGTCATAAAATTATGGATTATTCGGAAAATTCAAATATCCATTCTTAATTACCCTTCTCTCAATTCCAGGTGAAAGGAAGTTGCGGGACAGCCGAATTTTCTCAGAAGGAGGACCCCCTCATTGCAGAAAGCAGCACGCCCGTACCGACCGCTTCAACCGGAAAACCTCGATCGACGAACCCTAGGAATTTTTCACCTTTACCGGAAAGCGAACTTTCTCATTTTCTCACCTCAATTGCCAAGACCAAAGGTTTTTATGCTAATCTCGCTACGACGTTATGCCAGGACGAATCCTTCGCAGAGCCGAAGGATCAGCAGTGTTGGAACGGAGAGAGGATTGCAGAGTAAGTATTTTTGTTTTTTGGTTTAAAGCTGAAGGGGTTGTTATTTTAACAAACACTTTCCACCTTTAAATCTGTTATTTGTCATCTCTTAAAATACAGGAAACGAAACACGAGATATTGTTCCTGTGCCGAGAGTTAAATGGAATTTGTAATTACTTTAATGCAATCTATTAATTTATATTTAAATTTCTTTCTTTAATACTTTTAAGTGGGTAGAAAACAACGAATGAGGTGTGGAAATGAATGAATGTTAAAACTGAATCGTATAAATCTGATGTAAAACAATACTGTACTTATTATATAATGTTCCGGGATGGCTGATTTTACATATGTACAAATAAGTGTATTTATAAAATATTTTTGATGTAATATTCGAAGCAACTTGTATCGTTATGGGTTTAAACGAATTTTTGGAATTTAAGAACATTTCATCACTTTGACATTGGCAAATTTTTACCAACTAAATGTTATCATAATATTTGGCAGAATTCTCGTGTTGCTATGATAAACGTTCAGACAGACATACATGTTTCTTAAAAACATAGTTTTTAGATTCGCTAAATAAATTTTTAAAAAAGGTATAATTCTGTGGAAATTAATTTTTATTATTTTTTTCCACCTCGCCTACCCTTATGACCTATTGACCGATATTGCTTAGCTACGAACTTAGCCTGAGAAAGGTTATGAAATTTCACCGAAATGTCTATAAAATCTCTTGAGTAGATTACAGACAGACAGACCGCCAAACATTCTTTAAAATTCCGTTGAAATCCCAATGTCGTTTTTTCCATGATCACAATAGATACCTCATTATACAGTGTGTACATAAAATATGTAATCAATTCATTATTCCTGAATACGAAAATATTTTGGAAAAATGCTCGGACAGGTGAAAATTTTAAAATATTATTTTTTTATTTAAATCATTCTTATTTTATTGTGATATTTTACAAGAAAATAGCAAATGGACAGTAAATAAAGAACTAACCAATTAAATGTTCAAATTGAAAACCTTCTTGGTGCCTGACAGTATGATCAGTGAATTGTTGCTGGATTTTATTTAGTTTCTTGAGAAGTGTACATCCTGATCTAATTTTCCTCCCCAAAGGAAAAAAATCTAAAGGGGTAAGATCCGGTGACCTTGGTGGCCATTCAACACTACCACGTCTTCCAATCCACCTATTTGGAAATACATGATCAAGATATCTTATGTTATTATGTATTGTAAAATGTCACAATAAAACAGAAATTATTTAACCTTAAAAAATAATATTTTCAAATGTCTGTAGCTCCAAATGTCTGAACTATAAACCCTAAGTAGTTTTTGAAATCAGCTTTCCATAGAGATTCTAAAAATAAAAAAATATACAGGGTGTTCCATTTAAAAAAGTAGATGACGTCATAACCGAAGCAGCAATGACATCATAGCTAAAAAGAATCAAAGCAGAAGATTCGCAATTCTAAATAAAAATCGAAGTATCCAAGGATTTTTCTAAAATATTTTCATATTCAGAAATAATGAATTTATTCCATACTCTAAGTACACACTGTAAAGGAAGTAAAATGGTGAAAAAGTCTTGAAATTTAAATTAATTAGTGCACTTTGCAAGAAAATATAATTTATACAGAGCGTTTTCGTTTAGTTCTTAATATCCGACCTGTAAGAGACTAAGGGGTTGTAAAAATTACTTATTACTTTTTTCAGAAGATCTATTATTTGCTGTAAACATATAATTTTTAAACCCTTGTGTATTTTTTGTATTTCGAACAGAAGGTCCAATGCATTACCTTATAAATTGTACAAAGAAGTTAAAAAAAACCTTTCAATTGTTATTCTAATAAAGGGCTTCTTTCGAAATTAAAATGGATGTTAGTGCTAATAACTCGAAAATGCCACATTCAATTGTTTTTTTTTATTTTTATCGATTTAAATAACGGAAAAGCTACAATTGTTTTAATAACAACTGTTTTCGTAGCCTTAAGAAAAACGAAGTTAGCAATAATAGTGCACATGTACAGGGTGATCCACTTAACTTTCCCTCCCCACGTTTCTCTGTTATTTTTGTAGTTACAAAAAAAATATTCAACAACCCTGTATTTTATTGCCTTTTTCGATGTAGAATTTCAGTCTGATTTCAACAATATAGAATATATAACACTTACCTTAATAGTTTTCGAAATATTTACCTTTAAATATATCTCGAAATATATAAATAAATGTTTTTAAAATTAGAGCATACTCGATCGAATATCGAATTTGCAATAGTGTGTAATTTATGTTTAAAAGCAAATATTTCGGAAACTATTAAAGGTAAGTATTATATATTCTACATTGTTGAAATCAGACTGAAATTCTACGTCGAAGAAGGCAATAAAATACAGGGTGTTCCATTTAAAAAAATACAATTTATATGTATACAGGGTATTCCAAAATTATGCGGCCAAACTCTTAGAGTGTTTAGAGGGGCTCAAAACAAAATGAAAATTATCTATAAACATTTGGTCAATAATGCATATTAAAGGAGCTATAACCTTCCAAAGACGAAGAGAATCAATTTTGTTTATGCTTTAATCGAGGCTGTAACTCAGAATCCAAGAAAGACCGCACATCAAAATTTAGATGCTACTTTTTATTTAGATGCTCAACCGTGTCCAACATTCATTTTTGAAAGAACTGCTCAGGGGCGCAAAATGATAAAAATTTGATTGATTGAAACCTACTATAATTATTATTATAATATTATTCTAATACACTTACTTGAAGCCTGAAGTGCAATCAAAATTTAAAAGTGGATTTTCTCGAAAGCGGCGCATCCTATCAAAATGTGAAAGGTATAGAATAGAATAGAATAGAATAGAATAGAATAGAATAGGCATTTATTCACCATAAAATTCTGTTACATGAACAAATATCGGTTTTGTCACAGTAGGTATATAACTAAATAAACATATGTGTCATAATAAAGGTGTATAAAACAGACAAGGCTACACAAATTACCATTTTTCTGTAATAATGATTGAAAAATCAAATTTTAAAGTAAACCTTTTAATAACGCGAACGGATCCAAAAATATTTATTAATATACCTAACCCAAACTCCATACGGCGCCGCTCCTGAACAGTTTTTTCAAAAATGAATTTAAGATATGGTCGAGAACCTAAATAAAATGTAACGTCCAAATTTTGATGTACCTACCTTTTTCGGATACTGAATTATAGCATAAGAAAAATTGATTCTCTTCATCTTTGGAAGGTCTTAACTCCTTTAATATGCAGTATTGACCAAATATTATAGAACATTTTCGTTTTGTTTTGAGTCCCTCTACATGCTGTAAGAGTTTGGCCGCATAATTTTGGAACACCCTGTATATAACTTCGGCATTTATTTTTCAATTGTTTTTTTGATGTCATATATAAAAACTTTAGAAAAAGCCCTACAACTTCTGTTGGAATAATTTTTTTGTAACTACAGAAATAACAGAGAAACGTATGGGAGGGAAAGTTAAGTGAATCACCCTGTACAGATCATTTAAGAGGATATTCAAATAAATTTAAAAAAAATAAATACTAATATCTAATTTTTTTTTTATTTTCATAATTTTTGTATTAATTGCCAATCTATTTCATACAATTCAATAGCTTCAGTATTAGCAGTGTTTTGACTGATATCTCTAAAATGCATTTTTTTAAGTAGTTGTGAGCGATTTCTTTTGCCTTAAATATCTGAAGTTTTCTATAAATACCAAATTGTAACCCAGCTTTGGTTGCATGTCGTTCAATACTCAACCGAAAATAACTTTTGTATACAACTAGTTTTCTTGTTAAATATTTAAATATTACTCAGGCCATTAAAATGTAATTTTAGCAAACTATTTGCAGAACTTGCATACGGAAGTTTGACGAATGCGATTGCATATTGAAGCAAGGCCGGATTATCGGTATTTGTAATTTTCCGTGCCATATTTTTTGCGTGCCACATCGCTTGGTCGAAAATTGGGCATTTGTCTCCTGGGTCTGTCCTTCTGGGATCGATTGCTGGTTTGTGTATACTTTGATATAGAATACCGGGTGAGCCAGAAAAAATCGTGCTTTTTAATTTTTTGTGCCAAATTTTTATTATTTGGCCGATTGGAACACACTTGACGTCTATATTTAGCTGATTAAATAGAGTATAAAGACCATAAGTCAAATAGGGTACAATGTCAAAATTCAAAATGGCGGACACGATTGAAAATAGGCCTTCTTTTGCTGCCGTTCTTTTTAATTAAAGGTCGTCAACATTGCGGAACTAACAGATTCCGAAATAATGACCTTCCCTCTGCATTTTAAGATCACGACGAGTTAAATCGGTTCACCGGTTGTGACGATATAGCGAATTCAAAAAAGGTCTGCTTGACATTTTTAAATCTGGAACAAAAAGTAAATTTTGATATTTTGCTATTTTGCATTTGCTAATTCTTCATTTAGATAATAATAGAATAGATTCCTAGAAATTGTGAATAAATTACCAAAATGTCAAAATTCAAGATGGCGGACACGATAGAAAATAGACCTTCTCTTGCACACGTTCTTTTAATTAAAAGTTGTCAAAAAGGCTATACAATTTTTGTTTGTGAAATAATGTGAATTATTGTATTAAAACTTTGCAGTATATTACTGGTAACTCTAGTATGAAATTAACTTTCTTCCTTGGATGCACTTGCGGACAAGGATCATAAACTTATGGATTTTATGTCCCGTAGTCGTATATTAGTATTACATGATATATGTTTCATGATCTCACGAAATATGTTTTATTCATGTTACATGGGTACTAGGTTTTGTACGGAACATAAATCAGTAACTAGAAATATTTGTACTAGCACTTTGCCGAATGCGTACTTGCGAAACGTCACAGTTTCCGAATTAAATCGTTCGCAAAAATTATATACCAAAACATCTATAATAGCGGCAAAAGTCGAAATTTCTGAAGTAATTTTTTCTAGTTATAATCTCTCTCGTGTTTCTAGCAGTCCATATTTTCAGAGTTTTGAAGGTTTTTCAACAAATATTGCGCCTTGATAAAAATTGATAAAAAATTATCGAGTTCACAACTCACAAGCTTGTATTAAAGTGTTGTAAAATTTCTTCGTCATGTTGGTGAAGAGATTTCAGCGAAAATCTTATTATACTTAATCTAAATAATATAAAGACTTGTGAACATTTCAGATATTTTACTGCTACTGACGTCAGCTAATGCGAAGAGACTCTTAAATCATGAAAATTTTATATACTTATATACACAATTTCTCTGCCTCGCAGATGGTGATTTGAGCAACGAGTGTGCCCAGCAATATTTCTTGCCACAAATGGCCTACACTTGAAACTGATTTAATATTTAATTATGGCTGAGCCAGCTTAACTCGGCATTAAAAAGCAAAATAAAATTTTCAGCTTGAATTAATTTAATGTGTTTTTAACTTTTCAGATACACAAAAACAGTGGTAGAGGTCGGACTGGATATGCAAAAATACAATCCGGAAGTCAAACCGAGCACAAACATGCAAAGTGTGGATCCAAGGGTGGCGGATTTGGTTGATAAATTGAGACGCGTTCATCATGTGAGTTTTTGTTGGTTTATGCTTCGTTTTTAAAACAAATTTCAATAAATCATTGCTAATTGACAGGTTCATGAATGTTCATAAACCGTTGAATTTGCCTTAAATTTAGCCTTGGGCAGGTGTAAAAATACATTTGCTAACATTTGTTTCTTGAAAGTGTTTACTAGCCATAATATTTGTTAAAACGGCGCTCTTCTTCTAAGAGATCAAATCTTTTCTGTTTTAAAAAAAATCTAGTCGGAACACTTTCAATTGAAGATTAACACTTTTTTAAAAGACAACTACAAAGAAAGAACGTAAGCAGAGTCGAACTAGGATTTCACAACATGTAATCTTTATATTTATTATTATTATTAAATTATTTTTTAAATTTCGTTAAGCGTTTTGTATGTAAATTTAAGTTAAGTAGCATGAACATTTTTAATTCTCATTTAAGATGTAAAATGTAAATTTTGTACCTGAGTGAAATTATCAATAGAATCTATATCGCCATTAATTGTCTAATAATTCTAGTGAAAAAGTTGCAATATCTACATACGTGTTTTAAAATTTTTGCTATAAATTTCATGAATAAATTTAAAAGGTAATTATCTTTTATGCAATAATTTTAATCGATTTTAAGTGATATAATTTAACTACATAAGTAGAGTCATTTGGAGAAAATTGTTTTAGTACCAAGAGCCAACGTGTTATTACGTATACTTATTCAAATTTAAGTAAATGTATAGCAATTTGTTGTAATAAAATTAAAGAGCAAGAACATCAAGAAATATAGTTCAATTTTCCACAAGGCCGTCTGGAGTTCTTTTACATAAAATGATAAGAATTACTAACTAAAAAAAAAAAAACAAAAAACTTTTCAAAAATTTTAACATTTCAGTTTTAAAATCATATTATATCCATGATGTTTTTGTATCCGAATCCCAAATAATTGGGAGAAAGACGCACAATCCTAAATCCCAAATTACTAATTAATTTAATTATTTATAAATTTATTTGGGCAGTGATCTGGCATTAAATAGACAACAACAAAGGATCACGACCGGCTACAACGTTTTTTTTTTTTTAATTTAGAATATTACTTTTGTTTATTATTGCTGAAGTATAAATGTATTTTTTTATTATATGTATAATTATAAATTTTATAAATCTTTAATGTAAGTACCTTCGCTGTTAAATTGAAGTCATGGAATAAAATAGTACGGATGCCTGAAAACTCCTAAAACTGGCCCTATTTGTTATTAGCTCAGCGGCGGGCGGTTACTCCGCTGTTAATTTATGTTATCCATAATCTTGGTATTGAGCAAGGGATCCAAGCCATACTTTAAAGAATATATCAAGGCTAAACGAATTGATTGAAATTTGGGAAATAATATTTCAAAAAACCGCCTATATACCTACCCGAGTTTTTTTACAAAATATTTGCAAAGCACTCTTGAATCAAAATCAAGAGGAATTATTTATTCGTAAAACTTGAATGATTAATGAAACGTAACGATTGGTTGTATGTTAGACCAATAATTTATTTTTTCCAAGGTTGTAACTGCTGGGTAAATTTTCAATAACGTTTTTATGTGCGCAAAGCTTCAATATAATATTTCGTATAATCTTTAAAATTAATTTCTCATGTCTGTCAATTTTGCAATATGGCGGAAAAACTAAAGTATATGGATCTTTTACGATCTTTAAACTTAAATGTTTTACTGGTCGAAACAAGTTGATTCCCGTATTTGGCATCAGTCAGTCGAATGATTCTATTAAAATTCAGTTTTAAAAGAGATACAATACATAAATTTAAATATGAATAACTCAACTCCCACGCCTATGGTTTTGAAATTGCGTCCTTGTTTGTTCTAATAAAAATATATGAGACCCGGTTGACAGTCGTGGTTAAGGATTAAAGATCATTTTTATTATTATTCCTTTAATGTTATTTAAACAGGAACGAATTATTTTGTTTATAGCTATATTTGTCATTCTGTAATCCATTTTGTTTTACCGGTTCGTTCTCGAGGATAAACGTCGTTTGTTTTATTTTACAAATGAAGCTTATGAGAACATTTATTTAACAGAAGAGCTTATTGTCATGTTTATAGTTAGGAGCAGATTGTAATTTAAGTATACGGAAGTTTGTTATTTAATGACTTGCTAGTATAATGGGCTTTGGGCAGTTAGTTTTGGACAGTGTTAAGTAGGTACCAATTATTGCGAATGCATTTTCCACAAAACGATAAAGCTTATATTTGAGCATTCAACGCAGTCAGTCAGTATTTTGTCAAATATCCTATGAATTCGTTAAAACTAGTAGATTGGATAAAAAAAGACCACTATTTCTGATTTACAAGATCCAGCGCGTGGCTCACCTTTAAAGTAATATTTTATCTTTCACTTATGGGAAAATATATTTTATTTTTTTTTAGTGATCTTAATTATTCATTATGACTTTGGTTCTAAGTAAACCAAAGGGTTTCATACCTTTAAATTCGTCGCTTTATAAGAAGCTAGGTATGCAACCATATAATCAGTTAATATTATTGTTTGTTACATAAGTATTAACATAAAAATATTATAGGGAAGAAATTCCTCACTCAACAATTAAATAAACATATTCTTCTTCCAGAAAATCAATTAGGTGCCTACCGTATTTAATTCATGCGCGCACTACCACTAAAGAAAAAATTTCTATATACATAATATGTAGAAATTGTTTACCCGTATCTTAGGTATATTTGTTTCGGTGTTGGAAATATCTTAAACATTGTTGGGCAGGGGCGGCTTTAGGGCCGAGGGAACCGGGCGCCCGCCCTGGTCGCCGTTTCGTCAAACTGAGGGCAAAAATTACGTTCGTAAAATTCTCGTGGTTATCACAGGGGGCGCCAAAAGGCGATCTCGCCCGGGTGGTCAATTTATCTGGGGCCGTCCCTGTTGTTGGAAGCATTATCCGTAAATCATGAAATTTTTCACAAATCACTAAATAGAAGATAAACAAAAAAATTGGAGAACTTCCTTTTCTTTCAAGTCTTTTATTTTATTTCATTATGCCTGTTAAGGTTTCTTTTACATAATTATGTATTTTAAAAATAGTCCTTAAAATGCCATTCAATATACTTTTGATATTTAGTCACATACGTATCTGCACATGAATTTACTTGATTTCATCAGTTTTCTTCTATAGTTTCATAACTTGAATAAATTTCCTTACGTATCTAGCTTATTTATATTTTATCAATCAAAACTCTTACAGATGGCAGTTAACTCTCTTGGACACAACTATTCAGATGCTGATTATATGCAAAGAGATGGGGCGGACGGATCGGGCTCTGGCAGCGGACCAGAGTTTGATGAGGAAGATAGGGAAGATGATTACGTGAGAGGTTCTGGATCAGGAGATGGCCCTATCCAAGAAGGTATAATTATTTGTCTCTTCAAATCTTTCATCAATATACTGTTTAGTTCTTATACCTTATACAATGGAAAGCTAATGTTATATGTGTTACTAGATTGACGTTGTTCTTGTTACACAGAGAGGCAATTTTGGTAACTGATAACACTTAATTTTTCATATTTGATTCTTTATTTTTGGTTAACCCTCTTGTCTTGAGCTGCTACTAGTGCAGAGACACTGAAGACAAGAGCGGTGTGCCACACTGAATTTTCATATGCCTAACGCCGGCCCTGATTTCTATATTCCGCAACTAAATAATTGTTTTTATTTTAGAAAACCCAGAAGAAACTGGAGGCAGAAATTTCTCTCCAGATGGATCGAAACCATCAACCCACAACATTATCCCATCAGTTACCGTTGCAGGAGGCAGCAGTTCAACTAACCCATCAGCACTGGTACCTTTGCTGTTATTTACTTTCTCTATTTTCATTTCAAGATATAATTAATAGAGACATTGTATAAAAAATAGACTTTTAAAGTGAGAGATAATTGGATATAAGAGAGAAAGTTTTCTATTGTTGTTGAAGTTTTGATGGAATATATACCTAAATTTTACCAAAACTGGTGCCATTTTTGGTATATTCATTCAGTATTGGCTGTTTATTACACAGGAATAACAGGATTCTAAGATAATAATTATTTATATTAATATATTAATTTACAAAAAAAAATGCGATATTTGTTTTACATTTTATATACAAGGCAATATATAATTTTTTTTGTATAATTTAATTATTTTTACATGGAAGTAGTAATAATTTACCACTTTATTTGCATAAGTTAACAAATAAATTGATGAAATTATACCAGTGCCAAAATATAATTTGCCAACGATACTTATTCTATCAATATATTTTTTATTCGTGTAATTTTATTAATTCCGATTAAATTTATTTATATCTTGGACTGTTGTTGTATCCTGATCAAGAAAAATACTTGTTGTATCTGTAATAGAAACATAGTGTCACAATCATGTATGTAAATTCAAAAACAAAAAACAATTTAGTAGGTATATAACTCTGGCGAATTGTATATAAGCTGTTTGTTGGAGTCTTAAAATGAGACTGTTTTCTAGCTATAGGACTTTATTTTATTTACAGGTTGCCAATTTAATTACCTAATGAAATAATGCTTACCTACTTGCCTAAAAGGTAAACATTTAATAAGTTGCAACATTTTGTGTACATAACTTAAATAATACTTGGGCATTAGCCAAAACGTTCGGTAAAAATAACGTTCTTTTTATCGATTAACCAAGATGTTTAATTAATGATTAAAATTAATTTGCAGTTATGGTCAATTTTATTTATTATGATCATCAGTGTCATTTTTCGAAGTGTCGATTCACACAACATATTTTCATAAATTAAGTGATTTTCTTTGGTAGTAAAATTCTTCGTTTCAAATTTTCAATAATTATATAGTTAGATACTCATTGTCGTAATTATAGAAATAAAATTACCAATAGGTCTACATTATGTTGTATTGCAAGTAACAAAACGTGTTATTTAAAAGAAGAGTTTTACGCCTTGATAACTGTTGGCTAATTTACAACTGGTTGTTCGAATCGCTTTACATAATATCTAATTTCTGTTATTTTATAGATTGTAGCAGATTTCTGGATAATACGTAATAACGTGTAATATGCCCGTTTTATTTTACTTTGTGTAGCACTGACAGGAGGGACATGATAATAATAGTACAAAAAAAGTGGCGTCAAGTGAAACTTAAGTCATATTTTGGTATTTGGCTCAAATCAGACTCCCAGCATCACTAACCAAGACCAACAGAATAAGTTTTAGTACAAAAAATTGAGATTGACATTTGCGAAAAAACTGCCCACCCAAATATTTTTGAAGATAATTGCAAGCAATTTTTTTACAAATATCTTCAAAATTACTTGGGTGGGTAGTCCCTTTTCAAAATTTTTTTTCTATAAATCTTCATTTGGCCCTAGTAGTGATGCATCAAAGTGTGTTGTGGGTCCCATGCTCCAATACTAAGATATTACTAATCTAAATTTCACTGACCGCTACTCATTGAGTAAAAAATAATAAAGAGGCGTAACTGTCAAGGTTTCGAGATTTTAGTGTTGTATTTTTTTACCAATAGCTTCATGATTGTCTTGAATTTTAAGGGCTATAGAGCCACATTACAAATACCTTCATGTATCACTAAAAATTGATGACAATTAGGAAGTTATTAGTGAAAAAATACAATACTAAAATCTCGAAACCTTGACAGTTGCGCCTCTTTATTATTTTTACTCAATGCCGCTACTCTACTCTCCTCTGTCGGTGTTAGATATTAGGTGTGATTGTGGGCTGTAAACGGCATACATCACAGTGTTATTGGTGTGAATTATCAGTTGAGTAATAACGCAAGAATTTGGTATTTAATTTTTGCATTAAAATGTAAACAATCACACTTTATAAATTTAGCTCTTATTGATAACGTGTTTATTTTAGTTCATTTTCTCATTGCATAGGATCTAATAGTTTTGCATTGAAGTATATAGCAGAAGCTGTTTGTATTGCTATACACAATACTTTTCAACGCAACACATTTGTGTCTAGGACAATACATATACAATTATATAAAACTTGGGATAAATACTGAAAATATAAGGAATAGGGGATTAAAAGAAAATAAACCTACCTTAGTATAGACCACTCTAATTTTGTAATTTTATAATAATTACATTATAGAAAGTTTAATCTCAATTGAATTGAAGAATTGAGGTCAGAAATGAAATATATATTTCATTAATTTTGCGAAATTTACAAAAATATCTTACGAAAAGCCAATAAGATGTGGTTTTGTTTTTTAATAAGCTTTTTAAAAAATTATGTTGTGTGAAAAGACTATTTCTATACGTGCGAGACACAGCGCCTGGGAATTAAAGTCTTTCCAATTTATAAATAAAAAACGCTTGACTTAGCTTTATTAATTTGGCAATATTTGATTAGTTAATGTATAAGAATTTTGTAATTTATACAAATCATCCTCTCTACCCAGTCCCCACTGTAAAAATTTCGTCTAAAAGTAAATTTTTGTGTAGATAATTTTCCAGTAAGTTAAAATATGAAAATTGAATTTAGTTTTGACGAAATTTAGATAGTGGCTATTAACCCCAACGAATGTCAGTGTACGGATGAATGAGTGTAGATAGTTTTCTTAGATATGTATTGTATTCTTTAAATTATTTTGAGAATTGTCTGTGATTGATCTATTTTATTATTTAATTAATATAAATTTAGGAATCCAAATTATATCATTTAAATTTGTTAATAGGTGTTAATGTATTTTTCTAGTAAGGGTTTCATTAAAATATTAAAATTGTAAAGAGTATATTTTTCATAGTTTAAATTTTTTAGAATACATTCTTGTTATAAAATAATTGCAGACAAATTAATTGATGCATAATTGAAATGGATATTAAAAGAATATGTCGACGGTTCTATATGTTTGGAACTAGTTAATCTTAATGTGATTTTTCATGATCATTAGCAAAATTCACTGACCATTAACCATCGTGAATGAATTTTTAAAATGTGTTTATTCTTTTATCAGCAAGGTTATTAGCAGGATCTGTTAATTTTCGTTAAATTTTATTATTCCTTTAAATTCCTAAAAGAAATGATGATTTTTACTGCTATTTGTTACAGTAAAAATAGTGATATTTTTATATTTTGGATAACAATATTTTAATTAAGCTTCCACTTACAGCTTACAATTTTCTCTTCTCTTCTAGAATGCCAATTCAAAATATAGAGTTGGTAAACTATATAGAGCATTAAGGAAATGTTAAAACTAACAAAAACAGGTTAATTAAATTTTTTGTTATTTGGAAAATTCTTTTTTTTCTGTGCAGCACTTCACTAAAAATCTAAATGACAGATTATTTCTATTATTAACCGAAACACAAATTATTAAGAAGACCCATGATTCATAAATTTGTTGAGCACTTCTAAATCTATGGCAGTACATCTGAGGTTGTATCGCTATTAATAAAACACATAATTCTTTTTGGATTTTTTATGGTGACAACTCCTAGCTAGATAAACAAAGAATTTTATAGTCGAATGCTGCTTTGATAAACGATTTAAAAATAGTTCAGCTAATAATATATTTTTTTACTTTTTTTATTACGTAGATAGAATAAGTTCAAATTTTATACAATAATACAATTCAGTAATTATGATTTACAATTTTTTTAACAATAAATTATTTTTCATCCTATAGATAAAAGAAATAACCATAATAAAAATCTACCAGCACTGGTTGATGATCAGTAATTCTGTGAACAATCAACAAAATATAGAACTTCAAATATAGTTCATATTTTTTCAATAACCTCTTCAATTGTGCACTAATTTAGTTCAATTAATTCAGGTTTGGTTCAAAAACTGAAATTGCAAACAAGTCCTTAGAATATTGGCCAACAATAACATCAATATTGATACTTGTGATCAAGATAAGATGAATTGATGTTATATTATTTATTAAGTTAGTTATAATAAACATGCAAATATCTATTGTAAGCTGATATTTCAATAATTTGTTTGATGAACGAAATTGTTGTGCAACTCTATCTGTTAGTCTATGATGATATTGAGACCACAAATTAAGGGTTGGTGATACGAAATTCTGTTTTATATTTTGAATTATATATTTTATGAAACCTTAAGTCCTTCTGTTTAAAAGTCATTCTATTCATTGTACAGTTAAATTTTATCATAAATATATATAGGATATTAGTTACGAAAATAAATTATGTATAAGATTTCGGATGTTATAACTGATCATTCAGTATATGACATTGTAGATAGCAGCCATATTTAAAATAGGTCTACTTATATGATTTAGTTTTTTTATAAGTGTTGTATCATTATTTTGACTTTCAGCTTTGCCATGTTTTGTATTTATTTATTGTTTTAATAACTGCATATCATAATTAAGCAATAAATTATGGGGACATATAATGGAACACATAATAGTTATGTGGAACCTGCTCACTAACAAAATCTTCAATTCTTATGAAATTGTTCAACTAATTACTAGTCTTTAGCTTTGTAATCGCTCCTAATTTTTAAATATCCGAAATTATGTTTTTTATTCAATCTTTGTATTACATGCCTTTATTTTGGTAGAAATAAATTGAATAGTTGCCTTTTTTAAATGTGTATTTTTATTGATACCCCAATTGAAAATGAACCCAGTATAGTTACACACATAGACTTTGGACACAAAAAATATAAAAATAAACTACAAAACTGTTTTGTGGCGATATGGAACAATTTCTAATCCATTTAAACAATATGTGAGTATTAATATGAATGATGGTTGAGATGGTAGCGTATCTGCCTCTCACCCAAAAGTCCCTGGTTCGATTCCAGGTCGGGGCAATGGAAAATACTGTGAGGGATTTTTCCATTATACACGGATATTGGATGTGTATCCCTTGTCTTTAAATGTGTAGCCCCTTCCAGTACAAGGCTCTTCTAGAGCTTTCTGGGATAAAGGGGATCGTAATTACATGTGGTGTATTTATTATTATTATTATAATTAATTATTGCCTCATGTAAAAAAAGTAAAAGCAAATTCAGGTTGAGTTGTGTCGTTTCTATGAATATCAGATTTTCTTTTTCTGCTCACTTATAAGTGATGAAGTTTCATCAAACGTCTTCTAAAAAATTTTGTTATTTTGATATTGCTATCAGTAATATGAAACCCTGTGCACTGCTTTGTAGCTGACACTACTCTTCATTCAAGTTGCTTTTTTAAGAAAACCAAATTTTACATCTCAGGAATTCGAATCTACTCATCTAATTCTGATATATCTAAAACTGCAAAATTGCGTAATCTAAATAGTCCAGTTTGGCTCGATCCAATTAATTAAAATGTCAATAATATATAAGAAATGTAACAAAAATAAAATATCTTGAATTTATATATTTTTGTCCTGAGATTAATAAATTAAAGTAAAACACCTGACTATTTAAAAATAGTAGTTTATTCCACAAGCATATAATGGTATGTTTTATTCACAAGGGTGAAAGTTTACGGCGCGAGCCGAAGGCGAGTGTCGTAAATCACCCGAGTGAATAATAGCCATTATATGTTAGTAGAATACCCTATTTTATCCACGACTATTAAATATTTTTGACTAAATCTTGTACTGAAGAAATTTATAAGTATTATTTATTTTTAACATTTTTTATGAGCAGGCCGGTATGTGTCAAAAGAACGGCCTGTCATATAATAAATTTAAACGTCAACGTTGTTTACACGACAATTAATTCGTGCTTTAACTCGCATATCATGGCCACTTTAATGAAATTTCTAATAAATATCCAATATGTTGCCATAGAAAGTTTGTTGATTATTCACTGCAGTGAATGGTACTACAAACAAATATGATACGTTAAAAAAATACTTCAGGAATAAAATGACACTATACAGGGTGTTTCGCTAGGAAAGGGAACCATTTTAAGGACAGATATTCTAGAGGTCGAAATAAGAAAAAAATTCTTGTAAATAAAAGTCCTTTCCTTCTCCTTTTCGACATATAGGGTGTCAAAAAAATAATTAAAAATCACTTTTTCTAAAATTTTTCGAAAAGGATTGAAAATATTAAATTGAACTTTGGCATGTAAACACTTTTCGATTCAAGGAGTTTTGACAGTTCCACCAGTGACGTGCGTGACAGCAAAACATTAAATGATTTTGACGAAAAAAATAGTCGCCACTGCTTTCTTTCAAAACAGGTTTCTTAATCAGCAGCCAGTTTATCTAGTGAGTCAGTAGGACGAATCGTTTTCGGGTAATAATTAAAAACTGTTTTTCTGATTTACTGTTATTTGTTTCCGATTTCAAACTTCGAAAAATAATTAATTTTTGTGTTTCTTCTATCTACAGGGTGATTATCCAGCTCTTTACATTTATATTAAATTTCATCGTTCTCCAATATATCCACGTCAATTATTAATTGGGAGTCACAAGAGTTCCGAACGGTCGGAACTCGTACAATACTGCAAGAGTTCCGAACGGTCGGAACTGCGTATTTAATAACAAGGTTTCCGAACGCGCATGCGCTTTGAAAGTCGCAATAGACCTCATATGTCATGCCTGATGCATTTATTATAATAAAAAAAATTCCTTTAATCTAATAAAAAAAAATTCCTTTATCAGGGGAATAACACACATATCTAACCTGCCTCCGGCTATCGTCTCCGGCTATCGCCTCCGGCTTCTAACTCGCAACAGACCTCATGTCATGCCTGATGCATTTAATAAAAAAAAAATTCCTTTAATCTAATTAAAAAAAATTCCTTTATCAGGGGAATAACCCACATATCTAACCTGCCTCCGGCTTCTAACTCGCAAGAGACCTCATGTCATGCCTGATGCATTTAATAAAAAAAAAATTCCTTTAATCTAATAAAAAAAAATTCCTTTGTCAGGGGAATAACACACATATCTAACCTGCCTCCGGCTATCGCCTCCCGCTTCTAACCCGCAATAGACCTCATGTCATGTCTGGTGCATTTAATAAAAAAAAAAACCAGAACACGTGTGGGATTTGAACCGGAAATCTCCTGCTTGCCAAGCCCGGCTCGTTCCCGCTGGGCCATCGCACCACTGACAAAACGCGAGTCAAGCAAGAATAAGTTCAGCGTCGGACCGTCTTTCAAAGCGCATGCGTGTTCGGAAACCTTGTTATTAAATACGCGGTTCCGACCGTTCGGAACTCTTGCAGTATTGTAGTTCCGACCGTTCGGAACTCTTGTCACTCCCTTATTAATTTTGCTCCAGTTTAGTTGTTTGCTTGCAGAAAAACATATTTTTAATGATTTTTTTTGACACCTGGTATCTCGAAAAGGAAGCATTTTTTCGGACTTTTATTTATAGAACCTTTTTCCTTAAAATAAGTACCTTTTCCTCCCGACACACCCTGTAATAGTTTAATTGAAAATGAACATTGTCAAATGAGTAAATTAATTTTTATTTGTTTCTTATAATCTAACTTTCAAGTGTGTAACGTTAGTTTCAGGACGCCCTGTGTAAAAAATGTTATTAAAAATAATTGTAGTTAAAAAAAGGAATCGCCGTCACTGGTAAGCAGCAGTAAAACATGGGGAATTTCAATTCTGTTGGTCTGGCAACACTTGCAACCGCTGTCTTCGTCTGTTCATCGCCAGTCGCGAGAGAACTGTAGGGTGCGCCGAAAGTCTGAAAAACATGTTTTGTGTATTGTATGAGGACGGTTTTTTTGTTTAAATATGTGTTTTATACCTTAACTATAGTGTGATATTAGGTTTTATTTAATCTATGGCTTAATCTGTAATGTATTTTTCAAAATTTATAGTGTAATATTGGATTAATAACGAGTACTGTGTTATTTTGATATTAAGTTAGTGAACTCAATCAAAATGGCGCATCAAATGCCCCCATCAGTGAACTGTTCACTAGATGATATCGACTTGACAGCCCTTAAGGTGAGTTTACCCTCAAAAAAACTTATTTTTCCTTAATATAAACCTCAGTCGTGTCGTAGTTTCAGCCATTTTGTACCGTTAATTTCTATGTAAACATGTCATCTTATTTGGGTGTGTGAATCATCAATATAACATACGTTTTTTTATTATTTTGACAACATTTTAAGCCCTCGTATGATTTCAGGATCCTGCAGGAATTTTCGAGCTCATTGAGGTTGTCGGAAATGGGACCTACGGGCAGGTTTACAAGGTAAGTTTTTATACTCATCATTGAGAAACGAGATGTGTCATCTCGTTCTTCGCTCTTTTCTCAGAAGACAATAGGTTTTAAACGATTTAATTAAAATACTCCTTATTAATGAATGACGGTATTTGTAACTGGTACGTTACATCACGAACCCAAAACTGATCTTTTGTTAAATATTCCCAACGAAAAAATTGTAAAAGGAGAAAAGGGGTCCAGCATAACTTCTTACCAGCCGGGTTTAATTACATGCGGGTGAGGGAACCGGTAGCGTGTCTCTTAATTATTACAAAAAATACCGTTCTGTTTTAATTTTAATCTACATAGAATTGTTCAGAAATAATGTTTGCAATTCATTTAACTAATCTAGGGAATAGGTACAAGCAAAATATAATGAACAATGAAATAACATTATTTTTTAAACATTTTAATGATGTAGATAAATATTCCTTTTTTTACAAATAAAAATACGTGCACCGGGTATCATCACTGCTTTACTCACTATCTTTCTCTTTCCGGTTGATTCGGATTTATCGGTGTGAAAATTTTTCTGACTGAAATATCTTAAAAATAAAATTCTTAGAAAGTGATAGATATATAGAGTTGGGGATTTACAACTAACTGCATTAGTGTCACAGTGTAATTCTTTCTGCAGAAAATCATATCTTTCAAACGATTGGACGTTGAGCGTTCTTTATCTGTGTTAAAGTTGATTGTGGACATCTGACACATGTCACCCTATTGTCCCTTATCTTGGGTTACGTTTCAATTTATGGGTTAAGATTCGTTCCAATACTAAATTGTTCAGACAAAATAATGTCCTTGACTCCTTGCTAGAATATCGTCTTTATATAAAAAACGTTGGTTCATATGGGCAATAAAAACAGTATTCATTTCATGGTGTCAAACTGACATAAGTTTGTATTGTTAACATCACAGAATTATTATAAAGACCTAGGTAACAGGAAAATGTAGCAAAAAAATCGTGAATGGATAATACCTATGCTATGTATTATTAATTTTGAAGTTCCTTTGAACTGAGTAATTTTATGGAACTCACGATGCAAAAATAAGTAAAAATTTATATATATTTTTTTAATATTACAGTAAGTTCGAACTGCTAACTAGAATCGCTAGAAGATATTTTTTATCTTTATAAATCATAATATTTAAAATTAGAGAAAACCTCGGAGAAAACTGTGCAGACAATCCTTCAATTGCTTTGGCTTTGGGATTTTCTATTAGTTACCTATCTATCCATTATTTGACTTGCAAAATAAAACCTATAAAGTTGCACTTAACAAATTTCTAAATGAATTGAATGAATGAATTATACTATTAAATAAATTAATCTATTTTCCTCGCTATTTTCTTATTTTCGTCCATTTTTGAAAACACGATTCGGTACCTAACATATTTTTGGATAATTATTTAATCTTCATGCTTTAACAGTTGCTCCACAATTAAATGCTCATTTGCTTATCAAGGAAACTAAAAATTGGCGAATGTTCAATTTCGGAATTACGATTTTTTATATATAACACTCAAGTGTTTGAAGAGCTTTTAATTTATAGCAGAAATAAAAAACTATATATAACTAGGTACATCAGTGGAAAATTACGGAAAACTTTTACAGAGATCTGAAACTGCGAAACAACCTGAAGGTCATTCAAGGTCGGGGATCTAGGGACAACATCACCCTTATTTAAATATTTACCCTAGGCGTACCCATCCGAGCGATACTCCCACAAATTATATAGTGACAAGTATGGTGGTTTGTTGTTTCTAATAATACATGATTTCATAAAATTATATATGATTTCAGTAAGAACAAGTTTATAATTTAATGCAGATGAATTGAAGAGTCATTAAGGGTAGGACCTACAATACTCGTATATACAGGGTGGTCCGAATTGGACCTTCGCCAATGTGGGAATCGGTAGAAAATGTGAAATTAATACGAGTTTTCTTAATAAACTTTTATCGAAAACTTCATCGTTTCAGAACGAGCTTCAGAAATGTTGTTGAAGTTACATTTTTTTTGTATTTTTTTTTTTATCTCCTGAAGTAAAAGGAATATTCGAGGGAATATTTTATTGAAATTTTAAGGGTACATCTCGGGGTACATCTTCGTGAATAAGTACCACGTTTAATCATTATTTTCAATTACCTACTTCAACCAGAGGCGTAAAGTCGGTTTCATCTTTCTAAGACTTATAAAAACACCCGGCCCGTTTGAGATTTTTATCGACATCAAACAAAGCCGCCTTTTTTGAGTGTCTTAGAAAGATGAAACAGACTTTAACGACGGGAGTGTGAAAAAGGTTCTTTGTTTAAAGAAAAAGGGTACGCCGAGGGGTATTTCGCTGGGGAATTTTGGTGTACAAACTCCAGGAATTAGTAGGGAATTAGGGGAATTAGTCGGGAATTAGGGGAATTAGTTGAGAATTAGGGGAATTAGTATGGAATTAGTAGAAATTAGGGGAATTAGTTGTGGAATTAGGGGAATTAGCAGGAATTACTAAGGAATTAGTAGGATACATTACATACATAATTAGGGGAGAATTAATTCGCAGAGCACGCAACTCTATCTAGAGTGTCTGCCAAAAAGTCTGATATGGAAAATTACGAGGAAAATTATTTTATTATTGGCTTTCAGAAAAATTTTATACCTACTTGATAAAAGTTTGTGCATAGTCTCAAACGAGTAAGCGTCTAGACAAGTTTGTGTTAGTCCGGGCGCTTAGGTCGGAAAATCAAATTATTTAAAATTGGCTCAAGAATAAACTACCCTTATTTTTGAAGATGTCGAAAAATGTTATTTGAAGAAGTTGTTCCGAGTTGTTCATAATGCAAAGTAACATCCAAATATCAAATTTAGTTGCTCGATTCGAAAAATAAAATTTGTTACCATTTTTATTTTTTTACGCGTAATTTCTGAACTATATTTTTAAATATTTTTTTGATATCAAAAAATTTTTCTGAAAGTCAATAATAAAATAATTTCCCATATGGTACAGACTTTTTGGCGGGCACTGCAACCACACATGCGCGTTTATTCCATAATTCACACGTGTACTAGTATCGCCGTTGTAAACGTGCAAAACCCCTGTGAAGTTAGCACCACTTTTTTGCAAAATTGAGTAAATTTTTAGAGTTCTGAGTAGAAAAAGCATAGTTCCAGAGTTCCTGGCCGAAAAGAACACAATAATTCTGCAAAAATAAGGCAAGAAATCTAACAAAATTAAATAAGGGTGCTAACTTCACGCAGCACCACTTTTTTGTGAAAAATGAGTTCTGATGGCATATTTCGGTAGAGAAAAATGAGTTCTGGAGTTCCTGACCATTTTTAACAATAGTTCTATCGATTTGTTGAAGTTATTAAAAAATTCAAATTTGGCAGAGTTCTGAATAGCACTAGGAGAGTTCTGACAACGGCGAAAGAAAAAATTGTCTATCGCAAAAAATCCAATTGCAAATTTTTAGTTCGAAAAATTGTCATTTTATAATAAAAAAAGTACTACAAACGAGTTCTGATCGGAATTCTGAATAGCACCAGAAGGGTTCTGACGAATGGCGAAAGAAAAAATTGTCTAAATGGTAGTTTGAAATAAGCGACATAAGACATAATAGAGGTTGAAGTTGCCGAAGTTTGACTTCCATTTCTGAGCACCCTGTACATCTTACCATTATTGTAGGTTGCTTAGAGATAAGCTCAAACATTAGAAAAGATATGGTAAAAATTTCGGCTACTAAAATTTACCATAGCGGAAGTTATTAATTTTCAAATATGGCTTCGTCTTTGTAGATGATTTCAATAAAGTCGAAATACATATCTCTAAAACTATTAATTTTAGAGATAGGGAATGCTAATGAAAATTATCTCAAAATTATGAGCAGATTTTGAATTTGGCATAAAATTTTCATTTATTCATTCCTTTTAAAATAAGGAAGTTGACGTCGCCTTCCGGTATAAGCGGAAGTGCTACATACGTGCCATTATTTTCATTGAATAGAGCACCTCTGAAAACCCCCATGTATAAATTTTCAGGTCCAAATTATTTGCGGTTTTCCAGAAACGTCTAATAGGCCACTCAGTGTGAAGCACCCTGTATATGAGCACTCTCACACCCAAATCAATAAAATGTTTATTTTCATGAGTTTTTATTACAAAAATTTAGACAAATTCTAATTACCTTGCTCGTTATCTTATAACTTAATGAAGAGTTTAATATTGATATTTTTACCTTGATGTTATTGCTTATGAATACTATTGGTGTTAACTACCAATCAGCATGAAGAATTAAGAGAATTAGGTACTTAAGAATTTGCGGAATTACTAAGAAATTAATAGGGAATTAGTAGAAATTAGGGGAATTAGTTGAGAATTACGGGAATTAGTCAGGAATTAGGGGAATTAGTCAGGAATTAGGGGAATTAGTAAAGAATTAGGGGAATTAGTAGGGAATTAGAGGAATTACTAATTTTCTTGGGAATTAGTGTACATAATATTTTCAGCGAAACACCCCTCGGGGTACGCCAATGATCGAAATTGTATTTTTTTCCGTTTTTGAAATCTAGTCAGTTTACGAATAAAAAGTCCTCTTTTAGTTTTTCCGTAAACATATCGTTTTACAGTTCTAAGTTGTACCTAATTAGAATTCATTGCATATGCATATACAGGGTGAACCCCAACTTATTTCATTCCTTTTAAGGGGGGATCTCTGTTCATATTTGTAACACGAATTACGAGAAAAAAAATATAGAAAAGAAAGTAGAAAAACCGACCTAGTACCTTACGTAAAAATCTATTGAACTTTTGAGGACCACTGCATACTGCGGAACTTTTGGTACTGTTTAACCCCTATATACTAAATAGAGCTTTCTGAATATCCGGGAGGCCCATATCATAATGTTTAAAAAAAAAGAGTTGTTTAGAAAAATGTGATATAGAGTTTAGAGCACCCTGTATGATGTATTTTTGGACATATTGACGTTTTCGTATTTTTTATATGAATTACATTGGAACACAAATAATTTTTACATATTCGCAGCCATCTACTTAGATTGACAACTAAAATTCGAATTATTTTTCGTGCAACCCTGTATAAATTGTTCAAAATGGCATAAATGTATCCAAAATGTGATCTTTATTTCAAAAATGTAAAAATATACAGGGTGGTCCATTTAGAAAAAGACTATTGGGGCCATTTCCGGTGAAACTGGAAGTGACAAATATGGCGGATAGGTCTCAAAAAGTTGGAAATCTTACCTAATTTCACCATACAAAATTTTATCCTGATATCTTTAAAAACGAGGAAGTTACAGGGGTGGCCCACTATTCGTTTACACCCGGTATATCCACCGATCCACATAAATCACATAATTATGAGGAGAAACAATATGCTTTGTTTATTTAAGTTTTTGATAAATACCAAAGATCTCGCCAAAGATATAAAAAAAACACCATGAAATCACCAACAAAGTTATCTAGGGGTATACATGTACTTCGAACGATAAATTATCCAAAAAAAACTGCACAAAAAAAAACTCTAATAAAGTTAACGGCTGTTTGACGGGACGCGGCTTTGAAAGCAGAGACAAAGTTTACTAAATTACTATTTTAGTATTTTAAACTTTGGCAGAGACATCGGCACGTTTAAACAAATGGTATAAAAAATATGCGTTCCACAGACTTTCGCGCAAAGTTAATTGATAGTGGTGTGGTGGTGCGGTAAAAGCGAGGGTAAAAGCTAGTGAACCCATGTAAAAAACATAATCAATCGGACCTAGGTATCTTATTTTGTTTTCGGTTGAGATAGGTCAGTTGCTAAGATTTCAAAATGTTGACGTATTTTAATTACTTTTTTCTCGAACACTGCCGCGTTTATTTCTTTCATTTTTTTATATGGATTTATCACGAACGCTACCATCCCTTAAAATTAAATAAATAAGTTGGGGTTCACCCTGTATATTCATAAGAACAAGCATTTCAAACATTAATAAAACACCTGTAGTTTCTTTTCTAGGTACATCAGATAAAAATTTGAAATTTGGAGGACGTACACATTTTTTAGGATAATCTTGAATTTCAAATTACTTCCGGCGAAACTTGGGTTTGACCGGAATTGACCAGAACTTTTGATTTCATTTTTGAGACCAGCAGATCATTTTACGTATAATTGTGCCTTTTTGGATTTTTTTTGGAACAATATTTTATATTTATTTTTTTTTAAACAGAATTAGGTGGTTGTGATGCACATAAATGACTTGTTTTGGTTTGTAATTGTAGTTGTCACCCGGTCACCCGGTATAAGAAATAAAATACCAATGAAAAAAATCGACCCTTTCCGCCATTTTTTATTTTATTTTAGTTTTAACGCCAAATTCGTATTCAGCGACCCCAAAAACCCCCATATATCTAATAAATATTATAAAAAAGGAAAATAAAAAATGAGACATTCGACGCCATTTTGTTTTTAGACCGATTTTGAGCCCAGATTCGTAATCTGTGACCCCAAAAACATTATGTAATCAAATTTCAGGCAATTGTTTAAATAAATAAAAAAGTTATACATTTTTTAATTAAGAGTGTACTAAAAAAACACTTATTTATTTTGTTAATAACAATTGAAAAACTAAAAAGCACACCTACTAGCACACTAAGCACACCTACTACTAAGACTACTGAGTCTTGCATTTTTAACAACAGAATATATTTTTCTTGGTAAAACGTGTTTTTTGTCTTTAAAACCCTATTTTTCAGGTGTTAACCCACAAACCCCCCCATGGGCGCGCCACTGCACGTAAAGATAATGAATACGCCTCGGAATACGCATTGAATTCTAATTACAATTTAACTGTAAAACGATACGTTTTACGGAAAAACTAAAAAGGATATGTTATACGTAAACTGACTGTAGATTTCAAAAATGGAAAAAACGAGGAAAAAAAATACAATTTCGATCATTGGCGTACCATTTTTCTTTAGACAAAGGGATTCGCACCCCCGTCGTTGCGCCTCTGGTTGAAGTAGCAAAATGAAGAGAATGATTTAACGTGGCTTATTCACGAACATGCACACACAAAATTTCAAAAAAATATTCCTTTTACTTCAGGAGATAAAAAAAATACAAAAAAATGTAATTTCAATGGTATTTCTGAAACGGTTAAGTTTTCGATATAAATTTATTAAGAAAACGGACCATCCTGTATATCATATTTAAGAAATACTGGAGATAAAAATATAATTTATAGTCTAATAATTTTTGAGGCATTAAGATAACAATAATAATTTAAATATGTAAAACGAATAAAATTATTAACACTGACCTTCCCAGAGATGTGTATTTTTTTCTATTTTAGGTAGTTAATCTGAATATCATGATAAACTGCGGCAGTGTTTCGAAAATTAATATTTGATAATGCACGTTCTAGGTTTATTAAAATAACCCAATTATAAAGTACCTACCTATTTATATATTTATATTCAGAGAGATGGTCATTGACTCGATTATTGATAACGACTGGGACAACGACCCCTTATTAACCTTTTTTACAGCTGACCCATACGAATACACCCAAATGTCATTTAATTCATTAGTAAATTGATGAACTTCAATTCAGTTATTTAGGTGTAACCTCGAAAAAACTACACCAAAACAAACTGTAAAATAAAAAAAGAACCAGAATGGACAATTAGGTTCTTTATTAATTTGCTGGTATTTTAATTTCTTGGGGCACGTTAACCGTCTATAATATGGCGGTGTTATTGCGACTAATTCAAGAGAGAAATTCGATGAGCTCAGGTAATCCATGACCAATCGCTCAATTCGTATCGCATTGTTTATGCTTCACCACTTTTTTCTCTCCCATAAAATTATTCAGTGCAGACAGATGTTCCTTTAATAATCTGGCACGATATAAAACCAAAACAGGAAGTCAAAAATAAATTAAGCATTACATCGCTGACATTTTTGTACACGTGGTATAAAACGTACTAAAAATTTAGAAGAATTAATTATTACAGAATTTCATCTCGTTGAGTATGAAACAATGTTTATATCCACCTATCTTATCTCATTGTAGTATTTGAATTTATATTAATTAAGCTTGCCACTCCTTCGGTGATATCTATTCCGATATTATAATTTAAATTGTCGATTGATGTGGTACATAATAGTCTCGCTAATAGTCTGGTCTCTGCTAATACCAACTTTTAGTTTGTTTAATAATTATTGTTTGTAGGTATATCAGGCAGTGGAAAAAGTATATTTTGAGCAACATTGTCGTCGATAGCTCATAGAGTAGGATCTAAGAGATTCTAATTTATCAGAGAGAAAGTTTGTGCCATTTACCCCCAAGAACATGATGCAGCTACAGACACGTGTTTCGGAGTTATTGCTCCTCATCAGCGTAGCGTAGCTTAATGGATCCGTGTGAATAGGATCAGAAACAATAACTGAATGGTTAGAAGGGTAAATGGCACAAACTTTCTCTCTGTTTTATTTAACTTCCCCACAAAACTTCTTTCTTTGTTTTATTCTAATTTATTTAAGATAAATTAATTTTTGGTAGGTACCTATCTAGTTAAAATAAAATTAGGTATACTTTTTATACTAATTAAATTATTTTTACAATTCTGTGTTAAAATTGCTGTATAATTAGTTTTAATCTGTCGCCATTTAAAATTAATTTGTCTTAACCAACAAACCAACATGGAAATGGTTATTTGCTGGGAGGTAGTCGCGAGGGTAGTCGTCCTTCACTTAATGTGGTCTGTCCGAGTCTTATTTTAGTGGAAAATTGACCTAAGGAAAGGTCGCAATAAATAAGGATAAAATTACCAAAAAAAAGTAAAATTATCCTAGAAATAAATGATTGCGCGTTGTGTCGTGTATCCTAGATTCACACCTCTAGATTTCTATACAATAATTATCTAGCGTATATCTAGGACAGATTTATCTGGTGAAACAAATAAACGATACCTAGCTGTTTTTGAGTCGCACTGTTTGAGATAGTATCTTTAAATCGTAGATTATTTGTTATTACTACATATTAACCTCGATATTAACCTTCCTAGACAAGAATGCCCTCGAGAATGCCCAAAGAAAAGATCTTCTCGGTTGGCTAGGAGTGCCCGTCAGGAGGAAGAAAATCTCGAAGAAAATAGAATAAAATTATAGATTCGTTTACTTTCGTGGCAAATCTTACTCTGATTTCTGAATATGAGAATACTAGCCTTGGAAATTGTTAACTAAAATTTATTAAGAAAATTTAGAGAACTTAGCTCAAAAATATTCGAAAAGAAAATTGATGGATTCGAAAATGATTAAATAAGAAATTAATCTCGAAATTAATAGATCTTGATCTGACCGAGGGCCTCGGATCTGACTAAGTAGGTATTTGAAATAAAAAATTATGATTTTAAGAAAAATTTTGTGAATTCGTGATGTTATGTCACCTGATCGATTTTATAAAAAATATAAATATACCCACATAAATATATACATAATGGAAAAACTGTATTTAAATACTTATATTTTATCCACGACTACTAAATTCGAAACTAAATTTGCCTCGAAATTTGCATTATGCATTATGTGTGTATTTCCCTCGGTATTTCCTCAAGCCATTGATTAAGGAAATTCATTCCTTAATCAATGCTCAAGCATAATGCTATCCATTGTTCTCTGCAGTGAATATCTAATGATTTGTTCATTATTCACTGGAATGAATAATGAACAAAGTTTCTATAACAACGTAAGTATCGAATATTTGTGTTATTCACATAACGGCCTGCTCATAAAAAATGTCAAAAATAAATATGTACCTATAAATTTCATCAGTAAAAGATTTAGTCAAAAATATTTGATAGCTGTGGATAAAATATGGTATTCTACTCGCATATAATGGCTATTATTCACTAGGGTGATTTACGACGCTCGCCTTCGGCTCGTGCCCTAAACTTTCACCCTCGTGAATAATAGGTCATTATATCCTTGTGGAATAAACTACTATTGTTGTTTGACTATACATATATTGAAAATAAAGATTTATTGATAAAATTGCCTGTATTAACAGTTAAGCTCGACATTAAGTTAAGAATATTTTTTGAAGCAACTGCAAAGATTCGGTCTTGCAGACAGTGTGTTTGTGTCATGATTCAAAGTAATAAAAAATGTATAACGATTATGATATTTTTCAAAATATAACATTAAAATATGTACCTATAAAGAATTGCACTCGAGTAAAGTTAGCGCCGTTTTTTTTGAAAATCGAAAATTTTTCAAGAGTTCCCGGTAGAAAAGGCATAGTTCTAGAGTTCTAGTAGAAAAACGTAAAGAGTTCCGGTGAATTAGGCTCAGAAATCGAAAAAATCAATAAGACGGCGCTAACTTCACGCAGCGCCGCTTTAAAAAAAAAAAGGAGTTCTGAAGGAATTTATCGCCAAAGACAGAAGAATTCTGGATATCCTGATGGTTTTCGAAAATAGTTCCCGCGTTTTCTCAAAGTTATGAATTTTTTATTTATTTTTTTTTATAAAAAGGTTTTTCGCCGCTTTTATTGAAAATCCAAAATTTTTCACGAGTTCTCGGTAGAAAAGGCATCGTTCTAGAGTTCTAGTAGAAAAACGTAAAGAGTTCCGGTGAATTAGGCTCAGAAATCGAAAAAAATCAATATGACGGCGCCGAGGACTGCGCTAACTTAACGCAGCGCCGTTTTTTTTTTAAAGGAGTTCTGAGGGAATTTATCGGTAGAGGCAGAAGAGTTCTGGAGTTCCTGATGGTTTTCGAAAATAGTTTCCGCGTTTTCTCAAAGTTATGAATTTTTTTTTATATGTATAAAAAAGTTTTTTTTCAAAAAATCAGTTCTGAGTAGCGCTCAATGAGTTCTACAAGAGTCGCCAACGAGAACTGTCGTTGAAAAATCGCTGCAATTGTTATTAACAAATTATTGGTTGAAATTTCAAAGTTTTCTATTTTCTCGCCCCCAAAGCTACAATATTCATTTTGCGATAGTTCTGATGGGAGTTCTGAGCGGCACTCGATGAGTTCCACAAGAGTCGCCAACGAGAACTCTCGCTCAAAAATCGCTACTCGGAACTCCCATCAGAACTATCGCAAAATGAATATAGTAGCTTTGGGGGCGAGAAAATAGAAAACTTTGAAATTTCAACCAACAATTTGTTAATAACAATTGCAGCGATTTTTCAACGAGAGTTCTCGTTGGCGACTCTTGTGGAACTCATCTAGCGCCGCTCAGAACTCCTATCAGAACTATTGCAAAATGAATTTTGCAGTTTTGGGAGCGTAAAAATAGAAAACTTTGAAAATTCGACCAATTTGTTAATAACAATTGCAGCGATTTTTTAGCGAGAGTTCTCGTTGGCATCTCTTGTAGAACTCATCTAGCGCCGCTCAGAACTCCCATCAGAACTATTGCAAAATGAATTTTGCAGTTTTGGGAGCGTAAAAATAGAAAACTTTGAAAATTCGACCAATAATTTGTTAATAACAATTGCAGCGATTTTTTAGTGAGGGTTCTAGTTGGCGACTCTTGTAGAACTCATTGAGCGCTACTCAGAACTGATTTTTTGAGAAAAACTTTTTTATATAAAAAAAAATTGATGTCAAGGGGGCCTCGCTTCTGCTCATCATTTTATTTCCAATTTAATTGAAGAGTTTTGAAAACGAAATTTTACAAACTATTTATTTTGAAGACATAATCCACGATTTTGCCGGTGTAAAATCTACAAAATGACCTTTGTAATACATACAACTTTCTACAATATACATTATACAGTTGAAAATGTATTAATTTCTTATTGCTTATTGCCTAATGCTATCGATATCCATAAGATACATTTTTTCAACGAAAGAAAATTACGAGGAAAATTATAACAAGGGCTCAGTGCCTCATAAAGTCTTAAGACGTCCCTAAAATTACCTGATCCATCGAGCAACATAATTGAGTACTTAGATTAAAGTGGCAACGACAACATTTCAATTTCGAAGGTTTCGTGACTACGCCACTAAATAAAATTTTACTGACCCATAATATTAATTAAACCAATACATTATCGACGAACCATTTAACCGGTAATCAGAGCAAGCAGAGGCATGATACAAACATTCCGATATGCTAATCACGCGACCATCAGACTCTGCGCATGACGTCAGTCACGATGCCAATAGGCGCGAACACAAAACGTCAAGTGCCTTTAAATTGGAGGTTATCGATCAGTATACCGGGTGATTTTTTGAAAATGAACCATCCTTAAAACTGGATCGTTCTAGGTGATGGCTTAACAACGTTGACCATAAAATTCTAGGGAATATGATATTGTTTACATTTTTGGAAGGCTGGTAATTGCCGGAATGATAGAAACAATAAGTTTTTTACATTTTGGTATCTCAAAAATTTTTCTCTTCAAGGCCACACTCTTTTTACGATTGCATTAAAAAAAATCTGCTATTAAAAATCTATGTAAAAAATTAGGAATGTCATTTGAAATTATAAACCTGGGGTGGTTGCGAAGGTGATTGGGAGTGAGAGGGTGAGTTTTGAATCACATTTTTTTTCATTAAAATGTATCCCCCTTGACATTTAAGGAAATGCCGTTTACTACGTACAAAAATCTTAAACGGTTCTCGAGATAATGTAGATCACCATTAATTTTGAAAATGGCGAATTTTTCTGCAGCTGGTTGAGCAACCAAAGTAACTTTCATTTTTCCAAAAACACAAATACTTATTGGTTAGACAACAGCAAGATAATATAATAGGTAGTAGTTCTCGAGTTTATTCCACAATAATGGCCTGTTTTATTTACGAATCACGAGGGTGAAAGTTTACGGCGCGAGCCGAAGGCGAGTGTCGTAAATCACCCGAGTGAATAATATCCATTATATGCGAGTAGAATACTTACCCTATTTTATCTACGACTATTTTTGACTAAATGCTTTTACTGAAGAAATTTATAAGTACATACTATTTATTTTTAATATTTTAATTATGAGTAGGCCGTTATGTGTCAAAAGAACGGCCGGTCATAAATTAATTAAATTTGAAAGTCAACGTTGTTTACAATTAATTTCGTGCTTCGACTCACATGTCATGGCCACTTTGGTGAAATTTTTAACAAATATCCGATACGTTGTTATAGAAACTTTGTTCATTATTCACTGCACTGCAGTGAATAATGAAATCATGATTTCATCAAGAAAAGGTTTGGGCGGTTGGTAGGATGCCCATAAGCCCATCAGGAGGAAGACAAGGGAATAAAATTATAAATTCGTTTACTTCCGTGGAAATCTGAATCTGAAAACAAAAATATGCAAGAATTTGATCAGTCTACCCAATAAGCTTCTGCCACCTATTATACACATGAAATTCTGGAAAATATGTAGTTTGTCTTGGAAACTGTTAATAGAAATTTATTACAAAAAATTAGAAACTTACCTCAGAAAAATGTTAAAGAAAATCGTTGAATTAAAAATTTCTTTGAAAATGATTTGAAAAATGCATTCAAAGTATTCTAGGGAAAAGTCTTTACATCATAATAAATTAAGAAATTGATGGAAGAAAAAAAAACAAATGTTTTACGGAAAATTTTATAGAATAATAGAATAATTATTATACCTATGCTATTATATTTTAAGGGAAGAATCAACTTTTATGAAGCATATTTTTTTTACAAATGAGAAATCAGAAAATTATCTTTTTAGCGGGCGCTGTAAATATTTTTCTCTGAAATCGTTCAAGAATGTCTACTTTCTCGGCGCAATTTCAGACTATGAAACATTGATGACATCGGACTGATAAGGAATAAGGACCCTTTCCTTTGGTTTAGAATCAAATATATCTGTTATTTTGTTTATTCCAGCAGAAGTTGCAAACTAATCAGAACTCAGAACCAGCTTCATCTATTTTGATCTGCCAATCAATCAGAGCAACTGTTTTTAGCCAGATTAATTCTGACTAGTTTGTGATTTCTGCTGGAACAGACCAATTATATCGTTAAATTTAAAGTTCCGCAAGGGTCTGTTTAAGGCCTTAATTGTTTAGATACTTAAATGCCATATTTCAGAACAGATTGTTTATCCCACACAGATCATTCTTTAACATTTTTAACTCAATTTCAAGTAGTAGATCTTGCAGTTTGCAATTTAAGTTAGTACTCATCAGATTAAGACTGGTTATATAAATCTTTATTAAGGCGTTAATTTTGTCTTTTGCACTACACAGTCTGTATTGCAGACATCATAAAAATCGCGTTACATCAATCAATGGGTATATATTATGTGCCAATAAAATTTTAATATTCGTTATTTCAGGAGTGTTTGAATGAGATGGTTGGTGAGGAAGCGAGACCAGCTATATTATGCAGACAAAAAAACGTGACGAAGGTCACAAAAAGCATGTACAATCATTTAAAACCATTATGTGATTTATAGTTTACTTTATTGTTATTTTTTATTGCAGGTAATAAAACGCTGGGAACCTCTTATTACGTGCCATTTAAAAAAAATCATTCTTGAAACCCATTAAAACCATGTTTCAATAAAATAATTATTGTCATCATTTCTGCAGTATTTAATTTTCCGGATAACGTAAAATACGATTCGTAGTCTCTGTTGTTTTACGTTTTTTTTTTAATACTCTCCACTCTCCAGCATCGATCTCTTCATCGTACCAAGAAACCAGTCTCTAAAAATGTACCTTTTTCATGTAGCAAATCACCACAGATTTGCACCTACGCCGCAAATATTTCGGCGTCATCGATGAACCAACGCATTTTTTCAGTGTTTTAAGAGCAAACTATTGGGAGGTTGAATAAACACAATATAATGTTCGAATCTCAAAAAAATCCGATATTCTCCTGGAGTACATAGATAAGATAATAATTGTCATTTTTTTATGAGGAACACGTCTCTGAATAAAATGTTTATTGGTGTAATTACCTCGATGAATCTGTGGATGAGCCCTTCACTTTGACGACATTGTATTTTTCTTACTTCCTTATACAGTAAAAAAGTACAAACCACGGAGGTGCGAACAAGAGGATAATTGACAGTATTGACACCTAAAATTTACTGCAAAAAATTATATACAAGCAAAAATATGACAATGCATTTTTTTTTTCAAAATAGACCGTTTTAGAAATATTTAATATTGCTTGTATTATAACTATGAAAAAACAAAAATATGTTTTAATTGCCCTGCCCATGACTCGAACACCTACCTACACATACAAGTAAATGGTGTTCAGTAATTTTTTCATAGGTTTTTTTTTGCTGCCAATTAGGTATTATCATATCGTGTCGGTATTGATTTCGTAATATTGTACCATTATGAAATAGGTATTTATAGAATAATTTGGAATTTTTCATACATTAACGAATTGAAATGTGCTTGCATATTTTCCAACTGATACATATCCATTTCATACAACGTTTTATACGTAGTGTATGTCTGAATATTATGGTTTTTAATACGCAACATGCTATACCTGTCTAGATTTTATCTTGGCATGACAAAATACAAATAGTTCGCAATTATACATATTAATGACGACAGTGTTGACAACTGTATATAGTTCGTAAAATATAAAACGAATTAAATTTATTTAACGATAAGAGGCGAGACGAAATTGCGAGCGAAATTGACTGATTATATATACAGGGTGACCCATTAAGAATGGAAACACTCGCGTACCAAACTTGTTTGTGGACCGAATTGAACGAGATTTTTTTTAAAAGATAGATCTTGTAAAGCTCTATCTTGGTGCAAAATTTGAAGACGAAATTTTGATGTTCAAGGCCTACTATGAATTTTTTTTTAAGTGAAAAATAGCAAAATTTTGTTAGCGATTTTTTTATAAAAAATCTGACTACACCACTGGATTTAGGAGCCCCTCAAATGCATCTGTCCCAATTTTTGCAAAAAAATTGTCATCCCTAAAAAAGTTATAACAATATCAGCATTATCAGCGTTTGCCGTTGTCGGTAAACTTATTCCTTCATAAAAACCGGATAGAACCCAAACACTGGTGTAATTATTAACAAGAACCATTGTGTAAACCAGTATACACTAAACAACCAACAATAATTACTCTAATGTACACAACAACTGATAAAAAATAACGATTAAAACATTATAATTTAAAAAAAGAAAAAGGAGTCAAATTAATTCATATTAACCATTAAATTTAAATTTTTGTAGCTTCCACTAATCCTCCGTTTAATGCTATACATTTTTCAAAACGTTTTTTTACATTTTTTTTGTTTCTGTTTGGGTTCTATCCGGTTTTTATGAAGGAATAAGTTTACCGACAACGGCAAACGCTGATAATGCTGATATTGTTATAACTTTTTTAGGGATGACAATTTTTTTGCAAAAATTGGGACAGATGCATTTGAGGGGCTCCTAAATCCAGTGGTGTAGTCAGATTTCTTATAAAAAAATCGCTAACAAAATTTTGCTATTTTTCACTTAAAAAAAAATTCATAGTAGGCCTTGAACATCAAAATTTCGTCTTCAAATTTTGCACCAAGATAGAGCTTTACAAGATCTATCTTTTAAAAAAAATCCCGTTCAATTCGGTACACAAACAAGTTTGGTACGCGAGTGTTTCCATTCTTAATGGGTCACCCTGTATATATAAAAAAAAAATGAGGGGATGCACACAACTTTCATATACATTATTTGTGTTACTTTTTGAAACAGACTGACGATTTGAATAAGTATGTACGTGATTTAATCTCGGATTTAACGGATAACTCCTTGCATGGTGATATGATATATTAGAATACGACTCGGAATACGAGTTAGAATATAAACTTAAAAATTGCTGCGTTATTTACTTAAAGAGTAAAAAACTCGAGGAAAAAATCATAGCAATATCGGAGGTAGCAGAATAACTCTACGTGTAGCAATATCGATTATCCACTCCCCGCATTAAAAAAAAACTAGAAGGGCCTCAAGGATTAGCTGATTTGACCGAAAATCTTGTTAGATCAACTCAAGTGAAGTTTTTTGAAAATCGAAAATTTTTCATGAGTTCCCGGTAGAAAAGGCATAGTTCTAGAGTTCTAGTAGAGAAGCATAAAGAATTAGGCTCAGAAATCGAAAAAAAAACAATATGACTGACGGCGCTAACTTCACGCAGCGCCGTTTTAAAAAAAAAAGGAGTTCTGAGGGAATGTATCGGTAGAGGCAGAAGAGTTCTGGAGTTCCTGATGATTTTCGAAAATAGTTCCCGCGTTTTCTCAAAGTTATGAATTTCTTTTTATATAAAAAGGGTTTTCTCAAAAAATCAGTTCTGAGTAGCGCTCGATGAGTTCTACAAGAGTCGCCAACGAGAACTCTCGTTAAAAAATCGCCACTCAGAACTCCCATCAGAACTATCGCAAAATTAATTATGCAGTTTTGGGGGCGCAAAAATAGAAAACTTTGAAAATTCGACCAATAATTGTTAATAATAATTGCAGTGATTTTTTTGCGGGAGTTCTCGTAGGCGACATATGTAGAACTCATTGGGCGCCACTCAGAACTCCCATCAGAACTATCGCAAAATGAGTTTTGCAGTTTTGGGTGCGCGAAAATAGAAAACTTTGAAAATTAGACCAATAATTGTTAATAACAATTGCAGTGATTTTTTAACGAGAGTTCTCGTTGGCAACTCTTGTAGAACTCATCGAGTGCCACTTAGAACTCCCCCCAGAACTATTGCAATATGAATGTTGCAGTTTTGGGGGCGTAAAAATAGAAAACTTTGAAAATTCGACCAATAATTTGTTAATAACAATTACAGCTATTTTTTAACGATAGTTCTCGTTGGCGACTCTTGTAGAACTTGTCGAGCGCCGCTCAGAACTGATTTTTTGAGAAGAACCCTTTTATACCGGGTGACCACGAGATGAGGTTACACTCTGTAACTTATTTGTTATTAAACCGATTAATTTTAAATTTATAGGTGAGGCATAACATCTAAATGCGCAACTTTTGATACTTGGTAGCAGCCTTATTTTTTACTTCCGATTTAGCCGGAAGTGATGTCAACTTTCTTATTTTAATAACAACTCTACCTGTTTTTGCAATGTATCTTATTTGTTATAAAATTTACAATACAATGATATGTCACACAATGACATTTCATTTCAAAATGGCCGAAAAATTAAATTTTTTCAAAAATATTAAAATGTCAATTAAAAGATATTGAAAAATAATTTTTTTCCAAAGTTGGCCGTGAAATCAAAAGAGTAATGAATTTGACATGTTTAATTTTTAATTTGCATCAAAATTTCGTTTTGGCGGCAAGATATTAGAAAAATAAAATAAATATTAGGAGAAATTTTTATTTAATTTTTATATTTTGTGAATAATTCGGTACGTTAATGACATTAAATCAAAGAGAAGAAACAAGCAATTGCAAAATTTAAAAAAAAGTCAGGTAGGTGTATTTAAAAAAAAATACTTTTGAGTATTTAAAAATTGCAGAAAAATATTCATCTTATTTTCCTAATATCTTTCTGCCAAAACGAAATTTTTGTACAAATTAAAAATTTAACATGTCAAATTCATTACTCTTTTGATTTCACGGCCAACTTTGGAAAAAAATTATTTTTCAATCTTTTAATTGACATTTTAATATTTTTGAAAAAATTGAATTTTTCGTCCATTTTGAAATGAAATGTCATTGTGTGACATATCATTGTATTGTAAATTTTATAACGAATAAGATACATTACAAAAACAGGTAGAGTTGTATTTAAAATAAGAAAGTTAATATCACTTCCGGCTAAATCGAAAGTATGAAATAAAGCCACCAAGTGTCAAAAGTTGCGTATTTAGATGTTATGCCTCACCTGTAAATTTCAAATTAATCGGTTTAATAACAAAGAAGTTATAGAGTGTAACCTCATCTCGTGGTCACCCGGTATATAAAAAAAAATTCATAACTTTGAGAAAACGCGGGAACTATTTTCGAAAACCATCAGGAACTCCAGAACTCTTCTGCCTCTACCGATAAATTCCCTCACAACTCCTTAAAAAAAAAACGGCGCTGCGTAAAGTTAGCGCTGTCATATTGATTTTTTCGATTTCTGAGCCTAATTTACCGGAACTCTTTATGTTTCTCTACTAGAACTCTAGAACTATGCCATTTCTGCCGGAAACTCATGAAAAACTTTCGATTTTCAGAAAAAGCGGTGCTAACTTCACTTGAGTGGTAGTAGATCATAATGAATATCCAAAGTGTTTTTGGACCAACTATTATTAAGATTTATTAAGCCGTTAAAGCTCAAAAAAATAATAATAAAATCCGAAAATGTGAGGAAACCTTAAAAACCGTACAATTTAGAACCATAAGACAGTACTTGTAAATAAATAATTTAAACAATTTTTAAAAGAAGTAAATAAAAACGGTGTTTAAAAAAATGATTTTTTTTTAAATTTCGATAGGTCATTGAATGTTGCCCGGTTCGACATCAAAATCGGTGCACTGACATTTTTAAAAAACATTTTTTTGGGTGTTTACGACCTAAGAAACTCCTAACGTACAGATTTGGTAGATTCTTAATATGGAATTTTCGACCAAAATTTCGAGTTATCACGGCACGGGTAATTTCATGAAGTGTTTAGTTCGAGTCAAAAGGAACAAAGTTTTATATATGCAAGAAAGTCCCAGGAAGTTGCGGAATGGGTGAAAATAAGTTTTCATTCGGTAAAAAAAATACTCGCTCTAATTTCGTTGATTTTTTTTGACATTTCTCAATTAAATTTTATTTTGACATTTTTCAATTGAATTTTGTTGTTCAAAAGTTTTGAAATCGAATTTTTTTAAAATTCTTGAAATCGATTTTTTTTTTTAAATTCTTGAAATGATATTTTTCCTGATATTTTTCAATTCAATTTTTTTGACATTTTTCAATTGAAATTTTTTTTTCAAAATTTTTCATTTCAAATTTTTTTGGTAATTTTTAAAATAAAAATTTTTTCAACTGACATTTTGAAGTGGGTGAAAATCTCGTTGAAAGATTCCGTTACATACAAACATACAGGTGAAGCTTCTTGTGAAATAGTAGTTCAAATTTTTTTTTACAAAATAATTATTTGATGCATGCTCTATCGAACTGAGATCGGGCGTCTAGGTAGGCCATAGTAAAATCGAAATTTGATTCGTTTCCACAATTTTCTCTTACTCAGACCACATATCGAGGAATCCCATCTACCTACATGACAAATTACACCAAAATGACACTTTTATTGATGTAGGATGTAGCTCAAATCTTAAACAAAATGTTCTATTGTGCATTAGCTCAATATGTTGACGTTCTTCTGCTCAGCACAAACGTTCACCATGTAGGCCTCTTGTGCGAGGCTGGCGTCTTCTATCAATCTACTTGCCAAACCGGTTTTATGTATTCCACTTCTTACAGTACCTAGCGTCTGATTTAGTATTTTTGGAACAGTGACCGTTCATGTTCATGTTCAGGTTTCAACTTGTTTTGTACCATTTTCCAACTTGTGCCCATTGCCCTTAACATTTCATCCCTAAATAAGTGATAAGTGTCAAAAATGTATTCTTTAATCTTCCAAAACCAAAAGGTTCATTATGGTTTTTGTCATATCTATTGTGTACTAACTTTTTACCTACATTGTTACTACTGTGTTGTAATTTCATTCTTATTCTTCATTATCTCGATAGAAATTTATGAATGCGCATTCATTCGAGGCAAGTAATCATGATAAACAGTTTTAGTTTACGTAGCAGATAAAAAAACGTGTTATTGTAATTCAATCCATTATTCTAGTTTAGATTAAATAGATTAATTTCTTTATTGCCTAAGGGGGTAAAACTATCGAAATGACTTGTCAAAATATATTCCAAGAATTTTTACTGGCCGCACTTTACATTTTAATTGAAACTCTTTCCTTCTCGAGGCAGTAGAACGTAGAAATCATCTATTTTGCGTTTCTCTATTAATTGTGTATTTGACTACAAATCAAGATTACGTTTACGTAAAAAATTGTTACTAATCATAGGCTGCTCAAAGGCCTTAAAATATACATACTTGCATGATTCTAGTGAGCACTCTGTATTACAGAAGTCTGTATGATGCATTTGTATACGGAGCCAGCTAAAGGCAGCAACATTTTTAAGTCTAAATCAAACCGGTAACAAACAATGTTTGTAATCTTTTTGCAAGACTATAAACACGTCCGATTAAAATATTTATATTTGACCATATTAAAATAAGTACCTGTATGATTCATATTTATTAAAAATGTGCGTTTAATCTTATACGACATTTTTGCTTTGTAATATTATTGTGCGTAAAAAATGTTATCAACATTTTAGCTTGGAATCGTGACGTTATTGTTATAACTTATCAATACTAATCTTATGCGGAAAACAGAAATTCCGTTCTGTTATTACGTGTGTCATGCAATAAATATGGCGTGCCGGTTTTAATTTTGTCAAATTTACTACGATTTATGTGATAGATAGGACGAGTTTTCTAGACTAACATTTCAGTGACAAATTTTTCCCCATGGGAAATCAACCTGATATAAATATAATGCAATCATTGTTATATTCACGTTAAACAAATTGAAATAAAAACTCGCATACAATTTCAGGAGAGTGTTGTTGGGTAAAGTCACTACGTCTGTATGAGTTAAAATCAGGGTTGGCAAAAATTGTGTTTTTTCGAGGTTTTTTTTATAAGAGGAAATAAAAATCCAAATTGCAAAGAAAATTCTGACTGCCCGTCACAAAGAAGTATCCAAATCCTTTGACTGTTTATCACATTCTCACTAATGAAAGATACTCGCAAAAAACCTAACTCTGGAGACGCGAAGTTGTCGGCCAACCAGAAGCGAAATTCTAGTATTTGAAAATTTTCATTTCGAAAAAGTCAAAGAAAAATTGCTGTTTTAAAAAATCATAGGCACAATGTCTTTCGAAAGTATTTTTCAATTTAAATAAAACTTGGTCCACAGGTGGAGGTTTGACGTTTGGGATTAGGTCGATTGGAAGTACCTACTCGTGGACATATTTGATTTTCGGAAAATTTAAATATTGCAGGAATGACATGTCAGAATTTAAATTGGAAAAGTTTGTTTAATGGAGCTCAAAAATGTCTATATGAGAAACATGGTATTTCGATTTTATAACCAGCGCACTATGGGACAAAAGTGACCTTTTTTGTTCAAATCAATCTGCAGGTCTTAAGTGGAAAGTTCTTTTTTTAGAATCTTCATTTCCATTGCTTTTCGATCAGTCAAGGTAGATTTTCGATTTTAGCCCCTATTTTTCAAAATTTTCCAAAGAAGTTAAATTTTTATCATAAACGTCTTTCTTTGTGTAAATATCACTCTTCAGTTTTCAGACCATATTTCTTAAGCAGGCACGACAATTTTTTTTGAAATCTACATTTTATTGATTGCCTATCGATCTGCCGAGCTAGATTTTCGATTTTTGTCACTAATTTTTCAAAAATTTTTAAATTTCTTTTGAAATTTTTGAGATAAGGAGCAAAAATCGAAAATCTACCTCGACAGATCGATAGGCAATTAATTAAACGAAGATTTCGAAAAAAAAATTGTCGTGATTACTTAAAAGAAATACGGTTGTAAAGTGATATTTACACAAAAAGAGACGTTTTTTGACGAAAATCAAACTTCTTTGGAAAATTTTGCAAAACTTAGGGGCAAAAATCGAAAATCTACCTCGACAGATCGATAGGTAATGAAAAAACGAAGATTGCTTAAGTATTAAGACCTGCAGATTGATATGAACAAAAAAGGTCACTTTTGTCCCACTGTGCAGCGTCTAAGAATGCGGTGCCAAGACTGATTGAAAGCCTGATCAATTCCAAATAAATGTTCATAATCACTATTGTTCAATATTATCAATATTATAATTATTTCATATTTGACAATGACGTCAGCCAAAAATTATTCTTTGCTCACATATATGTTTTTCCCTACATCCAACTATGTATATCAACTTGATTTTCGTGCAGTAGGAAAGAAAATAAGTAAGTTTTTACGAGGATTTTTATCAATAAATATTTGGGCTTCTAATAAAATACTAAGTGTGCGTGCCATGAAAAACAATTAAATCAACAAATCGAAAAAAAAATGATGTTAAAGCTTCTCCTTTTTGCGTAATTTAATATTATTAAGTAAATCTGCTATGATTTATGAAAAACAATAAAGTAAACAAATCTACAAATGCCATTTTTCAAGTTTAACTGTTTAATGGTTTTCCTACGAGCGTGCGGAAAATATCACTTTTCCGCGCGCATTTTAGGTTCGAAAGTTGTACTTTTCCGCACTAGTGCGGAAAAACGTATTTATATTTTTATTTTTGGGTAATTTTATACAAATTTAATGAAATTAAATCATGTCTATTTATACTAACTCTTTTGAAGTAGCTCCTATAACTTTGTAACGAAGTGATTTTTCCAATCAAGGAATGTTCATTTTTTGCTTTAAATATTACCGTCACTTGGGTACACCCTGCCGCTGTTTTAGTAAGTAAGTCCTGCTTTAATTAAGTTATTAATAAGTTGTTAAAAAGTCCGCTGGTAAACAAGCAATCAAGTAATTAATTGATTAATTTTCGACAATCCCCCGTATAAGCAAAATCCGAGAATTATTATAAATAATGGCCGAGTCGGAAATAAAAATCATTCGTTACCAAAAATGTTATTCCTTGCCCGTTTTAATCCGTTTCTTTTTGCAATATAGTATAGACATTGCAAGTAGCTCATTTCCGGTTATAGACGTTCTGAATTGATGCGCCTAAGTGCATAATCCGCTGGACCTCTGCAAGTTACGCCGGGTTGTGCATCCGAATCCTGCGTTTCAACTCGGTGACCGCCCCTCTATCACGCGACCTAGATACGTCATAAAGGTTACAAAAGGAAGAGGAACGCTCTTTCCTCGCTCATTCCGAGAAAGTCAGCAGCAGTCCAGGTTCAGTCTGAGACATTCCGCCGCAGCAGATCCGATTTACCGTCAGCAATTGAAGATCAATCCGAAGCCGTCCATATTTCCGTACCGCCGCTCCGAGTTTGAATAGTAAATTTCTTTGAATATAATATTGATAAGAATTCATCGTAACCTGCTACGTTCTGCAGGTACTGCCTTCAGTTAAGTATAGATATTGAGAGGTCTTATTTTCCGTGAGTATCGCCGTATATTGGCTACCAAAGTAAACTAGAGCTAATTCATAATACCTCCGTTGGTTTATTCTTTTTATTATTGCATAAATTGTACACCAACTCAGATTTTCTCGCTCGGGTGATCTGAGAGGTTTCCATGTACAAGGGTTTCCGGAAAACCCACTGTAACTAGAAAAGTCATTCCTAAATGTGCATCCACTGACTAGATTTTCTCGCTCGGGTGATCTGTGATGTGTCAATGTACCAGCGTGACTAGAAAACTTGCTGTAAATAAAATAGCCGTTCAAAAATAGCTCTACGTTTGTGGCAGTAGTTCGCCGTATTTTCAATTATCAGTCAAAGACGTTAATATCTATAGCTAACCGATTGTCCGCCGTTTATATACATCCTATTGGAAAGGTCCGTTTGCTTGTCGTACACAGTAATGTATTAATCCTACGTATCCGAAAATTCCGCCGTAAAATCGCGTAAAGACCCTTGATTGCCAGCTTGACTTGGTTTTAATCATTTTGAAATAGTTTTATACACACTCGACTGTACAGTCGTGGAGGTTTTAGAGTAAATTAATCTGTTTCCAAATATTGCTGAATAAATACGTTATTTTAAAGAGGTAAAATTCACGAGTTATTATTTCTGTCATTTATTTCTGATTAACCCGTTTGAGCAGTATGGTCGAAGTCCATTAGATAGACCTCCAGCTGCGACCTCTGGCTATTCCGTATCTCAGCTGTTTCGCTATTCAGGGTTGTTCTCCCAATAGGAGAGCCAAAAAAGTGTAGTTCTTTGCACTTAAAAATTAAAGGACTGGCGCCCGAGATTTCCGTATAAAAAGATTACGTAAGTATATTGACAAAAAGCACCGTAATAAATAGGCACCATTACAACTTTAAATATCAAAAAATCACGTAGCATATAGTCATGACTGTCTCATTTTGTTTGACGTTTCTCAGTCACATATACTCGGGCCAAAAAGAGTAGTCAGTAGAGCAAAAACTCACCGGCAATTCTTCAAAGGATTTAGCTGTTATGGAATACAGAAGCGGCAGCTCGTTTTACTATATAATCCCATATAATTCAGAGAAATATATCCAGTTTTCTCCGCCTACCAGAGATGAAAACCACAACTAGGTCATTATGTTTAATTGGTATAGTCAACCAAATACAGTAAATGCTTGAACGTGCCGCCCTTATACCCAATAATTTGTTCGGCTATTGGAAAGGTCGTCGAGAGGGCTTAGATAGCGCATTCAGTGGCGTCACATATGCTGCAACGCAAAGGATGTGCATTGTTCAACTGCGTTGCTATACCTAATTCGTGGAGATAATGTTGCCAGATGTAAGCATATTATTTAAAATTTAAGACATGGTAACTCATATTCATGCATAATTAACACAATCCGCTTTCATTTGTTCGAATTATGGAATTTATGAAATTCGTAAATCCGTACGCCCCTGGCTCTACTGACTACTCTTTTTGGCCCGAGTATAGCAATTAACAAACGTCAAGTCAAACAGTAGCATCTTTTTAAAGTAGAGTCTAGTTTCTTAATTAAGTAAAAAATGTATTCATCACGCTCCTAGGAAAAATATTGTTCCTAACTCATGCGGAAACTGTCTTTTCCGCACGCGACTGCTTGACCGAACTCCGCTTCGCGTCGTTCGGTCAACGGCAGTCCCGTGCGGAAAAGTACAACTTTCCACACTTGTTAGGAAAATAACTATTTTGTGAGGTAACAAAAAACAAAAATTCATGAATAACATGATGATTTCATAGCACGCTTGATAATACAAAACTAAATGAAGAAATTACATTTTTATTGGCTTGTTTATTTTACTATTTTCCGAGGCACATTTGATTATTGATACAAACGTTTAACTGAATTTTTTTTCAAATATCGCTTGCACAAAGACAATTATTACCAAACATAAACTAGTGCCTGTCTGTATTATTTGTAGTCATTTCATTAATTTCACTCTTTTGTTTTGTAAAATCGGGCAAAATAGTAATGGAGTAATGATTTGCGAGACGCCCTGTACAAAAAGTATAATTCATAAAATAAAGCTGGAAATAAAGTTACATTTACATCCAATTTGTTTGAAGTTTAACTTCATGACTAAATTGACGTTTGTCGCTCGAGTCATTCACAGCAAAAAGAAATTCATTTAGAAACTTGTAGGTTATGAATACCAGTTATGAATTCAGTAAACGAAAATTGTTTGATTTTTAGTTTCTTGTGTAGGTACGGCATCCATAGCTGTAACATATACACTTATCAATATGAATGTTCAAAAATAATGAAAAAAAAATTCTTTTCTCTGGGCATTATACAGGGTGTCCCGAAAATAGGTACAAATATTCGGAAGGTAGAATCTTTGTTGAAAATTTAAGGGGGTATTTCATATAAACTTTTCTATAATTAGCCGCCCTTGGCGAGTTACCCCCTCACAAAGGAGTGCACCAAAAGCTAGTTTTATATTCCTTTCTGCAAAATGACTTAGCTTATAAAGATAAAATTTGATATACATATTCTACCCGGGGAAGAACATTTTCTGAAGATATTATCATCCACCCCGTGTTTCATTAAGTGGGTGGAATAAACTGCCCCTTATGGTTTTTTTCGCAGAACTTTTGATTTTGATCGATTATCAGTATTTGAAGGAAAAAAAAAGCTGGCTTCGATTTTGAAACTTTTTTGCCTCTTACGAAATTTTCGTATACCTACTTAACCTTATTTAATTAAAAAAATAAAATGCAATACCATGTAAAAGTGCTCACCATTATTTTTGATAACTGTATTTGTTTGTAAATGCTTAGTGGGCTTCTCTCAATTTTATTCAGATTGACAAAAATTAAAAATTGTTGACAACTGTGACCGCCAATGACAAATTTTTCACTCATTTTGTGCAAAAATTTAGAATAACGTGGCCAACGTGGATGTCTTCTAAATTTCCATCGATTTCGACATTTTAACGCTCAAAATTATTGTTTTCAATCTTAGAGTGCATTTTCAGCCGGCACTCATAGAAATTCAAAATATCGACTTTTTAATCACCCTACTGTGCACATTTTTTTAAATTTATTTCTTGTTATGGGTATTTAAAAAGTGTATGTAATTTTATTCATATTTCCATAGATAAATAATTACTGACCAGTCCGAATGTTCAGAAAACGCAATAACTAGCAATAACTATTAAAATAAATTAGTGCCACCTTTTTAACGTTTATAGCAAAACGTACGTTTCTAATTTTCCCCTGATAAATACTGAGGTAAATTCGTTCTGAGAATATTCTAATAACAACTTACAAATTAATGTGGGAACTTGACTCGATATTTGCTTACCATGAATAATTTTATTGTTTGTTTGGTTAGTGTTAGTACATAATATTATCATTTTTCACATTTCTGAATGAACGATAGAAAATGTAACTTAATACAGATTCGCATGTAACTCAAGTCAAATGCCATTCATGTACAGGGTTATCCAACGAAAAGGCCCACCCTTATATTTTCTTTATTTTTCGAGTTAGGAAAAAATGTTTCAAATAAAAGTTGTAGTGAATCAAATGAACTCATTTAAAACCCCTGCAAAGAATATACAGGGTGTTCCATAAAAGCGGGACAAACCTAACTTACATTTTTTTAAATGGAACACCCTATATTTTTTTACATTTTTAAAATCTGTGTTTTTTTGTGATTTCAAAAATATATATATGTTGCATCTTATCTTTTACTGTTTTTTATTTATTGCAAATTTCGTGAACAATATTATTTATACCACCAGCATCTGCATGCGTATCAATCAGGTTAGCCATGGTGAAAAGTTTGCTTTTTGAATTTATTCAATTATTCTGTAAGGCATAAGTGTCAAATTAATTGTTTTTCATCCATTACTAACCTGATTGATACGCATGCAGATGCTGTGGTATAAATAATATTGTTCACGAAATTTGCAATAAATAAAAAACAGTAAAAGATAAGATGCAACATATATATATTTTTGAAATCACAAAAAAACACAGATTTTAAAAATGTAAAAAAATATAGGGTGTTCCATTTAAAAAAATGTAAGTTAGGTTTGTCCCGCTTTTATGGAACACCCTGTATATTCTTTGCAGGGGTTTTAAATGAGTTCATTTGATTCACTACAACTTTTATTTGAAACATTTTTTCCTAACTCGAAAAATAAAGAAAATATAAGGGTGGGCCTTTTCGTTGGATAACCCTGTACATATGTGTGTATGTACGTGTTAAAAAATACATACATCAAATAATATTTCTGTTAGGCTATTTAAAAATAATGTTATTTTTATTGCTGTTATCTTTTATAGTAGGTAATTATTTTAAATTGATTCACCATTCTATAAATAAGTCGTAACCGTTGTTGCATTAGATTGATTCTAGACGACTTATTTACATTGCAAATTGAAATTACTAACGTATTAGTCTTATAGTCATTTATATATCTAAACGTTTTGCATATCTATTGCTAATAAGTAATGATTGATTAAATTTTTACAAAAAAAAGACAGTATGTACCAGTTCCTAAGTCGTAATAATTTTTACCCACCAAAAAATATCTGGATTTAAAAAAAATAACCTTTTAAATTTAATTTTTTTTTTAAATCCTGATATTTTTTAGATTGTCTGGGAAAAGTTCAGAGTACGTGCCACAAATAACTTTTAGACAATATATAAGCAACTGATAATGTATAGCATTTTCTTTTTATCATGAAATAAATATAATATAAAAGATTTTTTAAATTTAAAAACGTTGGAAAGCAAATGATAAATTTAAATAAATATTAGTTCCTAATCTTGTTCTTAACGTGCCATTATGGGTTTATTTCAAGAGGATAGTTATCTTATCATCAGATACAAAAATGACAATTCATAAAAAATGAATGAGTAACTTTTCCAACACAAATGCTAAAGCAAAATAAAAATTCCACAATCACGACTTGTAATTAAAACTTCTTTGTAATACAACTTTTCATTAAGAAACATCACTTTCTTGAGTCTCGTAATATCCCGAAGGACGAGGTTTTAAAACGTTTTAAAATGAAACAGTAGAAGAATGCAAAGTTTGTTTTATTTACAGAACGTAGAACCATTTGATATCGATCAAATAAAGACAGTCGTTTGTCGTATTATATCTGTTAGTTCAACATACTTGTATTAAATAGTTCTATTAACCGCATATTTTTAATTTAAATCACGTCTATTTGTAAGTAGGAGTTTATTGAAAAATGTTTATCTACTTTGACCATTGAGGCGAAAGAATTATAAAGGCGCAACGTCGTATAATAATGCTGTCGTTTAAAGGTAAGTTCATGCAGCAGCGATTTGCGGATTTCAGTTTAATTATTTAATATAAATATTTTTGACATCAAGTTATTCATTTCACTTTATTGCGAGAATCGCAAATTTAAAAATAACTAGTTTTCGTGTATATGCATGAATGAATGTTAAATTTTCATTGCAGAAATTGTAAAATCGCTAATCGCAACTCGCAAATAGCTGCTGCATGAACTTACCTTAAAACGTCCGTACAATTGTACGTCATTGACAACTTCCGAAGTAATATTCGGTAAACGCCATCTATATCTCGCAACCAGCATTATTATGGTTTAGCGCTTCTTTATAATAATTTCACCGAGGCTTTCACTCAACGCTTTAAGTTGCTTCGTTTCAGACGTCAAAAATTAAAAAGGATCACTGCGAAAAATCCAAAAACTTTATGTAAAGAGAATGCATGGAAAACTTTTATAATAAGTACTTAGGAAACGTCCTCTATGAAAATCTCTAGTTTAGTCAGTTTTTACCGAGGTTTTTACTATTTTTGTCATAGTCACCTGGCTGAACTATTATCATCAAGATTATCATTTTTAAAAGAATCCTAATTTATATTTATCAATCATATTATGGGTGTTTGATTTATCGTTCCACAGCCTGTATCTTTTAAACGAATAGTTTTAGCGAAAAAGTGTAGAGGGAGAAAAAAATCTATATCGTGTGAACTACAAAATGAACGCCTAATAATTCTAAAAAAAATTAAAAAAAACAAGTTGAACAAAATAATTTGAGGAAAAAATGTATTTTGAAATTATATTTGAAGTCAGCGCCCAAATTTAATCTAAATTTGTTAATACTTTAATACAATTTTTTTGCCGAATCGCAGCTGCTTCAATTTTGCCAATTATTTGATTTCCTATTTATGATTTCCTTGTTTGATTTATCATTCTCTACAGCCTGTAGCTTTTAAATTAATAGTTTTAGCCTCGATTTTGGCGGAAAAGAGTAAAGGGAAAACATTTCTATTAGGCTATATTATGTTAGCTACATTTTCATGTTTTAACAAATATTTTTGATATAGTATGTATGTACATTTTAAAAAATAACTTTTTTGAAGGAAATCAAATTTTGGCATATTTTCAAATAATTAATATTTAAATTTTACCCCGTTTTTACATAAAATTTGACAAAAAAAAATGTATTAACAAATTGAGATTAAATTTGGACACTGATAATACAAATATAATTTCACGATTAATTTTTTCCTCAAATAATTTTTTTTTAACACGGTTTTTTTATTTTTCTGGAACTATTAGACGTTCGTTTGTTTTTTTTCGAATATACGAAAATGTAGCTCACACGATATCGAGGGGTGGGACACTCCTTAAATAGGTGTACTAATCTGGTAAAAGTATTCAATAAATACATATAAATACCATAAATACTTTTATAAATAGATACAAATATTTTTAAATACATTTAAGTAAATACAAATATATTTAAATACATTTAAATACATTTAAATATATTTAAATACATTTAAATATATTTAAATATATTTAAATACTTCTAATTACAAATAAATAAAGTAAATACTAATAAATAGACTTGTAAATAGAAATAAATACTTTTATATTTTGTTCATAGACAGGCTCGCGGCGCAAGAAACTGTTTGTTTTTGTGAAAAAGGTATTAAAATAAATTAAACATATAAAACTTGATTTTCATATAAATAGTTAGCAAAAATATTTTTCATTTTAATAATTATGTATATTATAATAAAACTAATTTTTTTATCTTCAGATTCTTCAAGGGGGGGGCATGCCCCCCCCCCCTTGGATCTGCCAGTATTGACTAATAATTTATGTACAATTAAGAGTAAATTTAAATACAAATAAATACCTAAATAGGTCATAAATACAATTAAATCAAATTAAATACCATAAATATATTTGTATTTATAAATAGGTGTACAAATTTTAGGAAGTGTCCCACCCCTCGCACGATATAGAATTTTTTTCCCGGTACACTTTTCCGCTAAAACAATACGTTTAAAAGTTACAAGCTGTAGAACGATAAATCAAAAGGGAAAATCAAATAGGAAATCAAATAATTGCCAAAATTGAAGCAAGCTGTGATTTGACAACAAAATTTTATTAACAAATTTAGATTATATTTGGGCGCCGAGTTCAAATATAATTTCAAAATTAATTTTTTCCTCAAATAATTTTTTTTAATTCGGTTTTTTAATTTTTCTAGAATTATTAGACGTTCATTTATTTTTTAGAAAATACGAAAATGTAGCTTACACGATATAGAATTTTTCTTTTTCCTTTACACTTTTCCGCTAAAACTATTCGTTTAAAAGTTACAGGCTGTAGAAGGATGAATCAAACGGGGAAATCATATAGGAAATCAAATATGTAATTGCCAAAATGAAGCAATCTGTGATTTGACAAACAAATTTTATTAGCAAATTGAGATTTGGGCGCTGATTTCAAATATAATTTCAAAATTAATTCTTTTCTCAAATTTTCTTTTTTTAATTCCTTTTTTTATTTTTCTAGAATTATTAGACGTTCATTATATCACACGATATAGATTTTTTTCTGAATTAAATACTAATTTTTAAAAAAGTTTTTCTGTTTATTGGTTATATGTAAGAAATATTTATCAAGTTTTAAAAATATCATGCTTCCTAGAGTACGCAACACATTCCAGCATTCGTTAATGGTTACTCATGTTGAAGCCAATGAGGAGGAAGTGATTAGTACAATAAGATAATATTTTATATTCGTAATTTCGCATTTACTAACGCGATATGATGATACCAAAACAAATACCGAGAATACTTGCAAAACTAGTAATTACATTGAGACGTACATTATATATCGCATTTTGTATGATTTAGTAATACGATTTATTAGTTAAAGGTCGGAGATAGTACAATGTATATGTACAACGTATATCTAATATATTTTTACAACCATTTTTGTTAGACACGACACGGAAATTTGGCATTTTTTAATGCATAGAATAAAATATTTTTAGGTTATTAAAGGGTACCAATCTTCACTCAATGCAATTTTTCAAATTAAATGCAATAAAATGTAAACCGTTTTGTAGTTACATATCGACCTACGTACTTAAAAAAACGAATATATTTATATTATTTTTAGGAGAAACTTGTAGTACTGTTTTTATTACAAAAAAATAGTTCTTGTTGCAAATGGCTCTGACCGACCGTTTACAATATGTATTTGAGATTTGATACCACAAGAGCAACTTTATTTATTTTTTTGTTAATAAAATAAATTGGGGAGTCCAATGATTTCAACTAAAAAAAAGTTTGGGAAACGCTGGTCGTTTAATTTAAATTTCACCGGCTGCCACTGCATTTAAAAGGTTTGAACCGGTATAGGCTTTAGGAATAACTGTACAAATTTAATCCTAATATTTGGAGAAAAAAGTTACATAAAAAATTCAATTTTGTATTAAAAGGATGCAATGAACTTCTTTTTTTTCGGAACTTTTCGTAAATACAATAAGTAAAAGGAATGCAACAAATTCTTACCGTATGCGACAGCCTTACTCGGAATCCTCCTATAAAAGATACCTATATTAAAATACCATAAAATATCGGGCATCCATATTTTGTATTTTTATAATTAAGTTCAAGTGTACAACGTGTCCCCGTATATTTTCCACCACCACTGGAGCCATTATTTTTGGAGCTAAAAAAACTTCTTATACAGAGATTGTAGGATTCTTCCTAAACCATCAGAATTTGTTGTCGGATAAAACAAATACACATCGCAAAATTAGGAAACACGACAAACTTTTGGTTTTTTTTTTCTAATGGAAAGCCCTGTATATTATGTTTTATGTACGCTTTGTCCCAATTTCAGTGATATAAATATGTAAATAAATAAATACACCACATGTAATTACGACCCCCTTTATCCCAGAAGGCTGAGCCTTGTGCGGGAGGGGGCTACACATTTAAAGACAAGGGACACACATCCAATATCCGTGTATAATGGAAAAATCCCTCTCACAGTATATTCCATTGCCACGACCGGGATTCGAACCCGGGACTTTTGGGTGAGAGGTAGGTACTCTACCATCTCGACCATCAGTCATATATATATATTATAGATGTATATTATATATGTTTTCTCCACCCGTTTCCACAATATTCCGTATTCGTATTAACATTAACATAACATAGAAATAATACAAATATTACATCATAAAGATTGCCATGGAAAAAACAATTCGGCCGATAATGGTTACTGTCAATAATTTGATGCGAGGTGTTATAGACAAAGTGACATTTGCAGCATTGTGACGTGTGAAGTGTGAATTTAAACTTTCATTTAACTAAAATTTACTCTTAACATAAACCAAATTTAAACGACATCATCGGCCGAATTGTTTTTTCCATGGCAATCTTTATGATGTAATATTTGCATGATTTTTATGTTAGGTAATGTTAATACGGAATATTGTGGAAACGGAAGGAGAAAACATAACATTATATCACTGAAATCGGGAAAAAGCGTAAATTTAAAAAAACCAATAATATACAGGACATTCTCGGGGCATTCCATTAAAAAAAAACATAACTTTGTCGTTTTTCCTAACTTTGCGATGTTTATTTGTTTCATCTGACAACATATTCTGATAGTTTAAGAAAAATCCTATAACTCTCCAAAAATAAAGGCTCCAATGGTGGTGCAAAATATACAGGGCGACCCTGTACACACAATAATACCGGTATAATAAAATGGTTTTTGGTTTCTCTTTCGTGTTGAATATTTTGAAAGCTTATCGTTTCAACTTGACGTGGTCGTTAAAACGAAATCATCGTGTTTTTTTTTAGTGACGCTTCAGAATCATTGGTATAAAATCTTTGAATTATTTTAATACAAAACCTACCATGAATTCGGAAAGTTTTATTTAAAATATTACTACACCACTGGATTTGGGAGCCTCTCGGATATATTTCAACCAAATACAGTGAAAACAAATTTTCCATAGTCCATTATTTGTTTCCTTATCCTTAATATGACTTACAAATTACTTCAATTCTTTTTTATTTTTATGTGGCAATATGTTGCGTATTCACAGTATTCAGGAGTTAAATTTGTGCGTGTAAAGGCGCACGGATATTTTTTTAAAGGAACATAATATTGTATTGTACTGCCAATATTAACTTGGTCAGCATTCACAGATGCCAAAGCCAGTGGTGTAGTCAAATTTTAAATAAAAAACTCAATAATCAAATTCGGTCATTTTTGAAGTTGAAAGAAATGCATAGTAGTAGGCTTTAAAAAATACAACTTAAATTGTACACCAAAGTAGAGTTTTTTATGCTTTTTCTTTGAAAAAGTCCAGTCTAAATTGGCTTACTATTTTTCTTTTATTGTTTGTTACCTTTGTTAATACCAAAAATAAAAAGTTATTAGATAGGTCCCTTTTTTAGTGTGAAGGAATCATTTTTTATATATTTATAGAGATTAAATATTATTGGCGAACTTAATGAAAAGTTAGTGTGTGTGGTAAGGGTAGGTAATTCTTTAGAAGTATCACAGGATGCCACATTTTTCTTGAAGTTCCAGCTAGAGCCCCTTTGTAGGCTGAACAAGAATAAAAATATAAAATCATTTCATCCCGATCACGTTTTTCGAGAAAATGAACTTACAATAGATTGAACATTATTTCAAAACACAGTAGTAGTCATACTTATGTACGCCGAACGAAATGTTCTCTTTCAATATAAGTTCCTTCTTTTCTCTAAATACCACAAAGATTATATGTATTCCACGAAAATAGTCTTTCTTTTATTTAATGTGCGTAGCGAATATAAAGTTTGATTTAGCTATTGCATACAGGGTGTCCCGAAATCAACTAAAAAGATTTTGCCATCAGTTTCTACGTCCAAAAATAGAAAAAAAAGTTCATATAAACGTGGGTCTAGAAATGGCTCCTAAAGGAGTTAGAGTCTTTTAAAGGAGAGCCGCTGATGCTGGGATTTTGGGAATTTTTCAATTTTAAATTTTCATTACCTGTCTAATAATAGTCTAATTACTTGTAAATAACAGTGTACTATGTGAAAATGCAAGAAAAGTATGAATTTAAAAACCAACTGATGGCGTGGAACAGAATTTTCAAATCAATTTAACTCGAATACAATGCATTCCATCGAAGTTAGACAATAGGTCCATTCTTGGGTAGAAAACTTCAAATTTTCGCGAATTTTCATTTTCTGCAGTTAAAATGTGAAAAATTCCACAGACAAAAAAGTGGAGGCTATAAACACCCCTGGCCCCCCTCACTACGCCCCTGAATAAAATTTTAGGATCATTTTTAAATTTTCGAATCGGGAAAAAAATTAGCAAACGTAGAAAGTTGCATTGCTTTCTCACAAAAAGTTTTCAAAGTTACAAAAAACCAGTATGTATCAGAGGCTCTCCTTTAAAAGGCTCTAGCCCCCTTAGAAACCATTTCCGGACCCATATTTATATGAACTTTTGTTACTATTTTTGGACGTAGAAACTGATGGCAAAATCTTTCTAGTTAATTTCGGGACACCCTGTATATGAGGTGTATCGTGTTGTCGTAGGGTTTATCTATTTGTAGCTTAATTTTCCTAGGAAAAAAAGTTTAGCGTTGCTAAATCTCACAAAAATTTCGCATGCTATGAAAAGTAAAGAATTACCTTTATTTTAAAACTCTATCATGTTTAATATACATTAAGTATGTACAATAAATTTAACAGAAGATTATTTGAGTGATTTTAAGACAGAAAGTTCATATAAACGTGGGTCCGAAAATGCTTCGTTTTCAAGATACAGGGTGTTAAACTTTTTTAAAAAATTTGGTTTTTCGTAAATATCTTAAGTATCCGTTACCCAAATTTGTTGTAATTTGGCAACGTTATTTGTAGTGTTAAAGGGCTTATTACGCACTAACTTGATAAAATTTATTAAGTCCAGTGGTGTCCCGAGCGGCACCCTAACGAATATTTTTGACAAAAAAATGTACGCCACTGACTATTTTGTGATTTTTATATTTGTTTTGGGTTAAGCAACTGAAAATACAACGTTTATGTCTCTTGCATTTTTTTCGGATCTTGCTTAGTTTTCGAGACAGAAAATTAAATTCAATTAATTGCATATTCCTGGACCACACAAGAAACATGGGGAAACGTAGGAAATAATCAAGGGTTGCATTGGAAAACGATTGCAGCATTTGGCAAACAATGACAGCTGCTGTCAATTTATTAAGCTATTAAATTGTAATTTTTGTAAAAAGTATTTTTGGTGAAATTTTTTTAAAAAGTTTAACACCCTGTATCTTGAAAACGAAGCATTTTTGGACCCATGTTTATATGAACTTTCTGTCTTAAAATCACTCAAATAATCGTCTGTTAAATTTATTGTACATACTTAATGAACGTGTATGTATAAGCATAATAAGGTTATTAATTATGTAAGTTCTTAAAAAATCTGTATTCATTTCTTTCTTGGAAAGTTGTAAAAAAATTTAGGAATGCAAATCGAAAAATACTTTAATAACCAACATTGAATAAAAACAGCAGCAACTAAAATATATTTTGAAATAAAATGCTAAAATGCGTTTGTTACCTTTTTCACCTCTTTCCAAGCTTTCTCCTCTCGTAAATTTTAAATTAGGTGTGAATAATTTGGAAACAATGAAAGAAATTAACGGTAGACACTACACTTCACAACATTTTTACGGTCACAATCAACGTAAATCACAGTACTTTATAATAGTTAGTAAATGCAAAAATTAGATATATTATGATATTCAATTAAAGAGAATCGCAAACACTCCCGATTATCACTAAAAACTACACAGACACTGATTCTTGAAACTGAAGAATTAAAACAAAAGACGCGATTGACAGTTACACATATCACCTGATCGAACTGAGTACATAACTAAATGATTCGCCTAAAACTTTGCCTCGCTTTTTGCTCGTTAGTAGGTATAAGAAATTTTTTTTGCTACTTACTCGCAAAACTCTTCGAAAGAACGTTAAATAACAATCAAAATGAGGTCAATGTTTCTAATTGTTATACTGGTCACTAGATTTAACTGCATTTTGAGAGTAAAAATACTGTCATCCTTAAAAACTGAAAATAAATTAATTACATCATTGTGTTGACGTAGTTTCCACAAACACCAAAACACTGCACTCGACGTACGTTTCGTCAACCAAGTAACCATCATCCGGAGACGATTAAAACTATAAATTTAAGTTTTAATCGTATTTCACAATATTCACATTCAACAACACAACGATTTGTTGCTTACTTATTCCCAAAGTTTTACAACCTATTACCAAAATAAATAATACTTATAGGACTGACACAAAATAATTTTATCAAGTTGCAATCACAAACCGTTGTTTATATTGTATATTTAATTTATTTTTCATCCCAAATTTGCAGCTGCTGTGTGTTATATCTATATATATTGTTTTTCACTATATAGAAAATTGTAAATAAAGTGCACGCAATTACAGGTAACTCGCATAGATTTTGTGTTTAGAAGTGCCTACTTCAAAACAACAATATTTTAATACATATGTAATTTTTCTAAAAGTACAATTTTGATTTTGAACTGGAATTTTATATAAAAAAAAATAATAATAAATTGACGGCGAAGAATCAACTTTATTTGAGCTTGTGTTTGAGGTAGTGAGTATAATTTTTACTGTTTTCCTTTCCAAAAACAATAAACGATCGATTTTGTTAATGTTTTTCTCATGTTCAAAATTTAATGTTGTTGGTTCTCTTTAGATCTAGATTAATAAAATAAACTTTGTGAGTACATTTATATAATGTGAAACAGAAAATGTTATTTAATGCGAACTATACTTTTGATTTCCGAGAATTTGCTAACAAATTGTTTTATAGGAATATTTCAAAGTTTTTTAAAACTGAATTTCCTCTACCGTTTTTTTTTTTAACTAGAACAATCTGTGAATTGTGAATTAAAACTAGAACAATGTAGCCTCGAGGAATATATTCTAAAACGAAGATTATATTTGTTAGATTGTTTATTGGCATTTTTCCATGGTACGCTCAATCTAATGTTTTTGAACTGTGGTTTCCCTGTTTAGTTAATTTAAACATTTTCCTGTAGTAAAAATAATCTAAAAATATGTATTGTGTACCTATCTTATTAGAACTGTTTAAATTAATTTTTCATGAGTGTAAAAGTTCAATATCTTTTTAGCTACCTAAGTAGGTACTTAAAAAAGCATACTTGGTGTTAAAAAAATATTAATTACTCTACTTTCTTTGCGTATTGTATATTTAGGTTTTATTGATGCATAATAATAACAAAAATTTCCAATTTGATACATAAAATCTCCAATCTGTTGAACGTAATAATTATTGAAATCATTTAAGAACGCAATTATTATCAAATCCTATAAAAGCAACTATTTTTTATAACTATTAATAAAATATTTAATTAAATTACAGATTCATAGCGTCCAAAGCAAAAAATATTCAAATTAAAAATTATTTAAAATATTCAAATTAAAAATTATTTAACGCACCACAAAATTCATTCATTACGGCTACCAATCAAAAAACGATATCTCTAAAATGTACAGGTGGGTTTTTCTTATATTATAATTAGCCACCCCCTACAGAGTTTATTTGTAGAAATGCAGAAAAATTTTAAATACAAAAGTTGGAGTATTTTTCTTGAATTTTAATAATCTGCCAGTAAAACAAACAAATGACAATCGTAAAATGGCGAAATTCTATAAACTTAGGGTTTATCAAATGCTCCCTATACAGCGTGTCCCACTTTTAATGGCCCCCCCTTTACAACTCAGTTATTAGTTATCCAATTTTAACCAAATTTGGATCGGTGTCATTGACCTTTGGTGTGATCTTTTTGAATTAAACAAAATTTATTTTTGTCAGTGGCGTGCATTTTTATTAAGAAAAAAGGGGTCACTTTTTCGAGAAGTCATATTAGGCATTTTTTTACAGAAAAACTAATATAATATTATTAATTAGCATGCTTAAGAACCCCCATGCCGAAAATTTCACAACATTTTGATTAAGGGTTTCCGAATAACGGGCCCAGTAAAAATCGATGTAAAAATACATTTTTTCAATCGTAAATAATTGACAGCTGGAAAACGGTTTGCGTTTTGAAAAAAAGTCATTCCTCATTTTCAATTTAAATTGATTTACTCTATCTCCCCATGCCTTCAAAAGTTTCAAATGCTGCAAGCAAAAATTTTTCATTGGACGATAAAAAAATATTTTAACCGGTTCTGTATTATTTGGGCATTAAGTGATAAAAAATGATCTTATGTGATAATAAATCAATTTTATACCAAAAGAAAAAAAGGTTGCTCAGATATTAAATTAAACTATTTTTCGAAAAATAAACCGTTGTCAAATTAATTATTTACGACTGCGGCATTTCAAACTTTTGAGCACATGATGTGATAGAGTAAATCAGCATAAATTGAAAATGACTAATGACTTTTTTTCGAAACACAAACCGTTTTCAAGTTATCAGTTATTTACGACTGAAAAAATGTATTTTCACTGGGCCCGTTATTCGGAAACCCTTAATCAAAATGTAGTAAAATTTTGAACATGGGGGTTCCAAAGCATGCTGATTAATAATATTGCATTAGTTTTTCTGTAAAAAAATGCCTAATATGACTTCTCGAAAAAGTGACCCCGTTTTCTCCTAATAAAAAGCACGCCACTGACAAAAATAAGTTTTGTTTAATTCAAAAAGATCACACCAAAGGCCGTTGATACACGCTGTATATTACTAAATTTTCGAAATCCTTATAATTTCCTGAATTCAAAAACATATAAGTAATAACCTCGATAATAACTAATAAGTCTATATTTAGACTATCCGTTCTCCGGTTATTCAAAATAAAAATGTATGTAAAAACATGATATTGTCTTAGTAACCCATGGAAAATATGTTTTTATACACATTTTTATTTTGAATAACTGGAGAACGTATAGTCTAAATTAATATAGACTTATTATATGTTTTTGAAATTAGAAAATTATAAGGATTTCGAAAATATAACTTTCATTACTGGTTTTAATTTTATCCCAAGCTTTCATCAATTCATTAGTTAAGGATTACATTTTGATAAACTGTTTTTCTTCCAGGGCCGCCACACGAAAACCGGGCAGTTGGCGGCTATTAAAGTTATGGATGTTACGGAGGACGAAGAGGAGGAAATAAAGTTAGAAATAAATGTTCTGAAGAAGTATTCAAATCATCGTAATATCGCAACATATTATGGAGCGTTCATTAAAAAGTCACCTCCAGGCAAAGACGATCAACTTTGGTTGGTCATGGAGTATTGTGGTGCAGGTAAATAGCATTTTTCTGAAATGTCTTTTTGGCATGCATTTAATGGGAAGAATTATATAAAATTTAGTAAAAATGGAGAAAGAGTATTGTTTTTTATTTATCTTCCATTGCTCAGAATTTAATTGTATTTTGAAGTGTAGTTTTTTGAGGAATGTATACACTTGTGGAAAATTCAGAATTATCTAAAGAATCTATTTAATATTATGTAGTCAGTCTAAAGGCCACTTCGTATGAAGTACCTTGTATATTATGGGAAATTGAGTTTAAATGTTTTCCCTAGAATTTACCTCCATACTTGTTTATTAAAAAAGTAGGTTAACACCTCAGTTAAGAATTTAGGTTTCTAATAAATTTGCTGTTTACGTAGACAACTTGACAGAACTTAATCTATATGTTTATTTATATTTAAATTAATGCAAAATTTCCATCATTTATAATCAATCTACTTACTCGGTTATTAGTTTTTTTAATAGGCTTTTTTTATATTCAGGCTACTTATTAGAGGTTTCTAACATCTGTAGATGCTGAGGTAAATACTTTCGCGCTGAGAATTTCCATATAGGTGCCTCTATATGTGCATATTTGTAGCTCCAACTCATTTGTCTGAAACATCTAATAGAATACTCAGCATGAAGCATCCCTGCGTCCTATTATTAATATAATACCACGAATTCGTCAAGTCACAAGATTTGAAATAATCGTTTATATTGAACGTTTCCGTGAAATTTATTTTTCCCATTCGTTTATACGTTTGGTTTACTGATTAATTTATAAAATTAAGTATTTAAATACATTTCCTGTAAATTTTTCAGGATCCGTAACTGATTTAGTAAAATCGACAAAAGGTCAGTCACTGAAGGAGGAATGGATAGCATACATCTGTCGTGAAATCCTTAGAGGTCTGTCATATTTACACTCGAATAAGGTTATCCACAGAGATATCAAGGGACAGAATGTTCTGTTAACAGATAATGCAGAAGTTAAATTAGGTAAGTTTGTTACCCGTTTGTTTTGTAGCCCAAATGTAATTTGATTATTTTTTATTTATTACGTGGTCTGAAAGTAAAACTTCGATTATCGGCAGAAAAAACGTTTTACTTTCATAATAAATTAATCAGATTGTTTGATTTTGTCGATTGCTTCTGTATCAACAAAATCAGTATATTGCAAAGCGATATTAGATAAGAGATTATCTGTATAAGTAGATCTATTTTTTTCGTTTAGAGACATAAAAAATCTTTTATTCTTGTTAGGTTAAAATCTACCTATTTAAACAAAGTAGCGCTAAAATTGGTTGTTATGAAATTTTAACTGTTCAAAAATCTAAGGAAAATATTACATGTTATCAATCAATAGATGTCAGTACTTTAGACCCTGTAAATTTCAGGCATCTTTTTAAATTATTTTTTTAATCGACATTGGAGCAATGCTACCTAATATCTTTATAATATATCAGAGACTGGGTAATTTATAATGCACAATTATTTAAAAAAATGGACACATTTAAAATTAATTTTGAGCAATAATAAACTTGGTTTGTATCAATCTGTGCAGAGTAAACAATAATTCTGCAGCACGGATGTTTGCAGCTGCATCTTTGTTTTCATTTTTGATGTATACAATAATCCCTGTTTGTTTTATTGTTTGACCCTACTGACTTAAGCTTCTTATAACTGTAATGTTTATATATTTGCACTTCGGATGTGGTGCATTTTGGAACAGGTTTATATATTGCCTGAACTATATTATTAAAAATCGTTTAATATTAAAAATTTTAATGCAAAACTCGTTCAACGTTTACTTTAACAATATTGTTAGGTGTATATAGAATGTTTTGATTTGGCTGGATCGATTAGATACCATGAGATTAAATATGTATTGAAAATTTTATTGAAGTAATAAAGAACAAAAAATGTTTACTTCCTAATATAAATAAAACTTAAACTCTGCAAAACCGTGCTTACTATTTAAATATGTTGGTAATTTAAGTTTAACAAAACTATTTATTTTATGAAGAAATAACTCACGGATTGAATTTAAATTAAACTTAGGATATGAGAATCCTTGTTTTAATTCATGAGGTCAAGTTGTAGACACTGAATTAATAATAGGAACTTCCTGTGTCAATATTTATTTCAAACATAAAAGACGAATTCCTTAGATAATAATCAATCTATGTGAAAATGATATGACTTACTGTCCATACTGTGAATGACCCAAATAATAAAATAATTTTAAATCATAATCATCATTTAATGCTGACTCATCTATATCATTGCGAATTGAAATATACTCCTATAGAGAACTATGCCAGATCATTGATCCTTGAAGACATTTATCATGTTTAAAGTAATTTACTTTTTGCCTTAATTTAAAAGAACTAGTTAATTTATAACAAATAAAGTTGTATTTATTTATTACATGTGCAGTTTATAAACATTAATAATTCATTTAGTTAGCAATTAAAAAAATATAATTATAATGAACTAATTGTTCTAGCGATACCTTATCAACTGGAATTTTTATTGTATTTAGATCATAATATTTAAAAACACATGGTCCAATTTATAAAAGATGTAAGTTCGTTTTAACAAAACTCTCGGGCGAGAGTCCAGAAATAAAAATCCTCAGGATCTCGTCTATTTAAAAAATATGAGGTGCAACCCTATGTGGGATTTATAGTAAATAAATAATTTCGATTAAACAGTAAAAACAAATCGCCACAGACAGTGCGAGATACTTATCTAGTTATCGAAGATATACAGTATTTTTCAAGAACACCCTATATTTAAAAAAAATTAGAGATGGGTTTACTCCCGGAGTTTTGAATTTTTGGGAATATTCCCTTCCCAAAACTCCCGGAGTATTGAATTTGCTATAGAATTTCACCCAAAACTCCGGGAATTTTAAAAAATTGTGCATGTTTCGATTGTACTGATTTTTCCCTTTTCAGTAATACCAAATATATCATATTTTTTTTATAACTGCAATGAATTATATTAAAAAAATATAGAAAATAAACTTAAAATTTTATTACTAAACCTGTGGTGTTCATTAAACAAATACATAACAACATTTATAAATCATTTTACTCATTTTAGTAAATATAACAAGTTTTTCCTATTCAACCTTTGGCAATAACAAATTTATGTTATTTTTAAGAGCGTGTCACATGCTAACTGGCGTGATTTTGATGTAAAACAACCATTTTAGGTTATAAATTTTGGCGGTAATTTTAAATTATCGGGAATATTCCTTTTGGGCCAAAACTCCGCTCCCGGAATATTCCCAAACAGAGAATATTCCCATTTGGGAGCATTCCCGGCCGACCCATCTCTAAAAGAAATTATAACCGTATAATGTTAATGACAGTGTTATTAATGCAGATAATTACAGTAGATAAACAGATGGTAGTATTTAAATATTAATTAATATTTTCTTTTATATTAAGATTTTTAAAACAATTTAGAATTTGTGAAATATTTCGATATAAAAAGAGAAATATAACAATTAATTATGTAAATTTAATGATGCCATAAAAGTAAATTATTATGCTTCTTGTCAAGGAGAGATCAAAACCGGTGATTAAATATTAAGTTTTATATTTAAAATTTTTTTAATTTTGAGGAAAATCATTGGGATTTATTTTCTATACGCTTCTTAACATTTTTTTATTCTAATACTTTCAATGAGCTAATAAGTAATTTGTAGATAATAATAACTTAATTCCGAGTTCCCTTAAGCATTGAAATTTTGAATTCTTGACTTTTTGACCATCTTGTGATCTTTTGAAGAAAGTCAGTTTTACAAAATTTTGCATAAAAATAATTTAATCGAGTCTGTATCTTAATTTTCCAGTTGACTTTGGTGTATCAGCACAGTTAGATAGAACAATTGGCCGTCGTAACACATTCATAGGAACGCCGTATTGGATGGCCCCCGAGGTTATAGCTTGCGATGAGACCCCTGATGCAACTTATGACAATCGCAGCGACTTATGGTCTCTGGGCATTACAGCTTTAGAAATGGCTGAGTCGCAGCCACCTCTCTGCGAACTACATCCTATGAGGGCTCTCTTCCTTATTCCTAGAAACCCACCTCCGCGACTTAAAAGTAAAAAGTGGAACAAAAAGTTCCATGGCTTTATTGAAACAGTATTAGTCAAGGACTATCACGAACGTCCTTACACAGAACAATTATTAAAACATCCATTTATAAGGGACCAACCTACCGAACGTCAAGTGAGAATTCAACTGAAAGATCACATTGATCGTTGCAAGAAGAGGAAGCAAGAGAAAGAGAGGGAAGACTACAGATATTCTGGCTCAGAAAATGAAGAAGAAGAACCCCAACTTGCAGGAGAACCTAGTAGTATTGTTCAAGCACCCGGAGGGGACACTTTACGGAGAAACTTCCAACAAATACAAGAAGGGCGCACCCTTAGCCAAGTCGAACCACCTCCAAGGTAATATGATTATTGGTATTAAGTGATGGTTTTTATCTGAATTCGTTTTATTTTCAGGAGTGGTAAAAATAAAGAAAGAGAGGAAATACCCGAACCTGGACCTCCAGCTCGACCTCCCATTCCACAGAGGATTATAGTTGTGCCGGATCCTGCCCCACCTAGACGGTAAGTATGCAATAATATGGGTCTCTGTCAATGACTTTTTTTTTAAATTTCCTTGTGGATTTTGAAGGGTATTGAGAAATCACATCAGAAGTCTAAAAAAAAGAAATTTGACCACAAAATTTGGGCCTATTGGGAATTTACTTCTTCCACTTTACGTGCAATTTGTGTGATTTCATTTATAATTTTTTCTAGACCACTGCCACCTCCACCTGATAATAATTTTGCCGCGTCACGATCTCAGCAACAACAACCTCAGAGGAACTCTCAGCATCAGTTCAAACCGATGGTATGTGAAAAGTTTAGATAGTATTTTAGAATAATATATTACTAGCAAAACCAGTAATTAATCCTGTAGGTTTCTTTCTATCTTTTTTTGTGTTATATATTTTTACTACTTATTAATTATTCTTAATTAACACAAATTTCATTGTTACTATCTGGGTATTTAACATAATTGTTACTAAAAATGGAAGTTTAAAACTTGTGGCCGTTACAATACACCAATCATGACATTTTTTTAGGTAGCAGAAGTTACAACTCCATATTAGAAATACGATGTGTTTTAATATCACCAAAAATGTCTTCTCTTAGAGGTTATGTTCACATGTCTTGTAGTAGATTCCCAAGGGAAATATTTTGGAACTGTTCAATTTGATATATTTAAATATATTTTTGATAGATTTAGAACATTAATAGTTCTATTTTTCTTGCAAAATCCGTTGGATGTAAACATCATTGAAACCACTTTAAAAACAATTATTGTCATATCCGTAAAACAACTACTTTTCGTAACTTCAATTATAAATTAAATAGCATCCAAAGCAAAGAAATATTGAAATCATAATCTAGGCATTTTGTGGAAAATTTAATCACTTCATCAAAGTCTAACGTAAAATTGAAGATAATGGTCAAATCTCTACAATCAAAAAATTAAATCGTTATCTCGTCATTAAACTCCGTATTTGTACATTTTTTAAACGAACAGTATCAACATAATCTAAAGAAAGACAACATACATAATTATATTGCTAAAAGTGAACTTATACTATTTTTTTTTTTGTTAGTAAAGTCATGCTTTTTTGTGTATTTTTGGTAGCACTGCTTCCATCTAATTTAGCTCTTCTGTTTATTTCATGTCCATGTTTCATCTCTCACTACAGGCTGCTGCACGTAAACCTGAGGTAGGTTTCCCATTTGTTTTCACTTTATCACAATCCTGTTTATGTTTTAACTTTTAACTGTCTATTGCTATCTTATTTTTCTTCCACCAATGTAGCTATAATACATAATATAATGTAAATTAAAATTCATATCTTATCTTAGTATTGGTGCCAAAAAATACCTTGAGGCATTACTATCAGGAGTAAATAAAGAAGTTTTGTAGAAAAAAAATGGAGATTAAAATTTGCGAAAAAAAGTTGAAAAAATGGTGCCTGATTTTTAAAAAAATATTTGTAGAATATTTTTTCTAATTCATTAGGAAGATTTATCAACAAGTTTCAAATTTCGTTAGAAAATATTGCTTTTTTATAGTGATGTAAAATAGCATGCTATTTATTTTTGGGTGATATATATCAGATATATATCATATGATATACAGGGTGTCCCGATTTTAAACCGACAAACTTCGGGTACAGAAAGTTCACATGAAATTATGACATACCCCTTCTAACATTTCTTCTCTATCGAGCCTCCTAACGGAGATACAGGGTGTTAAAAATTCAATTTATTTTTTGTTTTTCTTTAATAACTTCCACAATATTAAAGATAGGGAAACCCAACTTGGTACACATAGTTAGGTTGTGAGGGTCAATCTTTGCTATGGTTCAGAGTTGACCTGAGGCGCGCCAGTGGCGTGCGGTGTGGTCACTTCGACATAATTTTAAGGAAAAAGTATGTGCACTAATTTTTTTCGCAATTCTCATCAGATTTTCATAATTTACGGTTAATTTTCTACAACAACTTGCTCATGTAGAATTTTGACTGAGGCATTAGTTTTTGAGATATTTGCGTCTAAATAAAACGATGCACCAAAAACACAATTATCATGTCGGGAATAGAAACTTCTGCTGAAATCACGGCATATCCCTTTCTAAAATTTCTTCTCTATAGCCATTCCTAACGGTTGATTTTTTTGACATTTGGATGTTGATAATTTGTTTATGCAATTTCGTAACAAACAAATTTTTCTTTTGACAAAAATAATATTGACTTGCAAAAAAACGTCTCATTGCAAAAGAAGAACATTAAAAACATTAAATTGACAGTTCAGTTCAGTATATCCCTTAGAAAATCAGATTGAAAATAATTTTGAAAGGGCTATCTTAATTAATTAATTGTGTTTTTGGTGCATCGTTTTGTTCAGACGCAAATATCTCGAAAACTAATGCCTCAGTCAAAATTCTTCATGAACAAGTTCTTTTAGAAAATTAACCCTAAATTATGAAAATCTGATCAGAATTGCAAAAAAAATTAGTGCACATACTTTTTTCCTTAAAATTATGTCGACGTGACCACACCGCACGCCACTGGCGCGCCTCAGTTCAACTCTGAACCATAGCAAAGATGGACCCTTACAACCTAACTATGTGTACCAAGTTTGGTTTCCCTATCTTTAATATTGTGGAAGTTATTAAAGAAAAACCAAAAATAAATTGAATTTTCAACACCCTGTAGCTCCGTTAGGAGGCTCGATAGAGAAGAAATGTTAGAAGGGGTATGTCATAATTTCATGTGAACTTTCTGTACCCGAAGTTTGTCGGTTTAAAATCGGGACACCCTGTATATCAAATGATTTTGCTAAAATCAAACTCAATTAAAATTAGTTTTTATGTATTGTTTACGTCTTCCTTGTTAATTTGACACCAAATACATATATAATATTTGTATTTCTGAAAAACCTATTTCTACGTTTTTTGTAATGTATTATTTTATTATTTTAGATTTACTAATCCTATTAATGTAGGTAATTCAAAATTTAATGTGTTTTTTTTTAATTCAATGCCTATTGCCTATTTATTTTGTTAAATAAAATAATGTAGGTCCTCAAATTATTGTAATATAAAGCGTCTACTTAATCGCCGATTTCTCGATACGCAATCGCTACGCTTGCGCCGCTCTTATTAAACGATTGACTATGATGTTGAAGATTTTTTCCCCCAAATACGTTTTTGTTTTTATTATTTTAAAAAAGGAATATCTTTCACCATATTGTCACACTAAACCTAACTAATATATTTAATATTTAATTAAAAAAAAACATCATTTGGGTACTGAACTTGGGACCTCTCGCATGCCAATGCCAATGCTGTACAGCTCCGATAGACCGTCATATGAACTTGAAAAGCATGTAAGGATCACTTTAAGGTAATCGGTAAATAAGAACGGCCCCAGCTTATCAAAAAATATTGACAATTACTGACAATTGACACTGAAATGTTAGGTTAAGTTTGCACATCTGCTTAAATTAGGGGGGGGATGATATATATCGGCTATTAAAGTTTATATCATAGCAGATATACAGGGTGAATTTAAAATACACTGAATATTTTTAATCTGTAATTTCTTATAGCATAATTAATGAATTCGCAGTGTTTTAATTTCAAAATTTCATAGTTAATTTTTCAACACAAAAACCCTAAACTCGTCCCACTGGGGATACACTGACCAGTGAACTTGACATTGACTTGGTTACGAACAAATACCTCTACGCAGTATTCGCAGTGTTTACCAAGTAAAACCAAAACTGAAATATAAAACGCTAGGAAAAACTCACACTTGACATCATGGATGCACAGGCTGAACTACGCGGGCAACGTGGTAGCTACGAACACAAAACTGAAATCTAAAACACTAGGAAAAATTCACACTCGACATCATGGATGCACAGGCTGAACTACGCCAACACAACAAACAACACGATAGCTAAGAAGAGTGGGGGTACAGGCATTTATGTCGCTACACACAGCTGTTCTGCTCAGGCAGGAGCATCGTGAATATTTATTAAATATTTAAAAATTGTTTTCTTGGCTGTATTTCATTTATTTTACAAATGACTATTTTTAAGAATTTTTACTGACCATGGAGCTTAACGGATTAAAATTATCCAGTGTATTTCAAATTCACCCTGTATATCAAAATTTGATATATATCATTTTGATATTTCTCTTCACTCACATCACTACTTTTTTTATAAAGTTCCAGACTTAAAATTTTATTTTAGGTTTATTTTTTATTGTGCAAATTTCAAAATGGCCTTTATAAAAAAGCTAAATTTTTAACGAAATTTAAAACTTGTTAAATCTTCCTATTGAATCAGAAAAAAAAATGTGTTTTTTCGTAAATTTCAATCTCCACTTTTTTTCTACAGAACTTCTCTATTTAGTCCTGATAGTAATGACTCAAGGTATTTTTTGGGTCCCATGCTCCAATATGACTGATGGTCGAGATGGTAGAGTACCTGCCTCTCACCCAAAAGTCCCGGGTTCGAATCCCGGTCGTGGCAATGGAAAATATTGTGAGAGGGATTTTTTCCATTATACACGGATATTGGATGTGTGTCCCTTGTCTTTATGTGTAGCCCCCTCCCGCACAAGGCTCCTAGAGCCTTCTGGGATAAAGGGGGTCGTAATTACATGTGGTGTATTTATTTAAAATTTATTATTTATTATTTAAAAAAATACTAAGATATGATATACCCAAAATTTCACCAGCCGCCACTGGTAAAATTTAGATAACTAAATTGATTTGCTTTGATTATATTTTATTTCACTTAAGAAGATAAAATTTAATGTTAAAATTTTCATATATTTATGTCTTAATTTATTTAACAAAATCCAATATGCATGGTGTGACAAGTATGAAATAAATGGAAATCATTAATAGAAAAGTTTTCCATTTATCTCAAAATATTTGCTGTGTATATTGCCTAATATCCACAGTAGATTCTTAAAAAGTTATTCATTGGAATCGTATTTCTCAATTTTAGGAATTAGATGCGTTGGCAGCTCACTTAAACGAACTTGGTGTGCAGCAAACTAACCAACCGGAAGCTCCACCCAGAAATAACAGGAATAATAAGCAAGCACAGTCCGCAGTCAATAATAATGTGTCTACTCCAAGCTCTGCAAGTAACCATGCACCTAGCAATCAAGCTATTGGTGGGAATAATGTAGATACTTTGGTAGATAGTGAAACAGATTCGGAACCAGAGGATAATGGTAGAGTAAGGAACGATGGAACTTTGTTAGCCAGTGATCCTCCTAAGCCACTGTGAGTACTATTCTTAAATAGTTTTCATTAGCTGTGAATAAAAATGGACAACTAAAAAGGAAGTTATGTATGGTGACTAATTTACCTTCAACATAATTGACCAAATCACTTAACTTAACATTTCTATAAAGTTTGATAGTTGATCATTTTTAACCGTTAAGCTGATTAAATTTTTTTCCCATTATGTGGAAGGAACGTGTCCAATTTTTGTCCAAAATTTTGATAAGCTTATAAAGTTCCCGAAGGAACAGATGTTTTTTCCCACTTAGTTCAGAATACTTTGCGCGGTGAATCGGCACATTTCATTATCCAAGCCTTATATGTTCCTAACATTATCTCCCATTACTTTAGGGCATATACACGTCTGGCCACTCAGTTGTTTCGGATACAGTTCAGTAAGTTGCACACATCTCCCCTATCAATTTCGAATAGAACCGCCTCGGACTACCGTGATTTATTGAGTAGTATCATCAATGACAGATGTAAACTATAAAGACATGGAACGACATTGTTGTAATTGAAGCAAGAAAATGTACAAAATGCGGTTGGACACTGCCAGAGGGCGATACTGTTCTTTCTCTGTTTCTTTACTGATACTACTGGTTTTAAATATTTAATACGTTTTTTTGAAATAACTTTAAAGCAATATTGTAATATATGTTTTATGGATACTATTAACAGAGTAAGAAGAAAAATTTAATGCCGCCCTCTGGCAGTGTCCAACCGCATTTTATACATTTTCTTGCTTCAATTACAACAATGTCGTTCCATGTCTTTATAGTTTACATTTGTCATTGGTATCATACTTTGGGAGGGCACGTGTCTCGGTCAGTTTTTTGTGAACCAACTGAATACCTAAAGCGCATCGCTGTTTTATTATTTATTCCACTTCAACCTTGTTAGGGGAGATTGGTGCAACTTACTGAACTATATCCGAAACAACTGAGTGGTCAGACGTGTATGTCAAATACCAATCTCATTGAAGTGATTATTAATAAAATCATGAAGGGCTATAGTAGTATACAATAATGACAAGGTGAATGGAAAAACTAAATGTATATACATATAGTAAGAACAGAACCTTTCATATTTTTTATGTGTTAGAAAAGAGCAGGAAATGGTAGTAAATAATAACATTTAGAATTATTTTATTAGTCATGAGAATGCAAATGAGCAGAAAAATATGGGTGAACTGTAGTGAAAACGCGCTATCTACGATCATTCCTTCAATTCAGTTTTGGAAATAGGTGACGGAAAAACAGAATGCATTATCGATTCAGTTTAGTAATGCCAAATATAATATAAAAATAATTCTAATGTTTTGGCACATCTATTGAATGAATATAATATTGAATAAGTAAGTTACCTTTTATGCTCTTATGCGTTCCCATTACTAACAGTTCCAAATGCCACTATTTACTATGATTTTTTCTTTCCTAAATATGAAAAATAAACTAGATTATTTCATTTATTTCATTATTGATTAAATAATGACTGCTGTCAGCCGACAAAGCAACTAGTCCGGTTTTGTCCAACAGTTGAAGAAATACTGGAGAGGACACAAATTTGTAACCCGCCAGATATACATATAACATCAAAAATTCGGATAACGGTTCTGCCTATTTTCCACAATGATTTTGATTTTAAGCTCGTTTTGTATTTTTTTGTGGTGATATTAGAGTTCTATCAAAATGATCATCGAAGCGCCAACTATATCAAAATTAAAATCTTCGTCATTGGATAAATATGTAATAAAGAATTAAATTTCCTTACTCCTCATAGTATAATATCATATCATAATATTGAAAATAATTACTGGTCTCAGCTGTCTATCTAATTGTCCCTTGACGTTCAAGTAATGATTAACAGCTGCTCTGTCGGCTAACCGCAGCCAATGATTCAATTTACTAATATTATTTTTTTTTGTTTTCTCTTCTTCGCATGCTTAAAAACCGTTTTATTTTTTCTTTGTTATGCATTTTCATTACTTATTTTTTGACAAACAATACCATTTCCATCCAAATATTAAAACATCTTATATGTTCACTTTCTTTCATTTTTTTTATGTTCATTTAATTTTCAATTTATTATCATTTTCCTTTATTTTTTTGTTTTGTTAGTCCCGAATTTTCTTATAGGGCTGGGTTAGGTGTCGTTCCTGAAGGTACTGCAAGCGTGTCGAGTCCTGGAGCTACAGGATCTGGCTCGAGCTCAGGCAGTGCACCCAATAGGCCTCTGCCGCCTACTCCAGATGACGATGAATCTCAGGGCGATAGAACTTTGGTGCTCAGGAAGGTAAGTTTATGTTGTGTTTTCTTTGTTGTAAAGTTTTTTAGCTTAAATGTTCAAGTTGAGATTTTTCCCCCATTTGTGAACAGGATTTATTTTGATGTCGATCATTATACAGATATAACATAATATTCTATTCATTCAGTGTAAACTTGGGAAGTTCTAACATAAAGGATAAGTTGTGCTATACATGAGTTACCAAAGAAAGTGAACGACTTCACTTCACATATATGTTTTTAGAAAAAAATTTATTTTGTGATTTTTAAAATTTTTATTTCATGACCTTAATATTAAATATGTATAATGCTTTTTTATCATGCAAATTGTATATTATTCATTGAAAGCTATCTACAGAAAAGAATTGTGAATTTTTTAAATAGACACATAATAGACATGATTTATATAATTTATTTTTACGCTTATGTATCATTCACTTCCTATTTTTATATTGAATGGCAGTTGCTTTTTCATATATCAATTGTGTTTCATCATAATATGAAGTAATCGATATTTAATTTGTTACATAAATCGTGAATAGGAGCTCAGACTGGATATTGGGCGAGTTTTGAAATTCATCGATGTATATCACAAATCACACATAACATTGCTTTGAAAAGTTGCCATTTTAAGCTAAGAACAGTGTTTTCGTAATAAATTTGAGTTATTTTGATTATTCTGTGGATTAAATTGAAAAGTCATTTTTTCTCTCATATTTTGACATTCACCGTAATTTTCCTTATATTTTGACATCCACGTACTGAGGTGATTTCAATTGATGCAATAGATGCAAAAATACTTGTCACAACCAAAGTTTACTAAATTACTATAAGTTACCTCACTCTACGAAAGACACGAATCCGCCTGCCCAACTTCTCGGCTCGCCTACCCCTACCTCTTGACTCCCACGTCCTCGGTAAAAGGTACCCAGGGCATGTATACAGTGGCACTCGTTCATTCTACGAATGATTTCTGTGACCTAGGTACATGACTTAGTGCGCTGACTGCGTATGCTAATACACCCGGTATCCGTATCGCTTTATGATAACAACACGTGTTCGCGGTACGCCTTTGATGTCCAAATATGAAAGGGCCGCGAAGGAGTGAGGTAACTTTTAGTATTTAGTAAACTTTGCCACAACACTTAATCTTTTTTCCAAACTGCCCAAATTTATATATAAAAAAAAAATTTAATATTGTGAAAAAATATTTAATGTTAATCAGCCATGTCATAATGTTTGTTTGTGATAAATTTCACCTCATAACTATTGTTACATCTCACACTAATTAAGTAATCCAAATTTTGCATTATTTGAGGAACAGTTTATCCAAATATAGGAAAGTTATATTATATTGGTTATAAATGGAGCCCCTTAACTTCGTTATTTTTTTATATAAAAAAAAATTAAACAAAAGTTTTATGGCATTCTATGAATTTTCTTGCTACCATATTCAATAGTATACAGGGTGCCTCATAAAATCCGGGCAAACCAAATTTAGTTTTTTTTAAATAGAACACCCTGTATATTTTTGATTTTTGAATATTATGAAAGTCCTCGTTTTCCTGATTTCAAAAATGTTATAATATGTTGACATTTACTGTGGCCATTTTCGATATACAGCTGCTTCTATTTACATAAAATGCCATGATTTTCAAAAACAAAAGGTTATAGAAAATGTATTTATGAAAATGGGGGACATATGTTGAAAATTTATTACAATAATTTTTTAATTCTTAGTATGTATAAAATCTTGTTATTAATAAAAATTTTGTACTGTTTTTGTTTATTGCAAACCTGAAATATTGATCTGACCAATAATAATTATGCATAGATATAATAGTAAACGTCAACATATTATAAATTTTTAAAATCAGGAAAACGAGGACTATGCAAAAATACACAGGGTGTTCCATTAAAAAAACATAAGGTTGTTTTGTGCCGCTTTTATGAGGCGCCCTGTATACTATTGTATATGGTTGTAAAAAAGTTCATAGAATGCCCTAAAACTTTTGTTTCAAAAATTTTTTTTATCTAAAAAAATAACGAGGTTAAGATGGGGTTACATTTATAACCAATAACCCTATACATTAACATACATTTGAAATGAGGAAATTCTGTTTTTTTTTTAAAAGTGCGTTAATAAATATGTGTGGTAATCCATGAAAACTAAAGTTTTAAAGTTTACATTTCTGCTACTCATTTGTTTTTTTAAATACTTTTTGGCAATTTCAGAGAACCACTAAAAGTTGTATATTTATAATTTTGTTCACAACCATTGAAATATGTAAGTGGTAGAATAGCTCTAAACTAAACTTCTCCAGGGCGTTAATATAAATAAGACCATAAAAAAAATTAATAAACCCTAAATGTCAAAATGTAAAGGAAATCCTGGATATTAGTTTTGATTGATTATAACAAAGTTTCAATCTGTGTAGTTGGAAGATTCTAGTGGCTCTTCTTAATAACTCTTTATTTGATATGTTGTTAATGGTGCACAGCTGAGAAGCGAAGAACAGCTGTGTTGTTACTTAAAACTGAAGGAAGAGCTCGGCAAAAAAGCAACCACGAACAAAAATGTTCTGAGTTATAGCATCAGTGCCTTATTTCATTTGTAAGAAGAATTATAGCGTTATCTGTTTTTTTAAACTCCATAAAACTATAGATATAATGTAGAATAATTTATGTATTGTACAGGGTGAACCCCAACTTATTTATTTAATTTGGTATGTCCATTAATGATAAATTCATATAAAAAAAAGATGATAAAAATACACGCGGCAGTTTTCGAGGAAAAGAATAAATTAAAATCTGTCTTAACATTTTGAAATCTTAGCTACTGACCTCTCTCAACCGAAAACAAAATAAGATAGGTCAGGTTGATCTTGTCTTTTACGTGGGTTCACTAACTTTTACCGCACCACTATCAATTAACTTTGCGTAAAAGTCTATGGAATGCATATTTTTTAAACTATTTGTTTACACAAGAATCAAATGTGCTGATGTTTCTGCCTTCAAAGCCACATCCCATCGAACAGCCCCTAACTTTATTAACGGCTTTTTTTTGGATGATTTATCACTCGAAGTACATATTATGTAGCCCCAAGATAACTTCTTCGGTGCTTTTATGGTGTTTTTTTTGTCTTTGGAATTTGTAAAAAACTTATATAAACAAAGCACGTTGTTCACCTTATATGTGGATCGGTGGAGATATTATGCAGTGGTCCTCGAAAGTACAATAGATTTTTACACAAGGTAGGTCAGTTTTTCAACTCTCTTTTTTATATTTTTTTATTCGTAATTCGTGTTACAAATATAAATATCAACAGAGATCCCCCTTAAAAGGAATGAAATAAGTTGGGGTTCATCCTGTATACAAGTTGATCCAAAATTGCCTCCCAATAATGTTGGTAGTACATCCAAAAATAATGGTAAGGTTTCATATAAAAATATTTCCATCAATGGATAATAAGCGAGGAACACCCCTTTAAAAATTGTGTTCCTCAGACCAGGTAGTTTCAATGTGTAACATAAGAGAGTAAACTATGGAAATAAAGACACAGTCCAAAATAAATTCTAAGTGTGTGGCATCACGATGATACCTCGTGAAGCTCAATGTTAATGAGGTATGAGGTTGACTCCACCCAAGGCCCAATGTGTTAAAGAACATGCATCTAATAGAATGTGAGACATGAGTAAGAAATACAAGAAAGGTATTTTGAAAGCCTGTAACTACTTAAATTTATTTGACTAAATCCTATTATTTTGACCTGTTTTCTCTCCTCAGCTGCGTATCATTAATAACATGACGCATAGTACATCAAGAGAATACTAGTTCGAAGCTTAGACTTAAAAAATGTGTTATTTTTGGTTAGGTATAGGAAGCGTTTGTCAAACTAGACATCAAGTATAATATCCTGTTCTTATTTTATTTGTAAATATTTTTATGTTCAAAAATGGCAGCAGTCCGCAGTTAATCACGGCGACAAAAACCGTAATGTTGAGGACGTTGATGAAGCCACTTTGCTAAAAGACTGGGACTTTGACAAATTTTTCCCCTTGAAACTTACAAATACTCAGTCGTCGTCCTCCGCTTCTAATAGTTCGAATAATAAAAGTGAACAAAAAGACAAAAAGCAGGGTCACCGTAGAATGGACAGTGATTCGAAAATATCAAATCCATTTTTCCGAGGATTCCGCAGGGAAAATTCCGATTTCTTCCCTATGAGTTCTCGACATTCTGCCATATATATTGATAAAAATGCTAGATCCAGTGGTATCTTTAATAATCGCAGAGGATCTGATGTCGGTATGGCTAAAAAATCTAGTGGAGAACCAGTTTTAATGGATTATATAAAGAAAACAGATTCTCTTGTTGCTTCGACTGCCAATAAAAATGACATTAACCGTAATTATGGAGTTATAAACAATGTTCCTAATGATAAGAAAGACTCTAGTTTATTAAAAAGTTTCATACGACCTCGACGCGAAAAAACCGAATCAGATATAGTTTTGCGACATTCTGAAGCTAGAAGGAGTATTAGAGAAAGTTTAGAAGCACGTAGAAAAGAGGTTGAGTCTCAGTTTGCAAAAGAAGCAGAAAATATAAGGAGAAGAAGCTCAAAACCGATAGAAATTAATTCACTTAACCTCTCAAATACCTCGAATACTTCAACAGCTTCAAATTCAACTGCCGGAGATGAGTTTTCTTTCATACAGGTAATTTTTGGTTTATTTGGTTTGTTTTTCCGGGTGCTTTTAATATTTCCATTGTAAATATATATATTTTAAAACTAATTTTGAATTAAACAATGTTTGAAATGTACTGAATACTGATCATATTAGAATTACTTACGAATTTAGAACCTGTAATACATCTTACTTAACAATTGTTTCTTGTGGTGATGGAATATTTCAATTTTTGTACTATTATATATTAATTGTTATATAGTGTAGTTCCTTAAGTAGATATTCTATTTCAGATTTTATTGGGGGTTTTTGTTCAGAAAGTATTACTTCTATAATTTAATTTTTTCTGATTAAAAACCTTTAGTAATACAGGTATTCTTGAAGTTCCAAAACATGACAAATTCCGGTAAAATGGTTTTTGAACCATTAATTTAAATTTGCTGATTTCACTGTACTAATATATATTCATCGTTGTTTATCAGCTGTAAAATTAACTTATATTGCATTGCTTTGGTCTTTATTCAAAAAGTTGAGCTTAAAGTGTTGTTACTGAAAGTAAGGTTCAATAAATAAATGTTTTTGAAATGTGTATTCTCTCCATAAAAGCAAAATTCGTGATAATTAATCACATAAGTGTCACGGAAGAGCTCTTCACAGTAGCAAACACATTTTAAAATTTGCGTTTTCCAAGTTTCCAGATGTTCCTGAAATTAGTCCGAGTGGTAGGTTAGCCAGACAGAATTCATTTGCATCTTGAAAAATTGTTTTTGTTGGGCGTCACTTTTTTTAAATTTTTCCAAATGAATCTTTGGTCAGCCTCGTGACGTGCATTTTTTAAGCGATAAAAAAAATCAAAACTATGTTGAAATTTATATACAGCTGCTTTACAGAGATAGTTTGTCAGGGCCCTTGCTGCCATCTAGTATAACGTTACTTCTACAAAAAATTTTATAATTGTTTATTGTTTGCTACTCGACTGACATGGAGAGAAAACCCTTTAGAAGAATTTTGTAAGAAATTATTCTTTTAATAATTGCAAACTGTCTAAAGTAACACACTGATAATATAATTAATAATAATTAATCATTGTGACTAACCTATTTTTGTGTCAAATAATCAAAAATTCACATACAGCTTCAGCAAATTTGTATATAAATGATAAATGTATTACTGAAAATGTCTGTATTTTTTGGAACTCCATATTTATAGATTTTAGTAATTAGGACAGAAATTTTTCATGCCCTTAGAACAATTTTTTGAGACAATGCTGCCAAAAAACATTAGTACAAACAAATAAGACGTTTTCTCATGGTTTTGGTTTCTAGGTGGTTTTTTTGTTATAATCATTGGTCTTATCAACGCTTTTATCATTTCTTTGTGAAGGTATACGTAACGTCAGTATTCAGTTTTGGTCTGTATTTTAAAACAATAATCCATTTTCATAATATGCTTTTACTAAAACTGCATGAGGTTGTCGAAACAAAAAATAACAAAGGAAATTCTTGTTACTGAAAATTTAATCCCTAGCGCTTTATTAACAAAATTTTAACATGTTTCTCATCTACCAAAAAAAAATTAATGAAGATATGTTGGACATCGTCTTTACAACGTTAATCAGAATGTTCAAATCCCTCAGCATGTCTCGAAATATCTACGATGAGCATGAAGATAGATGTCAGACTGGCTGCGGTGCTGCTGCCATCTTTTGAGTATTTACTTGTCTTGAGTATTACGCTGTGTTCATGTGTTTGTTTTCTATTTTTGTTTGTGTGCATTAGGTAGATTTTCATTAGCGCTAGGTTCTGCAATAAATCAGTTTAATCAAAGATACTTTTGGTATCGTCAATAATGGTAATAATTATAATTCATGGTGACATCTACAATATAAACAAATGTTGATGAATTTGTTGGTATCTTTGCTTAAGCTCATCAAACAACTATTTGGTATTTTATACAACTATTATTTATATTGCTTTTATTGCCATTATGTCAGTTTTTTTATGCAATAGTGACGATAGTATAAAAATTGTGCCATTTTTAACTAGTGCTTTTAGCAATACTTGTCACATCGCAAGTATTATTAAATTTCATTCGAAATTAAGCTTTTTACCAGAGGTGAATATATATATGATTTGTCATAATAATAAGATATATTATTTTAACATAACTAAATTTATTAGGTATATAAAATATGTATCCGAAGATGATTTTTGTCTGCATTATTAATTTTTTCTCCCATTCATTATATATCTACCAGCTCACTATCAACTTAATGTTTGGGTTGTGCTACTTGAATTGAATCACGAAAAGAAATTGTGTAAGTATTGAGCAAAGAAATCCTTTTAAAAAAAATTGATGTTCTTAATTTTACTCCATTGGCGAGGAATACGATTAAAATCCACCACCACTAATAGAGTTACACAAATTAGATTTAGCTCATGTATGTACAACATTTCTAAGGCGCAGTTAATTCATAATTGGTCAAAATTTACTTGGGATTCGGGGTGTAAACTTTGTATGATCTATTAAAAGCCAAACAGTTGAAATTTGACATTCCTAGTTATTATACCTCCGAATCAAACGGAAACTAAAACCTGACAAGCTCACCTGGGAGCGAGAAATAGGGGTTGTACTACATATGGATTTACACAGTAGAGATTTGGCACACTTATCATTACTCCCAAGGCAAAGGCAAAAATCATTTAATTTAAGACGAGTGTAAAATAAATAATTGTCAAAGAGATTTGAACCAACAAATAATTTAATAAAATCTCCAGAAAGTGTGAAATAGAATTAATTGGAGGTCCATACAAACGAAAAAATTGTACAAACCCAACTCAAAATAATTGGGATTTGTATAAAACCTACTGATTAATAATATAATTGTCGATTTTTCCAATGCGCTAGCCTCACTTTAGGTATAAGCCATATTTAATTTATTCTCGAAAATTATTCAACAGTAACATTTGCCTTATTTTCTTAAAAAAAAAAGGTTTACGTAGAGTTATACCTCGAGTATTATTTGTATCTTACTACTTGCTATTGCTTGTCTTTTTGATTTACAGTAAAAAAATAAAAATTTTATATCCATTTTATTGCCCATATTCTCCATTGTCTTGCCGAATACTGCGTTATTCAATAATTTATTATTTCTCATCAGTGTTTAGGTCAATATATTTTTTAAACCAAAGTGATGGTTTGAATTTAAGTATATTGTGACAAATATGGTATTCATACCACTACATTTCATTCATTCATTTAGCAAGTGACACTTTAAGTTACATTTTTACATTTTACAAAAACTTCATCTTTACAATTTTACTTACTCCGTAATTAAAATCTACACAAGTGATAAATTTAATTTAAAATATGTAAAAAATATTTTCGTCCTATATGCATTAAATTGATAGTGAGCAAAATAAATTACGACATTCACTAAAACAAGCAAAACTGGCCAGCTTTATTTGGTGGCAGCCAACTGACATGATTAACGTTCACTAAAAACAAGCAAGTCAGGTCAGCTTATTTGGTGGGAGCCAACTCATGTGGTTGATGGTGAATATTTGTTGCTTGATTGATTAATTATAATAAAATATATTGGCTGATATGATATACGATTTTATTATGTCAGGAAGATGTTTTTTTTATTTTTTTTTTATAGTTTTAAGTTTAAATATATTAAAATATAATAAGGATGTTAAAATCGATTTTCTCTATGACAAACTCTAAAAAAAACCCGAGATTAAAGAATTATGTGGAATGAAGCTTCACATGTGCCATTTATATTCTATTGCCATTATGAGTAAACGATCATTTCATACATAACGTGCCAAATCTACTGTGTATAAAATAAAACTGAAACCTATTCAGCCTGTAAGTCCTATTATTTTGACGTGGCTAATTCACTCCTGAACTATGTACCGTTAATAACATGACACCCTGCATAAAGAGATGATGATTGATTTTAAATGGTAAATGTATGGAAAAAATTTGCAAAAGAAATATAAAAATACAGTGCTATTGATAGCAAATAAAAAATGAGAATTAAAAAAAAGTTGATAACACATAAAACACATAATATAAAAAATTAAAGAAAATTATTATAGTAACAAATTACCATCACACACCTTGGTTTAATATTTTCTTAATCTATATAAGCACCTTAGGCACTGAACATGTTTCAATTTTGGTATTGTTTAAAACTATTACAAATGGCACAAGAATAGTCATACCCTTTAGCCAGCACTTTCGTAAAGAATAACGAATAGTTGTTATATTGTGTCTTCGTTAACATTTATTTTAGATCTTCATATTTTGAGTGTTAAATGCTTTGCGTCTTTCTATATTAATTTGATAATTTTATAAACATAATACTACATTGAGATATCATTCGACTAAAACCATAGTATTGTTAATCCATCCTCAACTTTATTATAATTTCATAACTTAACTTAGGTAAGACACATAAATAGACATTGTAACTTTTTGAATATCATTTATGCATATAAATAATATGTTGTCAAAATTTTTATAGAACGGAAGAAGTAGTGATCACTCGCGACAAAGTAGTGTTTTACCTGACCTCCTTAGTCAAGCTAGTGGTAGTCCTGGTACTCCATCAGCTCGAGATAAGTCTACAAGTGAAGAGGTATGTACAATGTAAATATGTTTAGGTGTTTTAATAATGCAGGGTTCAAATATTAAAGCAATAGCTTTTGGTTAATCTTTGGACTCTTTATAAATAACCGCCCTTTTATACACTGACAAAATTAAATTTTATATTTGTATTATTGAAGATATATATTATATTCAAAAAATATTTCAATTGTTCCTGTGTTGTAAAAGTTAATTTTGTCACACTCTATTTAATCAAGATTTTAACATACGCTAAAGCTGAACATGAATATAATCATTATTTTTTTACTTATTGCCATGTTCATATTCAGTGTTTAGATTTGTCTTTGTCCCCCAAAATTGCAAAGAATTGCTACTTACTGTGTCTAACACGCATATGCACAACCCAAAAGCTTTTTGTAATAAATATACGAAAAATACACACAATACAATAAAAAACAATTGATATATTTTAATATTTTTGTTTACTGAGATTATTACTAATGTTAATTATCGGGATAGTAACTTTTTTTTTAATTTCGAATAATTTTAATCTTACCAGTTTCTGTGTGTGTATTTTTTCCTTCAATTAATGAGTACACCAACACCAGAAACAACTACCTAAATGTTTTAATTATTTAAACTTTTAGACAACACAATATCTTCGGAAAAACTTTAAATTTATTAGATGATAAATGTTAAATGTGTTTGTCACTAATTTTAATGTCTTTCTCTTTGGTTTTTGCCTAACGAGTGACGTCCATAACAACGTGTAACATAAATGTAAGTATGAAATTCAATGTTGTCTATGTAGTGTTGAGTTCACTATGTATTGATGTAGATTAGCCCATTTGCAGTCAGTCGCAGTCGTTGCAACAGTAAATTTGCCTTGCAAAAAACAACTTAAAATATATTAATCTTAAGAGCACCATCTCAAGAACGAGGTTCGATGTGGAAATATTTATTGTTTTGTAAAAAACTTATAGCTTTATCGATGTTAAACTATAAGTAGACTAACTATGAATTTTTGTTTGATAATGTTAATCGTTGGAAAATTAAATTAAAAGCTTTTTTTAAATATATGAAAATTTCGAGATATTGATATTCAACATATACCTAACTTAATTTTGCAAACTACTAACAGTTTTGTACAAAAATTCATAATAATTGTAATCTTATAGTTAAGTTTCGGTAATCCCTCGTGGGTATAGTGCTCTTAAAAATTAGTTAAAAACAAATTAAATTAAATTATTAAATATTATCATCGATGATGATGTGTGGTTCAAGCTTTTTTTAATTGCTGCGGTGACGGCATCAAATGTACCTAACAGTAAAGTTAATAATATGGCATATAGTTTATTGAACGTACAACTAAGTAGGTATATGAGGTGGTATAAAGGAACATTGAGTTTGTTTTTCCTAGAAAGTCGATTGAGATTTACTTCATGTACTTTGTTTAAAGTATTAAATATCCTGTGAAAGCGTTTTTAAACTTTTACCGAATATTTTCTTTGTCGAAGAATAGGAATTTTTTTAATTTCCTAGCATCTAATAGGCAAGGAACTGATTGCTTCCGAGAAGTCGGAAGGATAGTATATCTACTCCGTAATGCTCTCCTAAGATTGCATAAGCTGTAATGCTCGCCATTATGAATTGGGCGAATGCATTATGTTTTTCTAGATGCTAGAAACAACTTCTCTTGCTTAACCTTTCACATCGAGTATAAGTAAGGTTAAGACAGTTGATTTCTGTACTATCAACTAAAATCTTGTGCAGCATTATTAATAAAGTTTTAATTGGCTTAAACTAATAAAATAAGATATTTTTTTTAGTTGGAATTCTAACCTAAAATTAGTAGTCTATTTTTAATATTTTTTCCAACCTAAGCGATCTATCGCAATTTATTTTCCTTTTACGACAGGAGAGACAAGAAGCAGCAACCTGACATACCATACCTTATACTATAAGTTAGTTGATAAATTATTAAAAAATTGTAAAGACAAAAGATTTATGTTACTCTATATTTTTAGAATTCTTCTTCAGATAAAAACAAATGAACATCGGAAATGTAATATTTCTGCATAATCTTCATTTATTAAAATAAAACACCCTGCATATGGATCCACGTGTTTGAAGAGCACATTTCTCTAATTTCTCTATTAGCCATGATTCATCATGGCTGTGTCGTCTAGATTTTAAAAACAAATGAATTCATTGACATTTGTGCATATTTTTGTCAAAATCAAAAAAATTCTTTCTGCTGTAAGTGGTGTGTCAATATATTATGAGGAATGACCCTATACAACGATTACCTGTAGAAGATTACCTTAAGAGTCTATATCAGATGCAAGTCTCGATTCTACCACCATAAACTACCACGACTGCAGGTTGCAGCAGGTGCATATCTGTTTTCGCAAATTGGTGAGAGATGGCAGCACTTTTAGGACATAGACATGCACTTTTAGTTTTTCCAAATAAATTAATTTACAGCTCATACCAACTGTTGGGGAAAGTGAATTTAAAAGTTAGAAGCAATGTATAATGTCGGAAAGTTGTAAATTTGGCCAGAAAAAATATAAAATGCATGCAAAAACAAAATTTTTTTTTTTTTTTCGGAGAAAAAATAACTCAGACATTTTATACTATATTCAAATCGGATAAGTTTTAAACGAGATATTCGAAAAACTACGATTTAAGTGTGTATATAAGACTCTTAATATTTATTTCTATGCAAAATCGCTAACGTGTAAAAAATATTGCTTCAAAATCTTTTATTGTATGAATATTTCCATTTTGGAAAATGTGATTCCAGAACACTTGACTCAATAAATTTTTTTAACAAGTAAGTGAGTAATAGATCATCATTTTTTATTTTATTCATCATTAGGATCATAAACAGATCCTTGCTGTGAAAAGAAAATATTTTGTTATAATATAGGAAAGTCATTTAATGAATGAGGTGTCATTTAATTCAATTGTAGACGTAAATATTTCCTCAAGTATTCAGTAAACCGTCAACAGTCATGCATGCCGGACGGCAATGGACAATTAATTATTTATTCTGTGTTACCTATAATAGTTCATTAATACCTGAAGCATTAAGTTTCTACTACATCATCAATGTATTTTCCAGTAATTTTGTAGCTGTAAATTAAACCATTTATTTAGTTAATACTGATTTCTTGTATTGCACCTCAATTGGTTGACTGCTCCTAATAGTAGTCTTGGTCAGTACTAGAGGAACTACAAGTTGAAACATTTGGTTTGCACTTTCATAAATGGGCGGTGCTATGAGTTGGGCTTTAAGCCTTATAATAATAATAATAATAATAATATGGTTTATTGGTGTTTTAGACATATACATATGTTTCCACAAGTCAGATCGAGAACGAGAGAAAAAAAAGACCAATATATTCCAAAAGGAATGTAACATGGGTAATGTAAAATCAAGTGATAAAAAAAAACATATAAAAAACATACAAGTTAAACATAAGTTAAAAAAAAAGTCCAAAAATCACTGGAGTAACTTGGAATTCCAGAAGTTAAATAAATGTAACTACTAAGTAATGGATATACTGGGTTCCCAAGGTTGTCATGTTGGTCTTATTTGTATTTGGGATTTGCTGTTGTTGGTAGAGTCGACCTTCCTATTTACGATCTCTTGACGGATGTTCACATTCAAAAAACGAAAAAACTAAATTTATTATTACCAATAGTAAAAACAAGACCACCGTTCTACATTTACCTCAGATACCTCCGACTCAAAGCTCAGACAAAACATTTGCATATTGATGTTAGTTGATATTTAAATCTTGTACGTGAAGCCGTGATTGATTGAAGCTTGTCCTCACATAGATATAGTGACACTATTTATTATAATTAAAAAATTGTATATGCGTTTAGGTGCATAAACTGATTGGAAAATATATATCGATGGCTTATTACCATAAGAAACTTTTTATGTTGTAAAGTTAAAAGTGATATATTCCAAAACTGAACACCATGTTTTATTAAGTAGAACTCTTATGTGTTAATTATTTAATTATTTCTTTTACAATTTTTTAATAATATTAACCTTTTTGATGCATATATTGCTTGATGGAGCCGTGTCACTATAAGGCTATTTATATATAGTTTCAATATGGGAATATTTGTATAGTTTACAGTATGGTTAAACAATCCCAGTTTGACCATTATATTGGTTGTTTCTGGTATACTTGTAGCTAACTTTAATTCAATTTTCAACCATTTATATTGGCTGTTTGGATTGAAGTTGGTAACAAACTGTGCCGGAACCAGAACTTGAAAAAATTTTGACTATTATTAGAAGTGGAGTTTATTCATTCTATAGAGTGTGTTTGTTGAAACATTTGTTCGTAGTAAATTTTAAAAATTATATTTTGATGCCGCCACGATGTTTTGAATTATAACCAGGGGACTACATCTGACATATACACTGCCTAGGCGGAACATGCTGGTTAGACATGGCTATGTCACCATATATTTTTATTTTTTATTTTATGGTCTTATTTATATTAACGTCCTGGCGAAGTTTAGCTTAGAGCTATTCTAACACTTAACCAGGACACACCACATACACAGGAGAGATAGGCATTAGCTAGTCGCCTCGTGCCACTCAAGGGCGATCTAGCCCGCTGCACTATCCTCGGTAATGTAATGAGATACGGTCACCCATTCAAATACCGGCTTCGACAAACGTTGCATTGCTTCGTTGATCGAAGACCAGCAATTATACGCATGACCCCATCTCACTGGAGAAATACATATAAAATGCATGTTTTTGTTTACCATAGTCGATGACAGAACAGCAAACCTATATAAATGGCACAGTAGTGGCACGTCCCCTCAAAACATATACGGCAATCGCAGCAAAAGGGTTAATGGCCAGTTTTTTATCAGTTGATATGCAAGAAAACGCAGCTTATTCAAATTAAAAATTAAAATATTTCTTTTGATATTTTTAATTTGTTTGCATATGGTAAATATTTTATGGAAAAAAATAGGCAATTTAATTTATATTGTGCGAAGATGATGACTGACTACAGTGAAGGATAAAACATTGATTGTTATAGCAATACATGGTGGAATGGTAGTTATTCATATCATTTATTCATAACCCATTATTTTATTAGTTTATAATTTTTGTTTTTTGGTTTTGGAAAACTAACGGGAAAGACTAATTTATCATGTCCATTTTTTATTTAACTAACACTTTTTAATTTGTGTGCTTCCTGCTTGTGCTTGTTTATTTACTAAGAGAAAAAATAGTTGACACGTCATCAAAACTTTGAAAAAAACAGATAACTTTTGGAGTTTTGCCCAAATAGAATTACTTGGATTTTGATATATTTATAGATGTAGCATTTCCATTTTATAAACAGTGTTGTTTGCGTACCTTTGTATTTTTCTAATGTGGTATTAAGACAGGTGTATTTAACTTTATTTATATAATGAATGTAAGTTTGGACTTTTTTTAAATTAATAATCTTATGATACCAAGGTATACTATTTTCATTGATTTGAAAAAACATTGACCTAAATTTTAACTTATTTTGTTGGACAATGTTCGTTGCTAGATTTGTGTTGAAAACTGAAAGTTTGTTCTCTTTCATATTGTTTCATTTTCCTGAAGTATAGATTTAAATATTTAATATTTTAAAATCTATAAAAACTACAAAATATTTAGATTAGAACAAGTTGTTGAATATAAAAACGTATACAGAGACTTCGAAAGTAGAACTTTATGTTTAATTTATAATGAATTAATCATAAACATATCAATTAATGCAATAAAAGTGGCATGTGGGTTATGCCATGCCACTCCGAGGACACCCTGTATAATTGGTTTTAAATTTTAGGAGTTAATAAGAACAAGAATCACATAATCTTCATCACATATTTATACATATTATATTAATATTGATTTGAATTTGACCGCTTTCAATTATCATTCAGCCCTAACTATCACAAAACTTGTTTTTATAATAATAAATGAGAGAATCTTTGTCGGCTTATACTTTCCAATTAATCGTGGTTTCTAGTGCCAACTAACATTTTCCATTAGGCTTGTGATATTTTGCATTTTTCAGCTATTTCAACCATTACTGATTACCTCAGTATTGTAAATTTTTAAACACTTTTAAGCTAGACTCGTTGAAATTTAATAAATATCTTGCAATCCACAGTGGAAAAATATGAGGGCCATGAATTATCACGAAATAAAATGTAAGCTGCTATACGTATAATTCCCAGAGTATTTCCTTGTGTGATTTTCCATTATTTTCCACTGATATATTAATTTTTCAGATAAAGCAGAAGCAGGAATGTATATCTAGAAATGTCTAAAGTCTCAAAGTATATTCATATTGCAAACAAAGATTGACGTCGTATATTTTTATTTATTCCTCGGTATTAGAAAAATTGACTTATTAAGGTGTTACTAGTCCTTATAAACACAAGTCTTTTTTTAAACTAATAATGTGATATTACTTTGGTGGTTTTGTGTAGTTTAATTGATTTTTAAAGGTATCATAACAGAATATATTTTGCTCAAAATTTCGTTACTATTATTATAAATGAAGAAAAGCTGCGACTGAAGTGTTGCAAGTGCATGTAAATGTTCCATGAGAATGCTGAATGCTTACATAATAAAATGTATATTCAACATAGCATGTTAATTTAGTCTAATTATTGATGTATTATTGGGATTTGAATTTAAAGTGCCAGTGCCTGTTGGGCAATATATTAGCTACGGTGTGTTGTTTGCTGTAATTTGTTATCACGAGTATTTGAGAGGAGTCATTTATGACGTTTTTTAATTTTATTTGTGAAAAATACATACCGCTAGGGAGCATTGGCTTGACTCCAAATTCCAAGCGAAAAAAAAAAAACAATGACGGTAATTTCTTACGTTATGCAAGTTTCTATTTACTTTCTTTTCTTGTTACTTATTTAATACGAATCATTTAAACCAATGATATCTATTTTGTAAATGTAAGTTTCATATTTTGCTAGTACAGTAGTGCATAATTTTAGCTTTACAGTTTATTTACAAGTGAAAATTTGTAAATTAAGTTCATTTAAATATGGTTGTTTTCTTATTAGATTAAAAATATTGTCAATAAGTACTAATGGCAAAATTACTTCGCAGTGTGATCACGATAGTATGCTTTATATCAGGAACTTTTTTATTATCTATTTCTCAGAAAATTAATTATTGATGAAGAAAATTTCAATAACCTCTATACGAAGGCTGTGCCCTTTTGGGAATTAAGATACGAGTGAGTGTCTTATACTTAATTATCCTTACTTTTTAACATAAGAATTATTAAAACCGCTTTAGAACACAATTATTTTTAAATCTATTAAAACAACTGCTTTTCATAACTTTGTAATTATTATCATATATTATGTTAAAACCGTAGCGTGTTATAAAATTTTGAATTCATATTAGTCATCAAAATAAGAAAATAATTACATTCTAAATTAATTTCTATATTTTTTTGCCTTTAATACTGACATTTATTCAATATTTTGAAACATATAGTGTGAGAACTAGTTCTTTTAACGAATATGACAATACTTGCGTTCTAAAGTGGTTTTCAATCATTTTTATGACCTAAGATTTTTTATTTGTATATTTAGAAGTAGAACATCAACTTAAATTATCAAATTGAATATTAAATATGAAAATCTAGCTTGTAAAAAACCTAAATGAATTTGTAAACAGTACGTATCAAGCAAAGAAAGTGAAATAATTTGTATTACAGTAATATTTAAATTTAAAACCGCAGTGACCTATTAATGATTTTGTATACAGAAAGATTACTTATTGCAATATTTCAAAAGAATAACATGTTTTGTTTATTTTGAACCAGAAACATTTTAAGATACGATATCTGGTTAAAAATTCAACATCTAGAAAACCAAATATATCGATGCCAATAATGATTAGTGTCGAATTGTTGATTATAACAGAAGCCCATGCCGCTTGTGTCTACAAATGTGTTTTAAAAATTAGATTTGTTAACTATTTATGTTCTAACTTTTGTTTATTTAAAAACGTGGAAAAATTGCAAATAAATCTAAACCTTCCCACCATTTTTGAAAACTAAGAATCGCCGATATTTTAATACAAATATTTTCTTTTATCAAGAATATATTTTTCATAGCAACAGGTAATAAAATATTTTTCATATTAGGCGTAGTATTGTGGTCACTGTATGAATGCCTGTTTCTGTATCTCAATTTTTTTCTCATTTCTTTTCTGATTGCATTGGAAACGGATATATCTTCGTATATACAGGGGATTATTTAGGATTAGGAGGAGAATTTATAGAAGAATTTTGAGAAATACGGGGTGTTAAAATTTTGTAAAAGAATCATTTAATTTTTCTAGCCCAATCAAGTGGAGTATAAAATAGAAAACTTTTGATGTTATTGATGTATACCAAGATCGAGATTAATTAATAAATAACTAGAACTAAACTGTAACCCAAGAGAAATAAATCTCAACAATATTGAGTACAAATACTAAAAAACCTATTTTGATATTTTTACTAAAAAAATTAAAAAATTCACCAAGAGGTACCTATTTTTTCTACAAAACTCTGCAAATTCAAATATATCATTGTCTCGTTGAAAAGGTTCTAGCGCATCAACTTTTCTTCCAAAAAAAAAACAAGAAATAAAATATGCTCTCCATGGATGTATTAAATGAAGTTTGATGGCAATAGGCAGTACACCAGATTTTATATTAATAAATCATGAGCTTATATCTTTAAAGCGAGGCATTTCCAATACTTATATAATTTATACGAAAAAGTACCATTATTTTTATAATCCTACCTCCTCTTAAATTTCTAACGTATAAACTGTATAAACGACCATATTCTAATTACATAATTATTACATTCTCACCTCTACAACTGTGTTCTATCTTTTTCAGTTTCTCGGTACCCCCACTCCTACCCCCCACATCATGCATGCTAATGCTCTTGCCTTACAACAGAAACAGAGGTCGTTCTTGGCCTTTGGATTTGGTGCTAGTTCGGCCCCTTCAAGGAGAGAATCACATGTGAACGTTAACGTTACGCCAACTTCACATGACATATCATCAGATACCCCGGAAATTAGAAAATATAAGAAGAGATTTAATAGTGAAATTTTGTGTGCCGCTTTATGGGGTAAGTCACGAATATTTTAAAGATGTATAATTTTGTATAGTTAGATTCTTTTGTTATAACAATCACGTTTTTTTTTTCAGGTGTAAATCTTCTCATTGGTACAGAACATGGACTGATGCTGTTAGATAGGAGTGGACAAGGAAAGGTGTACCAATTAATTTCAAGGAGACGGTTTCAGCAAATGGAAGTACTGGAAGGACAGAATATACTTGTTACGATATCTGGTAAAAAGAATCGTGTTAGAGTGTACTATCTTAGTTGGCTGAAAAGTAAGATATTACGCACGGATGGTGTTAGTGACGTAAGTGATTTTTTTGTATCGCTTAAAATTTTTTATAGTAGCCAACGACTTGACTTTAATGATTAATGCTCCCCGCAACTATCATTAATTCATTAATTACCTGTCATGGTTATTTGTTATTTGAGATTGCGTTTTTTACAGCAAGTGGAACGAAGAAATGGTTGGATAAACGTGGGCGATCTCCAAGGAGCAGTCCACTTTAAAATAGTCAAATACGAGAGAATAAAGTTTTTGGTGATAGCATTAAAAGACAGTATTGAAATTTATGCGTGGGCACCGAAACCTTATCATAAATTCATGGCATTCAAGTCATTCTGTGATTTGACATATCGTCCGCTTCTGGTGGATTTAACGGTGGAAGAAGGCACGAGACTTAAAGTAATCTATGGTAGTAGTGACGGATTCCATGCAGTGGATTTGGACTCTGCTAGTGTTTATGATATTTACTTACCCAAACACGTAAGTAATATATGAAAGTTGGCGCTTGCTTTAAAACTCAAAATACACCAAAAGAATTTTAAAACCATTTTATTATCGAGGATGTGCAGAAATAAAAAATTAATATTTTTTGGTTAACCTTTTTTTTAAAATTGAGATTTGTTCAAACTGTAGTGTTCTGTTTACTTTATTTAGTTCAATATTTCAAAGAAATCAAATTTCTAAACAATTTACCTCTGATTTTAAAAGATTTCTTTAAAAATTGACTATTTTTGAACACATCTATTTTACGTCTCTTTCGAATGTCTGTTTTCAATAATACGGTTATTTTACACAAATTAATAATTTTACACGTCTCTTAGACAGGGTGAATCATTAAGTGGGGGTCTTATTTATAGGGGTGACGTTTTTTTTTGTTTTAATTCGGGTAACTGAGGCGATCGCGCGTGTCTTGCACGATTCCTGAGCTGTGTGTAGTTGCCAAACTTCACGATTCAAATAATATACGGGGAATTTAATATTTAATAGTACAGCAAATCTAGTTTTTTGAGTGGGTTTTCAACGGGAGCCAAATTTTCACTACCTTTATCTCTCTCTTGATTGGGTATCTGGATTGTTAGTGAAAAGTGAAAATAAAAAAGTAGACTACATAAATCCATTTTAAGTGAAGCTGAAATGCTTTTTATTTGCTTACATACATCGCATTGGTTTTATATCATCTAAGCTTAATTAAAATGGCAACACTGTCGACCAGTCAGACATAATTGCACCGAAAAATTGCCCAGTGACGCCGGAATTACATTTGAACTGCGAAAAAAAAAAAAAGCTTAACTCGGCCATTTTCCAATTTACGAAAAAAAAATCATTCATATTCCTGACAACTAGTACTATTGCGCTTAAAAATATGACCCCCACTTAAAGATTCACCCTGTATATTTACAATAAGAGGTTACCAGTTGTCACATTCTACTAATTTTAATTTTGACTTTTATGAAATGATAATTGGCCTTGACTGCCAATCTAATTAAACTAATAATGTTTGATTTTACAGACACAAAATGGAATTAGCCCTCACTGTATAGTTACTTTGCCAAATAGTAACGGAATGCAGCTTTTACTTTGTTACGACAATGAAGGTGTATATGTGAATACGTATGGTAGAATATCAAAGAATATGTTGCTCCAGGTAAGATAAACACTTTTTGATATTAGTATGACAAAAAAATTAAAAATTTGGACGTATTATTTGATATACTTTGTCCATTTCTTGCTGTAATTTTTCATAGTGATAACAGGTTATCAACAGATTTTTAATTAAGAATGTGCGGTAAGACTCTAATATATATTTGGCTGAATACAATTTTTTGCAGTACGAAACTCATACTTTACCTCATTTGGCAGAATTGTCTGCATTTTTGTCATGCATTCAAAAAATTTTTATTTTCTTTAAAGTTTAAACTGTTTAGCTTTATTAGATGTTAAAATAGAAATATGTAACAGAAAAAAAATAAAAAAAAATCACTAAACTTTCTTGTTTCGATCCAGTTTCGTTACTGTCAATGGTGGAACCCGTTATAATTTTTAAGCTGGTCCGCATTAATTTTTAAATACTTCTAACTCCGCCAGAAATATACATGATTTTACAATTCTATACTTACGCATTGCAAATTTCTTCCAGTGGGGTGAAATGCCGACATCGGTAGCATACATAGGAACAGGTCAGATAATGGGCTGGGGTAACAAAGCCATAGAAATTCGTTCAGTGGAATCAGGACACTTAGATGGAGTATTTATGCATAAAAAGGCGCAGAGGTTAAAGTTTTTGTGCGAACGAAACGATAAAGTCTTCTTTTCTAGTGCGAAGAGCGGGTCTTCTTGTCAGATTTATTTCATGACCCTTAATAAACCTGGCATGGCAAATTGGTAACGTTTAAACAGTGTATAATTGTTTAAGGTCGAGTGTGAAAGAATTGACTCTCCTGGACAACTTTTTTAGGTAACTGAAGCTATTTATAGAGGAATCAATATGTTATGTTCTTTATACAGTGTGATCATAATAGCACATGTCATATGGGAGACTTTTAAGTTTTAATTATCCATCTCTTAGAAAAATTTATTGTTGACAAAAGTTGATTCTTAACCTTTTTATCGTATACGATGAAGATGCAGAACTATAGATTTGGCGTAACAATAAAGTACCCTTATTTCCCTTATATTTGAAAATATTGAAAAACCGCTACTTTTTAAATATGAAAACACGCAGTCACCTATCCTATATACAAATTTTAAACCACAATTAGTTTTCGTTTATTTTTAGGTTTAGTGAAAGCGTCATAACTTTTTTGTGGGAAATGGACAGTAAAGTTTTTATATGGTGCATTCTATTGTTATCACGCTGTTTAAATATGAAGTTTGATTTTATAAAATATAAAAAATCAAACACTATAATGGTTGAATTCACTAAAGAGAAATCTATACTTTGACTTTTGTTTTATAAGCATGTAACTAAAATAGTACTATACCTTAGTTACCAATGCAACGGAGCAACTCGACTACACATTTGCTAGGTTTTCTGGCTGGTTTGAATCTTTCATAAAATCTGTAGAAAATGTAAATGGCAATTTAATTTAAACATACACAACGTAAACTCCTTTTTATTGGTAACTCATTTATAGTTTGGTTGAAAAATGTCGGTGTAGATTTTTCAAATTAATAATTTAAATATTTTAGTGTCTTGATTTGCATCTCTTGCAGTGTCAACGTTGTTAGTTCCTTGTTTTATCGATGACAAAGTGAAAAAATACTTTTAACTTTTTTTACATATGAGAAATAAATGGTGCTACCACAATTTATAGTAATAGTTATATATTAAAATTGTACATATTTAGATTTTGACGAAAAAGTTAACGAAAGATTGGCATTGCAAAGGTGAAGTTTTAAGTACAAAGCACATATTTATTTATTTTTTTGATTCCTTTAATCCTATTAGACTATTGGGAATAGCAATAAATTAACAAATGTTAGGGCTAATGAAAACAAAAATCAGAGGAAGTCAGTCGATGAAAAACCTTTTGTGAGAAACATGCATTTAATAAGAATAAGTTGGTGCCAACCAAGTTGTTAGTGAAGTAAAAAATGCTCACTAAACTGTAGATAAGTCCAAAAACCTAGTGTAATAATTTGATAAATGAATAACCTACCAGGCATGTTTAAAATTTGTTCTTTTATATCAACAAATTTTAACCATGTGTTTCTTTTGTACATACTATTATTTGCATAAAAAACCCTTGATAAATTTATAATGCAGCATGTAGCACTTGTAAGCCTATGTTATTAGACAAAATTAGAGTGATAATTAAGGAAGTAAGTAACCATTTTTATACTAGTCTAAAGTAATAATTGGAAATAAAGGAGCTGTTTTATAAAGAAAGTGCAAAAAATAGAGTACGATATTTTTGGTTATATTATAAACGATTTTGCTCATTTACGTGTATTTGAAAAATAAATGTATTGTTCAACAGGTGCAACAACTTCAGTTTTGTAAATACTGTAATCAAACATTTTTCTTTGTGTGAAAACTTCAAACTTACGTATACATGTAGAGCTGGTCTCTCCTATAATTTCTCTGACTTAAAATCATTAAATTTGATTTTTTATGTGCAATAGAAAACGGAATAGTTAAACTCAGCAAAAATTATATCCCACAGCTGTTGTCTTTTGTATCTTGTAAAACATATATCACATTTTCATTTAAGGTACATATTTTCCTTTTGAATTTTAGGATATCTCTGGTAATTCATATGATATATTAAAATCTTTTATTGTATTTTAAAAATCAAATAACATTTTCCAAAATAGATTATGATATTGGTTTAGTTTATATTCGCAATAAGCATAGTTATCTCTACAGTACTAAAAACTGCACAGTTTGGTGTAAAAGGCATAACTTTTGTTTAATTGCGATCATAGTACCCCGAAATTTTATCAAAGTGTGTTGATTGAAATTTTCATAAAAATTGTCCATTTTTACCAATTATTAGATTTGTGAACACAAAGTTCAATTTTTGACATCCTTATAGGTCAGTGTCATGGTCAGTAACAATGCTCATTTGCTCAATATCTATGTTTACACGCTCAATTGTCAAAGTTGAACCATCCCACAAGAGGAATTAAAAATTTAAAATAATTTGATCAGTGACTGACAAGAGTTAATTTTTCATTTGGATCTTTTGTTCTCAATATTTCTAGTGCAGCATTTGCATAATATTTCAGGGGTATATTTATTTATAAAAAGAAAAATTAGAAAAGATTAAAATATACTTATTTAGAAACCAGTTCAATAAAAATTAGCTTTCTGGGGTATATTTATTAATAAGAAAAAATTAAAAAATTAGGAAACCATAAATTTGACAAAAATTATCATGTAAAAACCAATTGAGTGCGATTGAGCTCATTTGGAGCAGTTAAACTCCATCAATTGTGTATGTTTGTTCATAACAATTCAAACATTTTGAAACTAAATTTGTTGCATTATTCAGTACTACAGTTAATTATATAGTCATAATAATTTTAAAAAAGTTTGCGTAAACATGTAAAGTAATTAAATTAAATTAATTTTTGTATGGTATTAGATTAAGTATTAAAACTAATAATTGTTATCTCTGTTTTGTCTAATAGTCGAATTGTTTTTGTATCATCATTTTTTTTTGTTTAATTTAATATTGTGATTGCACACAGAAGGTTTTAAGATTTTATACTAAATATAAATTAGCAAATATCTCTAATGTTCGTAAAAATTACTATGTTCATATTGTGTTTAGTATTTGGTGCAATTAAAGACTGTTTTATATAAATAACTATTTTTTTTTTTTTTTTTGTTAATTTGTGAATCTAGATAGGGCAGATTTATTATAATTAACCAACCCTTTATTATTTACAGTACTTTTTGTTTGTTTAATTGCATATAATGCCTTTATGTAAGCCACAAGCTCTTTCTATTGCTCTTTTATAATAATTTCCAAAGAGATGGTATGTGTGATTTTTTTATTATAGAAAATAACATTTATATAAATATCATTTTATTAATATTATTATTATTCAAAATATTAAAGTTATATATTATAAAATTTGTTTCATTTTCTTGGTGAATCGGTACGATAGTGTGACGTACAGTGGCTTATCCTTTCATACAGGCGGCTCTAGATTAAATGCAGGCGAAATCAAGACAATGAGCTATAGTATCTACTCGCCTCATGATCGTTTGAAAATATTGTAATAGTAAACTGGGTTTGGTCATTGAGTAAACGAATAATATAATATACACAGGCACAACCGAGTAGGTTTTGATATTTTAGATTTTAGTATTGTATTTTTTGCCAATAGCTTCACGATTATCTTCAATTCTTAGGGTTATGCAGCCAAATTACAAATACCTTCCCATAGCACTTAAGAATTGATCACAATTCTGGAGCCATTGGCGAAAAAAAAATACAATATGTACTACAATCTCGAAATCGGCTCGGTTGCCCCTCTATATTATTTATTCAATGATTTGGTGATGACATAAACACTTGTAAAATTCCTATTCCACGACAAAATAGTTCAAGAAAAAATAAGTTTTAGGAATGCCCGTATTTACACAAGCACTAATAAGCCTATTAACTAAGCACAGTAAAATAATGGAAGTCAACAGGGTAAAGACGTTTCTTATCAATTAACTAGTAATAGAATCAGATGAAATAAATGTAATCAGTTTCTTAATAAATACCTACTCTTAACTAAAAGCTCAAAAAAGTGACGCCCACTGAAATCAAATCAGTAAGAAAAATCAAATCTTTCTTTAACGGTCGAAGAAAGAAGTTATTTTATTCCTATTCATTTTTTGAATTGGCATGAAGAAATGGTTTAAAATAAAAGAAAATGAAGAGTTTAGATTGAAGACCAACATTGGGGAATATTGCATATCGTGAAATTAGGTTAAAACTCGTGCTATAAATATGAGATGGTTTATAACTCCAATTTTTTATATACCTCCCTTTGTTTTTTTATTTTTTGTCATTGTCACAAATTTGTTTCCTTCCAATTTAAAATTGAGTATAATTCTATTTTATAAAATTACAGATTTTATAACTCCTAAACAAACATGTTTTTATAAATATACAGGGTGAGCCACGGTGGGTGGAGTATTAGAAGTATATGGAGAACGGATCAACCGATTGCTTTGAAATTTTGGTTACCAAGATAATCGAGTATGATCTCTCCAACTAAAATATTTTCGAAAGTGCAGTGTTGCCACTTATGCGTAAAACTGGCAACAACTTCGTTATTTTAAATGGAATGCCCTGTATATTTTTGCATTTTTTTGATCGTCGTCTCTTTCTGAGTAACTGTTGTTAATATTTCCCTATTATCTCGAGCGGTTTTCGAGATAATAATTTTTTTCTGAATTTATTGTAAAAAATTTGACTTTTAGTAAATCGTGTTTTCTCCTACCTACGCAGCAATTAAAAGATAATTTTTTAGTTGCAGCTAGGCAAGGCCTGGGGGCATCTCCTCCATTAATCAAATGTTTTAAATTTTATACAGGGTGAGTTAGAGAACGCTTTCTATAAGGGACTTAGCAAAATGCACGAAACTCAATTTTTTTGAATGAAACGCCCTGTATATTATTACTGATTCGGAAAGGTGATACATTTACCTATTTAAAAAGGTAATACACTCTATACCTAGTGCTCACCGTTTTCAATTTATGGGCACTTTTCTGTAACCTTACTAAGAATATTAGTATTTTGGTAGGTATCATGACGGGTGGGCCATGAAATTTTTATTTTGTCATTTTGTAATGACAACCGACATGCTACTTTTCTAAATAAATTTGGCGTTAGTGATATTTGCAGTTAATTTGAATAGCTGTAGCACAAATATGGCAGAAAATAATTATACAAACACAGTTTTAATGGATTTGTTTATTATCCATGGACAGTACAATAAGATTATCAGCAGAAATTGTAGAAAATTTAATGAAAAATATCCCAATTTGTCGCAGATGAACAACAGAAAAGTTCTGAACCAAAATTTATAAAATTCCTTCGAATTCGTAGAACTTTTCTGTTGTTCATCTGCGACAAATTGGGATATTTTTCATTAAATTAAAGTTCTGCTGATAATCTTATTGTACTGTCCATGGATAATAAACAAATCCATTAAAACTGTGTTTGTATAATTATTTTCTGCCATATTTGTGCTACAGCTATTCAAATTAACTGCAAATATCACTAACGTCAAATTTATTTAGAAAAGTAGCATGTCTGTTGTCATTACAAAATGACAAAATAAAAATTTCATGGCCCACCCGTCATGATACCTACCAAAAGACTAATATTCTTAGTAAGGTTACAGAAAAGTGCCCATAAATAGAAAACGGTGAGCACTAGGTATAGAGTGTATTACCTTTTTAAATAGGTAAATGTATCACCTTTCCGAATCAGTAATAATATACAGGGCGTTTCATTTAAAAAAATTGAGTTTCGTGCATTTTGCTAAGTCACTTATAGAAAGCGTTCTCTAACTCACCCTGTATAAAATTTAAAACATTTGATTAATGGAGGAGATGCCCCCAGGCCTTGCCTAGCTGCAACTAAAAAATTATCTTTTAATTGCTGCGTAGGTAGGAGAAAACACGATTTACTAAAAGTCAAATTTTTGACAATAAATTCAGAAAAAAACTATTATCTCGAAAACCGCTTGATATAATAGGGAAATATTAACAACAGTTACTCAGAAAGAGACGACGAACCAAAAAATGCAAAAATATACAGGGCATTCCATTTAAAATAACGAAGTTGTTGCCAGTTTTACGCATAAGTGGCAACACTGCACTTTCGAAAATATTTTAGTTGGAGAGATCATACTCGATGATCTTGGTAACCAAAATTTCAAAGCAATCGGTTGATCCGTTCTCCATATACTTCTAATACTCCACCCACCGTGGCTCACCCTGTATCTGTCCATCTGTCTGTTTGCCTTGAGATATTTTGTTAAAATTTGATATTTGTGTATAAATATGCCAAGTTCAGCGTTATGTAAAAATTGTTAATAATGTTAATTAATATGGCAGGGATATAAAATTCGAAAATTTCTAAAAATAGATAACGACATTAGTTACATATATCAAAAATATTTTTTACATATATCAAAAATATTTTGCCCATATTCCATATTTTGTTATAATATCCATTATTTTTTTGTGTCAATTTCTTAAATAATTATAGAAATACAGGGTTGTTTTACACCAAATTTTTGTTTAGCACCGCCATTTCTTCGGTTACTTTTATTTAAATATTAATAGTCCTTATAATAATCATATTTCGTGAAAATATTTTATTTTTAACAAATTTCATATTTAAATTATTAATTATTTAATTACTGGCCGTAAACATTAATTAATAAAGATTTGTAAACCATAGTTCATAGCTATCGTGTACCTATTTAATAAAAAAAAATTTTCTAATGATCGTCCAAAAACAATTTTGAGCATGGCAAAAAGTCTTGCCTGTTTATTTTTATTTATTCTACAGCACTGCAGCGACTCGGTGGCGCAGTGGGCTAGAACATGAGTGACAGTCATGGCTCTGGCTACACTGCCTATCGCGTCTGAGTTCGAAGCCCGGCACCGTCAGATAGCAATGTCGGTGGGTATGGATGTTTGTCTACGTTTTTTCTAATGTGTACTTAGCCCCCTTCCGGACAGCCTTTGGCATTGGAATTGGGGGTTGTCTAATTTCTGTGGTTTTTTTTTTTTACAGGCATAAAGAACTTTCCGTATAATATTACCAATATATTTAGTATTTACCTACATTTAAAAATCTAACATACATTAAAAAAAAATAACATGCCAGAATTCTTTTTTTTTTATCTAAAATATAATTTAAAATAAAATATTAAGTTTTATCTATTTGAAACACAAGAACTCAATTTGCAGGTTAAACACATTAAGCCTTTTATATCCAATAAAAATTTTTGAATATTTTATGACGTGAATTTGTGGAGTTTAAAACCTGTCCTCGAACATGACCTTGATGAAAGCTCGACCAACACTGAAATGTCATTCACCCTATTTTCACAACGAAATTTGCAAATCTAGTTACACTAAATAAAAGTTATTAAAAGGAAGCTGGTTTTTGCTTTTTAAATTAAATTTTGTATCAGTTCTACATCTTTTTATCTGCAACAACAAAAAATGGTATTTATTTAAAAATATAATTTCTGCTTATATTATAGCCAGACAGCAAGTATATAATTATGCCAGATTTAAATCAGTTTTTCGATTATTCTAAGAATCAATAAATTACTTTCGATACTTCTACAGGGTGGACTGTAAAATTAGAAATGACATCCGTGTGATAGTAGATTTTTTCATGGGAAGTATTAATCAGTAAGAATATAAAATGTGAATATATTATACAATGTGATCACAATAGGGCACATCATAATAAGATTATAGGAAACTATTATCCGTTTCTCAGGAAAAAATATTCTTGATAAAAATTAAGTTGGTGCTTCCAAAAGTATGCACAAAAAAAATCTGAAAACCTCGTATATACAAGGGAGGTGAAAAACTATGAATTTATTATATTTTGAAAGTATTTAAAAATGTAACTTAAAAAGATTGAATCGAAACAATTGAAAGTTATACTTAATCAAAAAAGAAATTTGTTGGCATTGGAAGATATTTCTAGAGATGAGAGCTAGTCTCATCCTTCACAATACCATTTCATGCCTTCGACTGTTTCAAGGTGGAGCGTGTCTTTGTCGTCTGCATCCTGATTAAATATATTCTGAATTTTTTAATTATGTTTGGTTCCATTACAATATCCAATGCTTGTCTGTTCTTTATATACATAAACATATGATTTAGTTTTTAGCAATATCTTAAAAATTATCATAATAAAGTTGGCCGATAATCTATTACCTCAAATTTAGTAGTTAATAAATTAACTCATGAAATCTAGTCTGAATTAATAAATGAATTTGCGGCAGATAATAATTATATAAAGATATTTGTTTATTTCACGTATCTTTATCAAGTCACCATGTAGGTTTTTACTTAAAATTCATATGTTGAAGAAGCAGACGTTCTATTTTTTCTTTCTGGCAAAAATACATAATACATCGTATAAAATCCTTCTAATACAGATTTTCATCTTTTATTCATTTATTTGAAAATTGTTTAACATTTTGATGAATTGCTATGAATTTTAAATTGGCTGAAAAATGCTTGGTGTTTAGGTTACTTACCACCATAAAAATCTGTGTTTGGTTATTCTGTTTTGTGTATGCTCTAGAGCAAGTTATAAAACTGCATTGTGTAATAATTCTTGTATTGATATAATATATAAAGATGTATTTCATCAAGCAGCAACAGGTAAGTACACATTATTTGATTAATTAGATAAAAATTGTAAACGAATTTCAAAAAGATTTTACAAATATATGATAATAGTATTAATATGTTGACTGCTCAATGCCACATTAGCTATGCCACGACCAGTTGGGTATTGCAGCTTATACACGAGCCTGACGTGGTCACTTTGTTATAGTACACAGTCCTGTCATCTTTACGATTTTTTATGGATACTTTCAGACAAGATTCTGGTGGAACGAAATTATACCCTCATGAAATTTCATATTTTATTTGAAATCTAACCGGAAAAATTAAAAAACCTCTCAATATTGTGGGCGATTTTGTCTAACTACACTTTTTTCATTGTGGTGATCAATGTATTAATCCTCGACTCTTACATAATACAAATTCTTGTATTAAAATATTGTGTGCTGCAGCAATAGTCAATCCCCTAAGTTTCAAGTTTATTCAAAAAAATGGAAAAAAGTTATGCTCTTTGCAACATATAAAATACATTAACATAATTTCTTTACTAATTGAAATATACATGGTTTAGAATGAAACGCAGATAATTAAATATAAATACTATTTATTACACTAAACTAACCAATTTTATGCTTCTTTGTTAAACTTATATTTACCGCGCCAAGATTGGGGCACTGGGCAAGTACTAGGACACGGAACTTGCCCTGGAATTTCGCAAATACAGTGCCTGTCACATAATTCACCAAAATTTGCTGGATTATCTTTTTTCTCCTTTGCTATTGCTTCCGCCTTTAGAACTTGTCTAAAAAATAAACAAACGGTTACATTTTTCTCTCGGAAACATTGAAGGAGTTCTCCAACGTAGTTTTTAATATATTTAGATATAATGTAAATATCACAGTAATCGGTAAACAAAAGCAAACTTACTTCGTCTTTCCTACTACGTCAATTAAATGTTCATATATTTCGTCTTTAGACTTGCTATCTACATCGATAAGCATTTGGTACCCGGTTTCTAAAATTTTATAAAATTTATGTATTGAACCAAGTACACTATTAATTAAACTTACCGTAGAAACATCTTATAAATGGGGTTGGCGTCATGTTCTTCAAAGTGGCTATTTGAACTTGGGGGTTTTTATATTGAATTTGTGGTAGATACCAAAAGACAAAATCTCTGAAACAAATTTAAGTATGAAATTAGTTTTTATAGCAACATTTTAAATTTCTTACTTTGCTCCTAAATGATTTTGTCCTATTACATTGTAATTTACAGTAACTATTTTAATTTGGTCTTTAAATATTAGTCTTCCGGCTTCCAAATATTTAATTGTTCTCCTAATGGGAGCAGCTCCTTTCATAAACGGCATTGTTTTAGCGCTTTTAATATAAATTCAGGAAAATAAACTTGTTAAACCCATCGAAATGAAAGAATGAGGTTAGGGTTAGTTTAGTAGAAAGACTGTTTCTAGTGTTTCTACTTCTTCTTCTAAAAATAGTCCTCGTTCGATTCAACACGTAACTGCTTGGTAGAGAACCAAAGCCCGAAGTGATTTACAAGCAGAGATGTTGCTTGCCACCCACGGTTTAGATTTAGAACAAAGATGGATTGTAATGTAAGTTAGATTTTCTCATAGCATTCTTTCATCTCTTCGTACCTACGTGATAGCCAGCAGTTTATACGTTACGTTTATGATTCTAAAAATTATAGTATTGATCCAAGGTTAATTGAAAAAGATACTAACCTTGATCACTCTTGGTATTGATCTTTCCATGATACAGAGCTTTCGATAGTTTCGATTAATAAATGAAAACGAAAATGATCGTAAACTACGTGTCTGACGATAGGCAACAAAAAATAAAACGTGTTCCTGTTTTATTTTTTCTGCAAATGCAATACCATTGAATGTGTATATATGGTTGCCTAGTTCTGTATTTCTTAATTATTGCTTACACTATCGGACCATATATCGCTGATCGGACATAGTATAAAGTATAAAATAATGCTAGAATTTTCTGTTTGAAACAGTTTTAATAGAATATACAATAATTTTGATTGAATTTAATAATATAACACCACATGTAATTATTGCCCCCTTTATCCCAGAAGGCTCTAGAGATAGAAGAGTTCTTATAGTGTGGAAGCGCAGGGGGCTACACATGCATTTAAAGGCAAGGGTCCCAATAGTGGAAAAATCCCTCTCACGACAGCATTTTCCACTGCCACGACCAGGAATCGAACCCAAAACTTTTGGGTGAGAGACAGGTGCGCTACTTCGACCATCAGATCAGTCACATTTGAAATGAAATGAATTATTGAAATATCGAATCCACAATAGTTTTTTTTTGTCTGTCGGTGGGCCGTGGGAGCACGAAATTAATATTAATATTAATAATTAATATTTTATAACTTGAGGGCGTTTCGAAATGTTTTAATAAAATTTGGTAGGCATTAAGTAACCCAAGTTTAATATTATGGAAAAATGATTAATAAAAGTCCCGTGGTAAAATAGTACATTATTCAACGTGCATATAATAACATGTATACAGGGTGAACCCCAACTTATTTATTTAATTTTAAGGGATGGTAGGACCGTTAATGATAAATAATCCATATAAAGAAAATGAAACAAATACACGCGGCAATTTTCGAGAAAAAAAAAATTAAAATACGACAACATTTTGAAATCTTAGCAACTGATGACCTCTATCTCAACCTAAAACAAAATAACATAGGTCAAGTTGATCTTGTTTTTTACATGGGTTCACCACTATCAATTAACTTTGCGCGAAAGTCTGTTTAACTAACGCATATTTTTTATACCATTTGTTTACACAAGAATCAAACGTGCCAATCCTTCAAAGCCGCATCCCTCCGAATAGCCGCTAACTTTATTAGATGCTTTTTTGTGAAGTTATATTTTTTTGGATGATAACTTTGTCTGTGCTTTTATGGTGTTCTTTTTATATCTTTGAAATTTGCCAACAACTTAGATAAACAAAGCATCTTGTTCACCTCATATGTGGATCGGTGGAGATATGCAGTGGTCCTCAAAAGTTCAATAGCTTTTTACGTAAGGTAGGTCAGTTTTCTTTTTTATATTTTCTTACTCGTAATTCGTGTTACAAATATCAACAGAGATTCCCTAAAAGGAATGAAATAAGTTGGGGTTCACGGTTCACCCTGTATTATCACGAGGGTAAAAGTTACAGCACGAGCCGCAAGCGAGTGTCGTAAATCACCCGAGTGAATAATAGAGTCTATTATATGCGAGTAGAATACCATAATATAGTTTGTCCACGACTATTAAATATTTTTTACTAAATTTTTTAGTCTTAAGTCAATGGCTGCCATTGTGTTAAAGCATTGATTAAGGATTAATCAATGGTTAAAGCCAATACGATTCAATAACGCGTCCAATTTTTAAGAGTTTTAACAATATTATAATGATGACTTTTTTGAAAAAACATAATAAAAACAAGTATAAATGTTATATGGATGATTTTTAGTAATGTCGACTTAAAATACTTCATAGATTAGTTTTAGTTTTTTACATAGATGTAAATTAAATTAAAATGTAATAAGTATCTAGTTTAATAATAAATAAAAATATTTTTTTTCTGATGATGGAGAGGGTCCTCTCCGTAACGTTAAAATAATACTTATATCTACTTAATTTTAAATTTTTTGAAAAACCAATAAAACTCAAGAACCCCTAAATTAAAAGAAATTACTTATGGTTAAGAAGAAGTATATTATTTTAAGTAGGTACATATTTCTGAAAGCGGTTGGTTCAATTTCATATCATCAAAAAGAATATAATTAAGTACCTAAGTAAATGGATAATAACAGTGAAAATAATAATGTATTATATTATGATATAACAGAAACGGTCGAAATAATTAGTGCGGCAGATTGTTCAAATATTCTATAACTAAATACAATTTAAAAACGAAATCGATAAAGTAGCCCACTAAACATGGAAATATTGTAGTAATAAAACAGTTATGTAACAGGGTAACATAGATACGTTATATTCTAAAGATAATATAAATGTTGCTTCAATGTCTATATGTTACGGATTATGTCAGGGTAGCGAACGTTGCCTGGTTACATTACAAACACAACGTTGTTATAATATGTACCTATATAATGTTGTAAAAATATTTATACAATATTTGAATATTTTTTTACATCAAGGAAGCAACATATTATGACAATGTTTAATTAGTACCTATAAGAAGAATATTTACATTATGTTAAAATAATGTTTTATATTGTTTTTGTTGTAACATTTGTAACATATTTAAACATTAATTTTACATTTTTTGCCAATCAATGCAATGTAATTTTAATATTAATAAAATATTGGTTTAATAATTTTATTTTTCTTTTCTTATTTGGGATTTATTACGACATTCTTGAATATCCCAAACAATCTAAAAAATGTCTACATTTTTTTTTAAATAACCTTTACACCTGTGACTTTACGTCAAAGGAACAGTATTTTTGACATAAAATATAAATAAATTTAAAATAAAAACAATAATATTTATATTTTATGCTGATTCTAAATGTTACATTAATACAATATATTAATGTAACAGATATATCAATTATTACATATTACATAATGACAATATAAGTAACGTTAATATAAAAAGTATATTAATATAACATTGGTGTTTGATATTGAAAATTATATTATATTTTCATTTTTGGCTACCTACATTATAATCACGTTAGAAATACATTGAGGCAATGTTATGCAACATTATTTTAATGTTTCATGTTTAGTGGGAGGTTCTGCGCGCGCAGGCAGTGAATAATGATTAATCACTGCTAGGTAATAAATAATGGATATATAATTATACTTGAGGAAGCACAAGTATATTTCGTATATTATAAAATAGTCGTAGACAAATTCTATTAAGTTTCAAAATTAAACCAAATCCGTCCTAAACCTTTCATATTAGAAGAACAATTAAGATATTAATCTTAATTCTTTGTGCTTATTAGCAGATTTTTTTCCAAAATATACCGAGATTAATTATGATTTGCGTGGTGCGGGGCAATTAAAAAAATTTCGTAAGAAAGTGCAGTATTACATTTTGTGTCATATTTTTTATTATAAATAACTTATTTATTCTTATTTGTAGGCATGATGAATATTTATAATTATTATCTATACATTTTCAGTTCGTTTCGTAATAAATTTAAACAACTTTAGGTTAGTCAAACGCTTTTTTAAAGTAATTAATAAATAAGTTAAATATCGCGATTACTATAAAAGAATAATCAGTGGCGTAACTGGAGCAGGGGCTAGATTAATACTATGCCCCCCCTCACTGACGATTAATACTGCTATTATCACGCTTTTTATATTTGACCCAAGTAGGAAATATAAGGGAATAAAGGGGGTCATAATTTCATGTGGTGTTCTTCTTATACTTGTTGTGGTATACAGATTTTACTGAACGAAATGGTAAAATATTTTCGACAAATTTTTACTGGTTTAGTTTTCACAATTACTAGTTCATTTTAAAACCTCTGCTCAAAATTAATTGTAAAAGGTCGTAATGCCATAATGGTGCTGGTTACGAAATATAGGTGGCGCTTTCACAGAGTTCGTTCAGAAATCGTCTATGTAGTGAAAATTGTCACAATTGTAAGGAACATGTTACCTCCGCAACTTTTTATACTTAGGTACCATATTTTTGTCCGTACGAGTGTGCCAATTTTAACCATACTGACAATTTCTAAATTTATTAATGTTGCGGAAGCGCCACATATCTCGAAACGATCACTATTGACACGTTGCATATCTCTTCTACTTAACTTCCACTCAACGACCTTACTAAGACAAAAAAAAATTAAAAGACACGACACACTACACAGCATGTTTTCGAAATTGACTCTTTTATTTTAATCCCGTATACTAGGATGTATCATTTTAAACTGTTTGCTCTAATGAAAGTTTCATACTAAGGGGAATATTCACATTTGAAAATATAAGCCCTATTCTCATGTTCCACCTGGGCCCCTGATGATTTATTTCTAATGGCCAACGTGCATATTAATATTTCCTTACTTTATTAACCAATCAAAACGTACATTTTCAAAAAATCGACCAATAGGATTTTTTTAAAGTGAGAAAAACGGAAAAAATCGAGAAAAATGTATGTTATTTTTTTCGTAGTAACCATGTGACAAACTAGAAAAAGTCATTGAAATTATTAAAATCTGACATTTTGCGTGATAAAAAACGTTAGGAAAGTTCCTATTTTTTATTATAAATTCTTATTTATTAAACTTTAAATAAACAATTTTCTTGTTCTATTAATTATTTTAGATAATATTTTTAATCATATATTAATCTGTAATACATACGAGGTCGATTTTCTTCTCAGGGACATTTTTATTGTTTTCTGTTTATCTGTTTTCCACAAAAATTTTGCTCGAATTAAGGGAAATACGAAAAATCGCTCCACTTCGTGTCGAGATTTTTCCATGCCCTTAATTCTCGAATAATTTTCCCATTTTTATTTCCATTTAATTGATATATTATTACTATTATTCCATTATTTTCTTACTGTTTAATTGACATTTTCATTATTATTATATTTCAGATATAAAAATGTCCACTTTTGGAAATATCACTTCTTTACTAGATATTGTGTAAAATATATATTTTTATAAAATAACTGTGTTCACAGGACAGGACAATAGGTACATGTAGGGTAGTGGAATGTTAGGTAACGCAGTAAAACTTATCTGTACCCAGTTACTTTCTTTATAGATATGATTAGTCAGAAAATGCATATTATTATGATTTTTAATAATAAAATGCGTTTACTCACTCCACATGTTTTAAACTGCTTGCATAATCATATTATTGAACAAGTAAAATTGTACTAGGTACTGTTTTTTATATACTTTACTCCGTCGCGACTTGTTAATCTGTTTCTGGGAGAAAAAGTTAATTTAACTATTTAACATTTTCAAATCTACAAGGCCAAAAAATTCTTAACATCTCGTGTTCCATACGACGTGATGTAGAATAAATATTATAATTCACAGATGATCTTATTACCCACGATTAGTGTCATTGTAGAGCTGAAGCATCCTTTAGTGTACTCCCATGTCTTCATTTAAACATTGTCATAGTTTATCAAAATCAAACAATAATAATGTAACCTACACCCAAACCAAAATGTGCCAGTGTTAGAACAGATTGAGATATAATTTGGTAATTTTCTGCAAAATGACTTTTTGGGTAAGTGTTAATATTTATTTACTCCTAGAGATATTATATATACATAACTTAGTAGGGATATTTTTCAATATATTATGCACTATACATGCACTCCTGAAATTTTTGATTATTATCAAAGACATTTACTGCATAAAAATGTCAGTGACAATGACGAGAGAGATTTACAGAACAATATTTTTTTAACTTGTACCATATACTATATTATTATTTCATTTATTTTAATGTGTGGTGGGATTAAAAGTTTTATATACAGCGTGTTTCAAATTGGGAATTCATTTATTGCTATATCATTTATTATTGGAGTTATAAAGACGGTTAAATAGCAAAGTTTTGAAGGAATTTCAGACCTTTTCGACAAAGTTGTCTTTGACATAGTTATTTATTATCCGTTTTCGAAATAATTCCAAAAAACGAAAAGGCACTATTTTAAAAAAGCGGTTAGGAAATATATTACATATTTTCAAAGAAACTTAAATTTTGACAGTAATGATTGTCAAAGTATAACATGATTCTACAATTTCTAAAGGCAACATTATTTATGATAAAATGTTGAAACTCGGGCCACACAAATTCAGCTATATAGATATAGATATACAGGGATGTCAGAATGTCAGAAGTATAACATCAACTTTTATATTTAAATGGCACCCCGCCTTTATTCTCTTTTATTCGATTTAATAACATTTTCGGTTTTCGGAATGGTTGATAAATGGCGGAGATAGAAATCGATTGTTTGGTTTCATTTACTAGAGTCGTAGAGTCCTCCTGGTCCTTTAAAAAAATATTGATAATTATCTCTTGGAAATAGTAAACTAGACCCAGAAGCATTTATACCTGTCAATTTGTGCAGGCATAAGTTGACAAAATGTGTTCTTAGGTAACATTGTTTAAATATTAAATATATGTTTAAACAAATATGTCTTCGTTTAGTCATTTAGTGTAATTTACATAATGGTTTCATTTTAATCGCCGACAAATGTTAAAAATGTGTCAGTTTTAAAATTCATTACACCCATTACTGCTGTGCGCTATATTATTATAATGACAGGAAATTTAATTGTCAGTTTGGCGTTCATTCTGACATCCTGATTAGAAGAAACGAAAATGAATAGAAGGCCATAAAGAACATTTAAACTTCAACACGCAGCGTTATTGGAATTATCATGTTTAACTTGCATACTCGTGATTCATGTCGGTATACATATAGAGTTGATTATTTTTTCATTTCCTCTTAAATAATTTGGTGGTTAATTTCTTCGGATAAAAGGAATAATTATGAGACATACCCAAATGGTTATGTATTATCTATGCTTCAACATAAATGATTATCATTAATGAGATACGATAATGACGATAATATATATACATATAAGAAATTATTTATTTGCCAAACAGATATTACAATTCAATTACGAGACTTGGTATATATAATTAAAAATGTAAATATAAAATTACAAAATAAGTACCTGTGGCATAAATCTACTAATACCTGACAATAATAATTTCCAGGAATTTACTTACTAAATTATTGATATCAGTTAGTCAGTTCCTCATAGTCTGTGTTAAATTTGAATCTCAAATTTTGTGATGTTTTAGGGTATGATTCAAATTGTAAGTATACTGAATTTTTGGTTACCATTTAGGTATTGAATAATTTATTTTTAGTTGGTAAATATTTATAGAAAATAAGTTCATGACGAATCTAGACGGAATAAAGCGATGTGCATGAACAGAATGAATATTTTACAATCCATAATCAATTTCCAGGATAGGTACCTACGTCAAAGTAGATCAAAATATATTCAGTACCATTGAAACCAAAACACTCCACTAATTTATTAAATCTAATGTTTGACCCTGTTTAAAAAAATTACAAAATATGATATTAAAGAATAATAAAATATAATATAAAAAAACTTGATTAACATTAAAATTTTAATGGTGTAAACTTCTTTTTGGGTAGCAAGTCCTACATAGAAAAAGTACTTCATTAGTTTGCCGAATATAAAAAATTATACACTAGCTGGTTTAAAATAAATTGTATTTTCACATTTCTTTTAAAAAAATAACTCAGTCAGAAGTACCTACAACGTAACACTTGGAGAATGATGTAGTTTTCCAGATTTGCCAAAAAGAAGTGCTAGTAGGGTTGCCTTTGAAACAAATTGGCAGTTTTACCTAGTATACTTTTACTGAAAAAACTTATTTTTTTTTATTTATGGAATGCATAGGTAATCAATTTTCTTAAAACACTATTAAAATTCCATTGTCACTTTCGAGCTTGATTATTCGCATTAAAATTATCTTAACTGATGACATTATTTCTAACTAAAGTTAAGATATTATTATCGTGGCTAGGTGCAGATGTACTCTAGCTAGTACACGATAAGAGATTAAGTACAAGCACACTCAAACATAAACGTCATTGCGATGTCGTCACTTAGACTTAGAGAACGAGTAATAATTTTGTGTGTCCTACAATGGAATATTAAACTTGTCAACATTTAGCCTACTTTATTTTCTAATAAGGATCTAAATTGGGATAATAGAAAGAAGAATAGAGATGTAGTATTTCTTTGTGTTAAAAAAATTACATATACATATTGTATATTAATTGCGAGGGTGAGAAAACGTGTTATCAATAATTGTTACTTTGTTATCAACTACGTAGAACTTTTTTTTTGGCTTTAGAAGAAATGTCAAACTATGCTTCGCACCTTTAATATTGGCGATATATAAACTACAGGGATTTGGAAAGACATTATAAGTGAAGTTAGAAAATGTATGAATGAGTGGTGGATTTAAGAAAGAAGGCCCAGAGGTCAAAAGCTTCCTAGGGTTCCCTTTATAACAAGATCTTGAAAATCATTGAAATTTATTTTTATTCTAATTAGAAGTATTTTGATACCAGGAGCCTGTGAGGCTCTTGATAGCACATTCGACGTGATCAAAGTTTAAAAAATTCTTGTTACACTAGAGTAAAATTCATTAAAAATATCAGTTTTGGAATTATTTGTGGAGCCCATGAGAGCACATTAAACAGAGAAGGTTTTATAAATTACATTTCAATGACACGGTCGAAAAATCCACGGGAAAAGAATCAGGTACAAATAGAGGAACTGTTATTTTTTAATTAGTCATCACCGATTCAAGGGTTAATTGTTCTATGAAGAGTCCCTTGAAACACTTAGTTAAGAAGACCGAAAAAATTGTGTTACAAAACTTGCAAAAACAAAAAAAAAACGATACTAGCTTTTGGGAAAAGGGGCCCTTGAAGCCTCTGGTCGGGGGCCCAGAGGACGTTCTTGAATTTATTGTACGAGAACGGAATTTTAATTCTGCCCACTTTTCTGTGATAAATTTGACGGCGAGCTTGAAGATACTTCTTTTCATTTTCTTCTTCTTCTTCTTTTTCTTCTTCTTCTTCTTAATATATACCTATATATTTTTTTAATTGAAATCATAGTTGACTTGAATAGAGTATTTTTTTAACTTTCTCATATAATTTTACATAATTTACTTTTTGAAACTATTACTAAAATTCGGTGGACACACATGGTAGTACGATGTTGTGAAAAATTGTATTTAAACATAAAACGAAGAATTTTTATTACCTAAAAGTTTGAAAAGTAAACTAAGCAAATATACATATATACAAGGTGATTCATAAGGAATGAGTAATATTTTACCTGCAGATTCTATAGTGGAAAAACTGGGGTCAAATATTAATACTTACCGAGATACAAGGTGTTAAAGTTATAAAAATAATTCAGCAATGTTGTTATATTTCAGTTATTTTTTCACACATAAACATAAAAGTCGGTACAATTAGGTTTTTGACGTGAGAAAATCGAATATGCTATCATTTTTTATGTATCGCATAGAGGGCGCTACGTAAGCTATCTTGGTATAAGAAAATCCATCATAACTTTTTTGTACTTCATTAATTTATAATCTCATTGCAAATGTTTGATTGAACCATTATTTTTAAACAAAAAAGGGATACTTGTTTTATCTTCATAAAATGCACTCCTATCGAGTTATTTACATTTTAGAAAATCCTCCCATAATTTTAAACAAACATCCTGATTAATTAAAAGGTAAGTGCTAAAAATTTTAACAAAGTATGCTACGGAAATAAGTGAAATATACTGACATTAGATAAAAAAAAAGATAAAAATAACTGAAATAACAACTCTATTATTTTTATTACTTAACACCCTGTATCTCAGTAAGTATTAATAATTGACCCCTAGTTAAGCCTATTAAGCAAAAAAATAATGTTTTCCGCTATAGAATCTCCTGGCAAAATATTACCCATTCCTTATGAATCACCCTGTATACATTTCAGTTTCGCACTCCACTTTTTCTATAGTTATAGTCTTCGAGTTACAGAGTAAACTGTTTTTTTTTTAAATTGAAATCATAATTGACTTGAATAGAGCGTTTTTTTAGCTTTCTAATATAGTTTTGCAAAATTTACTATTTGAAACTAATACGAAAATTCGGTGGACACACATATGGCAGTACGATGTTGTGAAAAGTTATATTTAAATATGGAAAGAAGAATTTTTATTAAGTTTGAAAAGTAAACTATGACAAATATATATAGGTATATATTTTTTGGTAAGCTGAAAAAATACTCTCTTCAACGCTGCCGAAGACAAATCATTGAATAAAAAATAATAATGGCCAAATATAATTTTTAATTAAAAAATATAAATATGGCAGTACGATGTTGTGAAAAGTTATATTTAAATATGGAAAGAAGAATTTTTATTAAGTTTGAAAGGTAAACTATGACAAATATATATAGGTATATATTTTTTGGTAAGCTGAAAAAATACTCTCTTCAACGCTGCCTAAGACAAATCATTGAATAAAAAATAATAATGGCCAAATATAATTTTTAATTAAAAAATATAAATGTACGCAACTCGAAAATCGTACATCTTAGAAACATGGAGTAATTACGTCACTGAAATCTACATAAGAAAATCTATATACCATAACAATCAATTTTAAAAAAACGAACGAAAATGTCAAATCAAAGTTGTCATTAGAGTTGTCACAAAAAGTAGGTAAAAGTCAAAACCTCCAAGTTTCTACCTCCATTAGTTACATAAAAATTGTTAACGTAAATTGGATTTTTAAATGAATTGTTTCATATTCGAAGCAAAAAAAAATTAAAAAAGGAAATATGAATGGTATCGATTTGTTTAATTAATGCTATTCTTTTGTTTCAGGGGTTTATAAAATATTTAGTTCCAAATGTGGAGACTATGATACTATTCGCTCTCCTATTATATTTAATTTATCGATATTTCACAAGAAACCACAACTACTGGAAAACCAGAGGTGTTCCGTATGAAGAACCATATTTCCTAGCTGGAAACCTATGGGACGTTTTCAAAGGCAAGAGGCACATAGGAAAACACTTAGGTTACTTATATGGCAAATACACGACGCCGTACTTCGGAATATATATAGTGGGGCAACCTTATCTAGTTTTAAGAAATCCCGACATAATAAAAAGCGTTACTATTAGAGATTTTAATAATTTCGAAGATAGAACCTTTGCTTGTGATAAAGAGGCTGATGCGATGTCAGGGAACAGTCTTTTTATCTTAAGAAATCCAGACTGGAGGAACATCCGGAACAAACTTACACCTATCTTCACGTCTGGCAAACTCAAGTTGATGTTTCCTATAATGAAGAAGTGCTCGAGCGAAATGCAAATCTACCTCGACAAACATGACGGAGAAATGATGGAAATCAAAGAAGTGTCCGCAAAATACATGACGGATTTAGTGGCGTCCTGCTTTTTTGGATTTGAAACGAATTCTTTCGGGGAAAAAGATTCCGACTTCAGGATAGTCAGCAGAAAAATGTTCGACTTCAATATAAATACCTCATTCCGCTTATTTTCTTACTTCTTCGTGCCAAAACTAGTTTCTTGGTTTAAGTTGAAATTGCTAGACACCACTTTTCTGGAAAATGTCTTCTACGATACCATAAAACAGAGAGAAGACACAAATTTCAAGAGGAACGATTTCGTTGATTTGTTATTGGCACTAAGAGAAAATTTCACTGGTAACAATAATAGCACACATTTTGGTAAGCATACCTAGTTCTTTATTTTGTTTCAAATGTACCTAAAACTATACCACATCACGAGATTTATTATTACTATTATTTTAAATTGTGAATAAAAATATCCCAAATTTACCAAAGGTACTATTAGAAAAGTAATTTCAAATTCTATTTAAATATTAAAAAAATTATATTTGAGGGTCGTATACTTTTACATCATAATTCTGAAACAGGGCGTAAAAATGACGAATTGAATTCGATGTACCTCAAGGTACAATATTGGGGCTGATGCAATAGTTTTAAGGTAATTCAAATAGTATAAGTCTACGCATTTTTCTAAAAATTGTTGGGAAAAAATTAAATTGCAACCGTTTTCACCCCGTTTGACAGACACTTTTAAGAAACATATGTCATCTCGGTAATTTGATGTCCCTATTTTAAAAAATCCAACACGTGATAATACAACGAGAAATATTTTGATGTACTGTTGCCCTAACGCCAGATTTTTTAAAATATGAAGAAAATGGCATATTAGGTACTTCAACTTTTTCTGCCTTCATCATTATAAACAAAAATTTGAGCAGCACATCCTCGCTATTTTAAGCCTCGAAATTTTAAATTATCCCACACTTGAGACGTATTTGATTGAAAAGATTTGTATGTGGGTCATGATGTTTAGCGATAAATGACTACCCGTCTAGTCTAATTGAATGAAATAAAAACAAACTTATTATTCACCTTACGAAAAATTATTATTTCCGCCTTAATATTGAGTAATGTATTTGTTTACTGTACCTATTGACAAAATGCGTAGGTATACAATAAATCTGGACCGCATTTATCCAAAGACTCCCCATGTTTTCATTTGACAATTCATATTCTTGATTATGATGTGATTTAAGCAGTTTTGAAGTTGGAACTTTTTAGATACGAATTCGATGGTGTCCCAAGCAATTACATTTTTCATAGCAGGATTTGAAACGACTAGTAACGCAGTAGCGTTTGCTCTCTACGAATTATGCCTTAGAGAAGACTGCCAAGACAAACTTAGGGAAGAAATCAAGAAATATATCCATTCCGAGGATGACATTACTTTTGAAAATGTTCAGAAAATGAAATATTTAGATATGGTGGTTTCCGGTAAGTCCTATTGATTTTATAGTAATTCAACTCTAGGTTTAGTTTACAATATTTGGTTAAGAGATATCATTAGTATTGGATCCCTTTGTATATTCGTTCAAGGTGTGTATCACGAATATACAAAGGGATCCAATACTAATCCTTGGGGACTTTCAAACCTACTCAACACTATCCAAAATTTATAAAATTGGAAGCAGAAATCAATATGACCAACACAGCTTAACAAGCAACTATTAAGGCGTGTCACAGTTATTTTATTTAAATGTCTTCGATATTGCATAGGTACCCGCAACCAAAAATAAAATCGTGTTTGATGATGTCAAAGTTAAGATCGTTCTCTTAATTTTTTAGAAACGTTGAGAAGATATCCGTTTGGCCCATTCCTGAATAGAAAATGCAAAGAGGATTACGTTATTAAGGAGACTGGATTGTTAATTGAAAAGGGTACACCGATTTTGATTCCAATCGACGGGATACATAATGACCCCGAGTATTACCCAGAACCGGAAAAATTCGACCCAGATAGGTTTATTGATGGTAACAAACAAAATTCACAATCCTGCACCTATCTGCCATTTGGCATGGGGCCAAGGAACTGTATAGGTAATTTTTTTAATTTATATTTATAGCATAATATTTATTAAAATAGTATAATGTTGTAAGAGAATTCAAGAAGTGCCATTAAGAAAAACATTTAACCTGTTGGTCCATGTGTATGTACACTTGGGGTGTTCCATAAGGATTTCTCTTATAATCAGTTTTGTGCGTTTTTCCCTTCAGATTCAGACAGACTAATTTGATTAGTTCTGTTTGAATGGGGTTAAAATAATCTTGTAGACTTCGGCACATTTTATGGTTACTTTTGCACCAGTAGATCATAATGCACATCAACATCCATCATCCTGACTGGAACGCTTCGGCCATAATCAATTTTATACCGTTCTTGGTACATAAATAATAATAAAATGTACACATACTAATACACATCTGATTGATACATAAACAATTTGAAATGCCTCGTAAAATCCAAATATTGATCGCCTCTCTTTCTACTTTCAGGTGACAGATTTGGGCTAATTTGTGCCAAAGTAGGACTCGTATATTTCTTAGAAAAATTCAAAGTAGAGAGATGCGCCGAGACTCCAGTACCACTTGTTTTAAATCCTAAATCGCCCTTTATGATGCCGATAAAAGGACTAAATATGATTGTGAAGAAGGTTTAGGTTGAAGCATGTCATAGAAGTGTAGTTACAATATAAGGTTTTAATGTGCAGGATTCTTACCTTTTCTCGATCAAAGAAGACTGATATGGAGATACTGAAGAAACAATAAAGATGTTAATATTTCTGAAATCCCTTCCGTTTTTGCCTATATACCAAATTTTGACGAACTAAATGAGTTATATTGAGTTTAATATTATTTAATGCTTAGATAGAAGTTGCGGTGTAACTTTAGATTGCAAATTATGAATTGAATTGAATTGAATTGCAGTTGTGTGTGAACATTTTTAAAAATAAAATTGAGGAAAATAAATAATTTTTTTTTCTGTGTATAATTATTATTAGAACACTTTTTTACATTTTAATTTCTATAATAATGGAATTGCTAGTTGATATTAGACATACAGGGTGTTTCGGGAGGAAAGGGAACTATTTTAATGACGGATTGTAGAGATCAAAATAAGAAAAAAAAATTTCTATTTCGAGTTACTGGGTGTCAAAAAAATGATTAAAAATCCCTTTTTTATATTTAAACGATTTAAGATATTAAATTGAGATTTGGTATGCACCACACTGGCATGGAAACACTTCATTTCGATTCAACGAGTTTTGACAATTCCACCATTGACGTATGTAGACGTTACAGCAAAATATTAAATGATTTTGACGAAAAAAATAGTTCGCCACTGCTTTCTTTCAAAACAAGTAGGTATTGGTTTCTTAATCATCAACCAATTCTAAAAAAAATGCTGTTCCTGTTGAGTTTTTCTGGTAGGACAAATCATTTTCGAGTAATAATAAAAACTGTTTTTCTGCGTCACTGATATTTGTTTTCGATTTCAAACCGTTTGTAAAATAATTGATTTTTGTGTTTCTTTTATCTACAGGGTGATTATCCAGGCCCTTACGTTTATGTTAAATTTCATCGTTCTCCAATATCCACTTCAATTGTGCCCCAGCTTGCAAAAAAACGTATTTTTAATTATTTTTCTTGACACCCTGTATCTCGAAAAGAAAGCATGTTCAGATTCTTATTTATAGGAACTTTTTTCTTATTTTGGCCTTTAGAATACGTCCTTCAAATAGTTTCCTTTCCTCCCGAAACACCCTGTATATTCGGTTTATTTTTAAACAAAGTTAACAAAGCTATATGGTAATCGAAGTAATTATTATTTTCCAAAGGGATAGATAATGCTAGACCCGAGGCTAGACCTCTCAGTTGTTCTATAAGTGAAATGAAACCATTAACTACTATACGTTACTTTACCTAGTTAAAACTCCCCTATTCAAAAAAACGTCCAATGCCATAAATATATATGAATTAATTTATTATTTAATGAGTTTGTTATTGATAAATGGAGGTTTTTATAATTTCCTATACCGAGGAAGTAATGTTAATATTTCTAGAAAAACACCCGAACGTATTCTTTACTTCAGTTTCAAATCGACTCATAGGCCAGCAATGAAAGATAATAAAGAGTAAAGAGTTGCTCATTACGGTTTCTTGTTGCTCGAAGAAATTTTGTTTCGTGCAAAGTTTGTGAGATTAATATATTCTTTTACTATTTCTTCATTTAGGTTGCGATAGTCCAAGGTCTGTGACATTGGTAGACTTGGAAATAATGAACCAATCACAAAAGGAATCAAAACTCACCTTCTTGCATTATTTTGAAACTTTCGAACTTCTCAGTCCAACATTTTGGTAAGACGGAGATCCAATAGATGATAGTATAGGACGCATCGACTTTCCTGGCTTATGAATCTAATAGACGAAGAGCTCGCTCCCATCTGATTTATACAGAAAGATCTAATTTTGTTTAATATTATAGTTTCGAGTATTTCCCGCATGAAATGCAAATTCGACGGTCTGGCACTTCAATACGGTCGGAGATTCTGATTTCGAAAGAAAAAGATTTCAATTTAAACGGGAAGATCTATTTTTGTTTTAGACTTTACTTGTTAGATTACTACCGCTCCTAAATAATTTTTCCATTCGAAATCGATCGCAAATGGCGGCCAGACCAACCCAAAGTTTAAAAAAATTGAAGTCAATTTAACCGAAAGTATTTAATCCTAATTTTCACTGCATGGCTTTAATGAATCTGATTTTCTATTGAACGAGGAGACAATTGGTAAGAAAGAGAAGAACGAATTCATTTAAATTAAAAGGAAAAAATCTTCACGGTTGCTAATGAACAGAAGAAAATAACCTGGAAAGCGAGTGAGGTGCAAAAGGAAATTATTACCTAATAAAAATCTAAATGTGGCGAAGTTCTTAATAAGGGGCTCATTCATTTTTCTGGGTTTGTAAGCCATCTCAAATTTTCTGTACCACGCCTCATTAACTGTTGGACACCTAGAGATCTTGTGTCCTCTTCTTCGTGATTGCAAGAGTACCTAACCATCGAAAACAGCTCGGAAGGTATTATTATTTGGACTGGTAAACTGGTGGAATACCAGTCCAAATATAATTACATAGACTTTCTTGTTTCTAAAAAAATGAGATATAGAAGGGTCCTGCTAGTGGTTAATAATAACTTTAACGAAATTTTCATTGACTTCGTTGCTTCTTAGGCAGTTTATAAAATTTGTGGGTTTGATTTGGTCGGCCCCGCATGTCGCATAAACTTGTTGCTCTAAATGGTACCTACACTCTCCTTTGCCTTTCTGCGTCTTTGATGCTTTGGTTAAAATATTGATCGAATATCACATGAATGTTTCACTTTATATTTTGTGACTATCTGAGGAATTTACAAAAAATTATACTCAACGTTCGAGGCACCTCTCCAATAATGTGAAGTAGGGAAAAACCATTGATTATAGTCACATCAATAGACTCAGGATTCTCTGCTATGGTCTCTTTTTTTCTAAACGATTCATCAGTGATGATTTGTAGGTTTTATTGAAAGTTCCATCTGAATGACTGAGAGTCCTAGGAGTTGCCGTAAAAGGATACTTGAGCACTTCATCAATATCAATTTTGTGTTGAGATGATAAGGCCAAAGGCCAACATCCTTGCGAATATATTTTTATTAATAATTTCATACTGCACCTTTTATTTTCCTTCTGTCCATTAGCAAATGCGAAGACTTTTTGTCTTTTAATTGGTGTTTCAAACCGTTCGTTTCCTGGAACATTCTGAAATGAATTCGTTCTTTGCTTTCTTATCAATTGCCTCCTCGTTCAATAGAAAATCCGATTCATAAAACCCATGTAAAGAGCTGTAATTTGGTTCAAAAATTAAAATTAAACACTTTCGGTTAAATGTACTTTTTTTTAACTTCGGGTTGATCTGGCGGCAATCTAACAAGTAAACTCTGACACAAAAATAGATCTTCCCGGTTAAATTGAAGTAAATTTTTTTAAATTATAACGGTCGCCATTTTAATGACCACCGGATTTCTATTTCATGCTACCTCCGGATTTAAGTAGTATACGTACCTAACTATATTAGATCTTTCCGGTTAAACCAAACCAAATCAAATCCCGCAAAAGCTCGTTTTTTCGTCTATTTTGCCAGTTTGTAAACAAAAAAAATTGATTTTTTTAGTTGTCTTAGATACTTGCTATTAGAAGGTCTTAGATTGTACTTAAAGTAGATCTTATCATATGTCTTGTTGGGGACATAATGGGCAACAAAAAGTAACATTGCGTCTTTGGCAAGGAAGCGGTTTTGACGATAATTTTGTTCAATTAGATTTATAGATTGCACCTTAAAGCAATTATTGTTAATTTGCAAAGATTACAGGTATACTTCTGATCGTGGCAAGAAAGTCAATCAACCTACGCGAATAAACATTGTCTTGGAATTTCAAGATTGTATCTAACATGCAGATGTCTTTGCCATCAGTGACATAAATTTGCTTGTTTATTTTATTATTTATTGTTTGTTGGTTTTCAAAAAAAGATGAAGGATAAATTGATTAATGCATCTGACAGGGACGGACTGGGCCGGAAGGGCCCGGGTGGCTCTCCACAAAATTTTTCAGGAATTTCAAGGTCGTTGTGTTTTACAAGTAGCCCAAAATTTTTATTAAACCCTACATTGACATTAATCGTGTGATGCTTTCTATTGAACGAGGTAAATTGTAAATTCTTTTAGTCAACATAACCTAATTTAGACCAAACCGAATTTTCTGCAGAAAAAAGTAAACATGACCAACAAAATAATTTATACAAAACTGATGTTTAGCAGGGTTCAATAATACAAGAAAATGAATAAATGAATAGTGCCATATACAAAAGGAACATGATGCAGCTACGGACACGTGTTTCGGAGTTATTGCTCCTCATCAGCGTAGCGTAGCTTGGATAATGAATCCGTATGAATAGGATCAGAAACAATAACTAATTATGAGGAGCAATAACTCCGAAACACGTGTCCGTAGCTGCTTCATGTTTCTTTTTCAGGGTATATGGCACTATTCATTTATTCAAAATAAATTATTCCTGACCTGACTACCTGTTAAAAAATCATATTTGTCATACCATCTTTCGTTGAATGCACGAATCTGTTTTTTACCCGACGCTACAAGTGAAGATAAGTTCGATCGCGGTCTCTCCAAATATTTTACAAATAATTTATTGTCGTAATTTAATGTTTTAAACGGTTTTTTTAACAAAAAATCTACTTTGTTACCACAAGATGTCAAATGTATTATACTATACACGTCTAAATAAGTTGATTCGATCAAAAGTTATCGCCGTTCAGAAATTTTCAAAACTAGTTTAAGGGAACAGGGATGGCCTGCTCAGGTTCAACCATTTTCGAATTTTTCTATTTCATTTCTCTCTAATTATATGAACGAACTATCTGATCTAGTTTACATTTAGGTCGCAAGAGCTGAGCTGGGACCTAGCCTGCGCGGGCCCCCTATCCTACCTTATGGCCCTACCGCCTGGCAGCAAGCCCCGCAAGCCAGGCCCGTGGGGGGGCCCACCCCGACTATATGGTCAGTCCGACGCTGGCATCTGATACCTATTGACTTTTGTCTGTGCTTGACCAACATTCTAAACAACTAAGACTTAATAATGAAACTAGTCCGAATAAAAAATATGATTAAATGTAATTTTTAACAGAACAAATTGAAACTACAGAACGAAATATAAAGAGGAGATTTTACTATTTTCTTTTATTAGCAGAAGTTTGATACATTATGTATTCTCTGTATTAGATTACATTGGAAACCACTCTCTTGATTACTGTCTGAAATCTATCTCCTAGTTCAGTGAAGTATCAGTTTGCAAAATTGTTACATAAATAACTACTATAACACAGTTTTGGCTTATGTAAATTTTATTGAAAAAAATTATATATAATAATATATTATATAATCTTATATTACAAATAAATTAAGTCGAAACTTAATCAAGTATCGACCGGAGAGGAGGTAAATGATCCTAATTCTTCGTCTTTTATGGTTTCATGTGCTTGCCTGAAAGAAAAATGATTTAAAATATCAGCATTTTCTAGCTTTAAAAGTAATTCAATTTCAGGATAAACAACATTTCAAAAATAAATAATAAGTCGTCGTTGACATTACACACAGGAAATTCGATTTTATTTTATTAGGAGCAGACGTAATTTTCATTTTATTGAATTAATATTTCATTAAAAAGGATCTTCATTGTAAACCACATGGCCACAGAATTAGGCAACCAACCATATACGCATAATGGTATGACATAATATGCAGAAAATAAAATCATATGTAAATGGTTGCCCATTTTTGGTCACGTGGTTTACAATCATTTATGAAAACTCTCGCTATATTAGGAGATTCATATCTGAATATAATTTCTAAAGTAAATTCACAATTTTACGTGACTCTGACTATAGTATACCAGAAGAGGTTTTCGAAATTTTTGCTACGCAGTCATTTTTATGTATTCATAAATAAAACCATTAATAGTAGCTAATTGTGATTCAATACGCATTGATATATTTATGCTACTGCATTAAAAATCTCGCTTCTCTTGCACAAAAAGGAGAAAAAAATCTATGACAAAGAATGACGTCATTAGATGAGTATAACATTATTTTTTACAATCTGGACATAAATGTGTACCTCGTTATTTTTATTATTCCCCTTTCTACGTCGACATTTCTCCACAAAGGAAATATGATACATACCTCAGTTGGATATATACTACAGTATTTTAAGGACGAACGTTACAGGATAGTTTAATCATACTTACTTTTGCTTTGCTTTGTAGATGAGGAATAAAACACCGCCATTTATCAAGAACAGAGCCAGTATAATTATAGCTGGTGCAATTAAATCTAAAACAAATTAATTGAACTTAGAACAGAATTAACACAAAACTTTATATTATCGTTATTATCATTGTTGTTACTACATTATTTTTAATTATTTCATCTACTAATATACAGGGTGTTAAGAAAAAGTAGGTCATGCCTTTAACCACAGATTCTTTGGGCGAAAATAATGTGACTTTTATAATGTGATTTTTTATTTTGGAGCGTAGTTTTTTTTATACAGGGTGTTAAAGTTTACATTTTGAAATTTTTTTTAATTAATAATTCTGTTACTGTTTAAGATTTTTACCCGAATTTTTGCACAGACTTTCATCTTATACAGAAACACTTTTTGTGTAATTTTGGTCAAAAAAGTCAAAGCGCAAACGGGAAAAAAGGGGGGTTGTGTTACCCATTAACCCCCCCAACTTTTTCATGCGTACGCCTATGGTCTCTAGATATTTATTTTTAGATTAAACACTTATTTCCCCAATTTTTTTTACTCCTACAAAATTTTGATTTAGGACTTGATTAACGAGATATTCCAGTAAATTCAGAATCATTTTCAATATTTCAGTTTCGGAATTTATTATTTTTACTATTGTTGTTCGTAGTAATCCTGGGTTTTCTTTAAATCGACTACTTTTAGACAAAAAATGCTAGAGACTTTTTTTGTTGTGCATAGCCAGAAAAGTTCAATAAAATAAAAATCTTAAAAAAAAACAGTGGCGTACACATTTTTGCTTAGGAAACCTAAATTAATACTTAGTTATCTATGCCACTGAGGTAGGTAAAATAAGCAAATAGAAACACTAATTTAAAGAAAATACTATAAAAAATAAAACATTGCTGTGTTTAAAATTAAACTTTTCATATTATTTACTTTAATTATTTATTAATTTTTTAATAATTTATCCAACGGGCGAATCCAGTTATTGTACATATGGTAAATAAAGCAGACAGCAAAAATACAGAAAATACAATTATTACTAAAACAAAAAAAGTCTCTAGCATTTTTTGTCTAAAAGTAGTCGATTAAAAAAAAACCCAGGATTACTACGAACAACAATAATAGTAAAAACAATAAATTCCGAAACTGAAATATTGAAAATGATTCTGAATTTACTGGAATATCTCGTTAATCAAGTCCTAAATCAAAATTTTGTAGGAGTAAAAAAAATTGGGGAAATAAGTGTTTAATCTAAAAATATATATCTAGAAACCATAGGCATACGCATGAAAAAGTTGGGGCGGTTAATGGGTAACACAACCCCCCTTTTTCCCGTTTGCGCTTTGACTTTTTTGACCAAAATTACACAAAAAGTGTTTCTGTATAAGATGAAACTCTGTGCAAAAATTCGGGTAAAAATCTTAAACAGTAACAGAATTATTAATAAAAATAATTTTCAAAATGTAAACTTTAACACCCTGTATAAAAAAAACTACGCTCCAAAATAAAAAATCACATTATAAAAGTCACATTATCTTCGCCCAAAGAATCTGTGGTTAAAGGCATGACCTACTTTTCTTAACACCCTGTATATAAAGGTTACTAATAGCTTAATAAATAAGTAGTAACTCTTGTGATATATCTGGCCTACATAGACATCGATTAGGTCAAAGTTATAAATTTGCTCAGAATTAAAAAAATATATATTTCAAATAGAAGGCTAAGAAGCACATTTAGAACCGTTTTTATAAGCTTTGTCTCGTATTTGGAAAATTGCATAACGCATCCGCCAAAACGTTTGCCTATTAGTAGCTTTAGTAGCTACTGTGATAGTTTATAGCGGAGACCTTCCACCGCACCGCATAGTATTTGCCTCTACATGAAGCACTGCGTCACTTCGATCTGTCAGAGGGCTTTAAACACATGCATATAAATCTGCATCAAACTGGTTATATTAGTTATTATTTACTAACCCGGTAAACTATGTTTAAAAGGAACATTTCATCATTAATAAAGTGAGAAGCTTAGAGTAAGTAGTTTGTTTACCTTTCTAGAGGGTGAAGGACTAAAGTGCATATATTAATGAGCTACGACTGCTACGAGCTAGTGCGATGCGGTGGATGAAAATTCAATGTTCGAGGGAAGTGACGAACTTTTCCTTCTATTTTAATTCGCTTTTAAGCCACAGAGTACTAGAAAATAATAAAACATTACGATGAAATAAATGTCTACTGTTTAAACGAGGATGAGTTTGTTATATACAATTTGAATGCAAATATTAGTCGAAAATAAATGGAAAGAGAATGCGAAAATTAGACGCAGTGCTGTGTTAAGTTCAAGAAAAGTAATGAGGGATGTTTTTAACTAGATTATTCTGTAGTATAAGACATGACGAAATAAATATCCGGTTATTATTATTATAGGAGGGTTTACTTCATGTATTAAAATTTCACACTATTGTGTGTCCAAATAATTAAATATGAAAATTGCTTTAGAAGAAGACCACGACAAGATGGTCAAAACGTCTGTTATAACCAACGTGCTGGAAAAATAGATAAAACATTAAAATTCTTATTTTACCTGATGCCATGGTTTGAGCTTTTCTAGGTTTGATTATGATTTCTTGTGTTTGATTACTTTGCTGTAGAGGTGATTCTGTAACAAAAAAATAAATAAATTAGTGGATTCACATCAAAGAAAGTGTTCACAGATGGTGTAAAAGTAAGGGTCAAACTGCGTGAGACATTTTATTTGAATTTTATTTTTTTGCTGCGAATTATTATTATTATTCTTAATATTATAACGTGATCTTAGGGTCACTTGGCAGCCCAGAAAAGCTGCAGGGAAAAAAGATTGATGTGTGTATGCGAAATAGGTCCAGTTACTAATGACAAATAAAAAAAAGATAATCAACATATACTCTGGACACTACTTCAGCTCTCAATACTTTTTTGAAACCACAAAGATGATAAGCAGAAAAAAGTTTTTAGATGTAAGTAAACTGAAGTTAAACGTACTAAAACAAAAAGTTGAATATAGTTAGAGGACGAAATAGGAAATGATACTTTCAACAGAAGATAATGAAGATTTTCAAATGACAACTGAAAGACAAGAAAACACTGGATATATCCACAAAAAAATTCTATAATACTGTATATCCCTAAACATATTTATGTTATATTTCATTTCAAGTGAATATTCAAGCAGACTTAGTCACATATACTGTTTCTATTCGTTTTTAACAAAAAAAATTTGGAGGAACAATAATCAAGGCCTCAGTAGTCAGTATATCGATGTGCCCCGTCAAAATCGTTATAACCATAGACCGACAATCTATGATCTTTGTACAAACAATTAACACAAATATGTTGCCATTCTACTTTAATGAATCTATTGTTTACATTAATAATTACATATATCGGTTCGCCTAACAAATTATTATACAGGGCTACTCACCAATCAGAGATTTTTCTCTGGTGCCTTTATTATTAGAGTTATCGAATAATGTTTCATACAAAAGTTGTTTAAGGACTAAAATTCCAAAACCTAAAATCATTGCGAATTCTACAGGATGTTTCATTTTCGCTACACACATATTAACTTCGTTATTTTAAATAGAACACTCTGTATATATTATTGCATTTTTAGATTCCCTGTCAATTTTTCTTAACAATGATGTAAGGTTTGCTATATCTAAAGTAGTTTGTGTGATATTAAATATTATTTAAAGTAATTGACATTTGCAGACCTTAACTAAGACCATATACCACGATTCAAAGATTAAAAATGAACTAAAACCGTTTTTTAAAGGCTTATTAAGTATATCAAAAATTGGCTATATTACGTATTACTCAGAATTATGAAAAAGTGTATCGGGTGTTCTAAATAAAGGATTCATTTTAGATAACTTCAAATGTTCAAAACTCATTTTTTTTTAAATGGCACACCCTGTATATTATCACATCTTTAGATTCGTCGTCAATTTTTCATAAGATTGATATAATGTTTGCTATGTCCAAAGTCAACCGTTTTTGCGATTTTAAATAATAGGTATTTAAAAAAATTAACACTTGCAAATCTTAACGAAAACCATTATTCCACCACTCAGAGATTAAATGAACTAAAACCATTTTAAAGGCTTGTTATATCTAAGAAGAGCTTATATTATTCGATAACTCTAACAATAAAGGCACCAGAGAAGAATCTCAGATTGATGAGCAACCCTGTATATAAGAATAATCAGGGCCGTCTTAAGATATTTCGCGCCCGTAGGCGTCAATAATGAGCCCCTCTCCAAAGAAAATAGACGGGAGGGGAGACGGGAGCGACGTGAACTGATTTGAGTGCAAGCAAAATTGTCGCCCCAAAAGGCTGAAAAATGAGGTGTTGCAGGCAGTTGTATTTTTGAGGTTGTCGAGACAAGGTGTATCGGGGGTTCCCCGTCGGGGCTCCCTAGGTGATGTGCATATCTCCGACCCAGCTTACTGTGACACCCCGTAAGTAATCGTTGCCTCTTTGTGTGAATAAAACTCGTTATTGTTAGAATCTCACCACATTATTTTAATTCGCCAACTACCACCCTTAGTAAAACCTTCTCGTGCGCCAAACGAATCATTTATCTTAGTAATGTAAACTTCATAAAATAACTTAGGTATGTCAAGCTAGTCAACTATCATAGTAAAATAACTATATTAGAGTGTTTGTACCTTAAATGTATGTTTGAAATAAAATAAAAACGCTATATATTCAAGTTTTAAAAAATATACAAGGTGTTTTATTTAAAAAAATATATATTGTATTTCTAGTTTTTTAAATTTAATGTCTATAAAATTCTTATGTAGTGTCTGATACTCTTTACTGAATGCCCTAAAGCTCAGTACCATATTCGTACCTGGTATTGTTTTAAAAAATCTAAAAGATAAAAAAAATATGTAGACCCTATTTTTCTAATATTTTTGTTGTATTAGTTTTTAGGGCTGGTTATAGGCTTTTCAAAAGTGCATATACAGTTTTTAGTCCTCAAACCCCAAACGGACAGGATGAATTCAGGAATTGAATTTAAGAAGAAAAATTTTTATATAATATTTTATACCTTAAAATGTATCGCTACGTAGATAGTGTGTGATTTTTTTTTTGTATTTAGTTAATACCTTCTCCCGTAACAATTTTAGGTAGGTTTATGAAAGTTCTGAAAGTAAATAGTCAAAAAAATAAATTAAAAAAAGAGAACACCTTATTGAATTTTACATATGTCTTCTAACTCTTATATCGAAATATGTAACTTAAAAATTACTAATGCCATAAACTTTGTGGAAGAAATGTTTCTCGAAAATTAAAAGAAGAAGAATAATATAAATCATTTAATTTTTTCCATTATTTGTTCAGGGGCGTAGCAAATAATAGTAAATACTGAACCCGATTTTGGCGCCAATGGAGATCAAACAAAATAACCAATTTCGCTGCAAACAATACATTTTTATATCTAGTTGTTAAGTATGAAATTGAAAAAATAAATAAGAACGTCTAAAAATTAATAAACAAATATAAAAAAAAATTATACATATAAAGCACAATTTTTATTATACACGTTGTAACCATTTTTAAGTATTGAAAATTGAGGATTTTTTACAATTTCCTCAGATTACAGTTAACATAAAAGACTGCCATAATATGTGGAATAAATGTATTGAAAAATGCAAAAGTTATACCACGAAAACATGACTCAAATAAAAATTTCAACGCCCTGTATCTTCGAAACTACGCACCTATAAAACAAGTTCATAACACAAAAAAAACTTATTTTTTTAAAAATTTTCGAATCCCCAATTTTCTATATTTAAAACGATTACACTCTGTATGTATGTATGTACAGGGTTATTTCTATAACGTTCTCACCCCAATTTTTTGGTTTGTTTATGTAAATAAAGTTTATAGTATTTTTTCCAAGGATTTCGAAAGTATCAACAAAAAACAATTGAAAGTCAAATAAAAGTGGGAAAAACAAAACGATATTTCTTTAAATGGAACGACCTGCATATTTTTATAATTTTGAAAAAAGGTTTAAAGTCTCTTTCCAAAAATATAACATAACATTGTATTTACCACCATATTTAGTAAAATACTTACACTAATTAAAATAATAATAATAATAATAATCAGTATTTTACTAAATATGAAGGTAAATATATGTTATGTAATATTTTTGGAAAGAGAATTTAAATCTTTTTTTAAATTGTAAGAATAATTATAGGTACAGGGAATTCCATTGCTATGTTTTTCTCACTTTTATTTCACTTTCAATTGTTTTTTTGTTGAAATTTTCGAAATCCTTGGAAAAATACAATAAGTTACGATAAATATTTTTGTTTTATTTCCAAAGACAAACCAAAAAATTGGGGCGAGAACGTTATAGGAATCACCCTGTACATTTCTGTACGAAGTATAATCAGATATTAGTTTATATAGACTAATACTAAAACTGAATCGCCATATTTTAGGAAAAAAAATAAAATGCAAAGAACTAATCTCATAATTTCAAGTGTAACACAGAGCACAATATCTACCATCAGAATTATTACCTAACAGGTATTGCCCAAGTTATATTTCGATATTCTTTTACACAACACCCACTTTCAATTAACACTTTATATATGTAACATTTAAAAAAGTTATTACAATCACCAAAATATCTAGAAACCGTAATGACTAATTTTTTTGTTGACGTCCAGCATATTACGGTGTAATGACTTCACCTTATCGGTGGACGGTTTAAAACTGGAAATTAAATAAGAATTAATTAATTAAATATGCAAAATGCGACGTCAGCTCGTATTTCACGAGTCGACATGTGGTAATAGTAAATACGTAAATACATAGGTGGCGGGATTTTTAAATCATCGAGGGGACCTAAATAATAATAATAATAATAATAATAATAATAATAATAAACGCCTTTATTTAAGGGTCAAGTAAGTTAAGAAATTTCAATGGAAATGCATCATATATTTTATATCAAGAGAATAACAACTACGTTTTGAAAAATATCGCAGAAGTTTTAACTAATTTTTTTATTATAACGATAAAATAATCTGTATAAATATATTTCACCTGTATATGCTAATTGCAAAATACACTAATTAAAACTTAAAATTAATAAAATATGGCAATGCTCATTAATGTGATTAATTTGCAATTAATAATTAATTAAATGCGATTAAAATATAACTAGGTATGGAGTACATAAATTACTTCCAAACTAATATAAATGATTCCTCGTTTACAGAATTTACGTTTAATTTTATGAGCTATGAAATATATTAATTTGTAACGTCCATTAACCGGAATGATTTCCTGTAAACCTGATTATTATATCAGTTAGTCAGTTATAGAAATATAAATACAATTAACTTTGTATGTTTAGAGCTCATGAGGCAACTCATATGTGTAATCTATAAATGTCGGTCTGTCTGTGTGAGAACTCTTCCGAGACATTTTGATGCAACCCAGATGTCTCTAGTTTACAATATAATAATAATAATAATAATAATAATAATAATAATAAGGTCTTTATTTTTTCCTTAAAGTTACAAATAATACATAAATATGTTAAGGAGGGGTGGCGATATTCACGTTAGTGTTCTTCCATATAACCACCCTAGCATAAATACTAACTAAGTTCATTAAGAACTAATGATAGTAAGAAGTATAATAATAATATTAATAATGACATTAATGCTTTAAATACTTTAAATGCAAGCAACACGACGATCAACATGTTAAGAATTACGCTTATTCATAATTAATGCAGTGATCTGTTTTCTGAACGTGCAGATAGAGGTACAGGACTTTATATTGTTAGGAATGGAATTGTATAATTTAACGGCTCTATAAGAAAACGAACGTTGGTACAAAGCAGTGCCGTGCTTGGGAACTGCAAATTGGGTACAATGACGAGTACAACGCTGATGGATATCAGTGCCCTTTTTTAGCTTAGCGATTAAGTAACTAGGTGATTCAAATTTGATAATCTTAAAAATTAAACAGGCCATGTGACATTCAAAACGCTCAGAAAGATTTAACCATTTCGTTTGGCCAAAATGATAAGTGATATGATCAAATTTACGCAAGTTATATGCAAATCTTACACAAGCATTTTGAATCCTCTGAAGACATTCTTTATCACGATTTAGAATTGCTGGCCAGTATACCGTATCACAATAAGAAATAGATGATAATATTAATGAATCACATAATTTCAATTTCACCTCACTACTGAGAACATCTTTGTGCATGTACAACAGTTTTAGTTTGTACATTGACTTTTGAACTAATGTATTAACATGTTTGACAAATCTTAAGTCCGTATCGAACCAAACGCCAAGGTTCTTACAAAAATCGACTGAATTTAATACCTTATTATTTAAACTTATTTTAAAATCGGGATTATCAATAATCTGTGTTTTGTGTTTACCAAACACTAACAATTCTGTTTTAGCTTCATTTAATTTCAAGCCGTGATCAGCTGAAAATTTAGATATTTTACCTAGGTCATGATTAATATTAAGTATGGCTGTATTTAAATCTGTAGGAGAGAAAGAATAATACAGCTGGGTATCGTCAGCATATTGGTGAGAAGAGCAGAACTGAAGGCATTTATTAAGATCTGCTGTATAAATAGAAAAAAGCAGAGGCCCTAGAACACTACCCTGTGGCACACCCTTAATAATATTGACTGAATTAGAAACGTTGTCATTGATTACAACTTTTTGAGAACGATTACCAAGATAGTTATGAAAGAAAGAAATAGCCATATCACCAAAACCGTAATACTTTAATTTGGCACACAGGGTAGCATGAACTAGAGTATCAAATGCCTTACTATAATCAAGTAAAATCAAGCAGCAGGTCTTGTTACTATCACATGATCCAAATATGTCGTCAGATACCTGCAACAAAGCTGTATTGGGACTATGGCGAGAACGAAATCCCGACTGAGACATAGGTAAAATATGGTTCTTATTTAAGTAATCATTGACTTGCTCATACACAATCTTTTCTAGGACTTTAGATAAAACGGGCAAAAGACTAATCGGTCGAAAGTGGTTAATAAGGGTTGGGCTGTTGTTTTTTGCCACGGGAATTACATTGGCCTCTTTCCAGGCCAAAGGAAAAATTCCTTCTAAAAGACATTTGTTAAAAATATAAGTCAAATGATCACTTAAGTAAGGAATTACATATAAAATCATTTTAATATTAAACCCATCAGGCCCCATGGCATTAGATTTAAGTTTAAATAATATTTGTTCCATTTTTTCACTGGAAATTTCAGAAAATATAAGAGGAGCACCATCCTGCAGATATTTAGAATTCTTATAACCGTCAATTAAGATATTATTAAGAGGCACATCGTCTGTTTGAATACTAGAAAAATACTCATTAAAATCATTTGCATCAGCAATACATGAAGCGGGAGTATCAGACTTCGCTTTAATATTTAACCACTTAAGCACCTTCCAAAATTCTTTAGGGTCAGTTTTAAATTTATGAGATAAATAAGCCTTTTTTTCAGCTTTAATAGCTTTATTAACAAAATTCCGTAGATCTTTATATTCGCGCCATGAATCGTCTGACATTGTCCTCTTATATTTCAGAAAAGCCCTGTCCCTCAGATTCATCAACAGCTTAAGATTCTCAGTCAACCATGGCGAAGGAGGTTTAGAAATTCTTGCTGTTTTTAAAGGGGCATGTGTATCAAAGATATTCATAACATTAGTGTTGAAAAATTGAACCATGCAATCTATATTATTAAGAGTATAAATGTAATCCCAATCAACGAGCATCAAGTCATTAATAAATAAGGTATAATCGAATAAAGAAAAGTCTCTATAGGTCCGAAAAAAAGTTTTTTGCCTATTTTTTTTTATATTTAATTTACAACTTACCAGACAGTGATCAGAGATACCCTCCATATTAATAACTTCAGCGGCGCATGGTAATTCAGGATCAGAAGAAACTAAAATATCAATAAGTGTTCGCGATCTATCAGTTATACGAGTAGGGGTTGAAACGATTTGACTAAGTCCATATCTATTTAAAAAATTTTGAATCTGATTGTAACCGTTGCTATTTTTATTTAAAAAGTCAATATTTACATCACCCCCAAACAACACACAATCAAAATTAGGTAAAAATTGCGTTAAAACATTATCCAAATTATCTAAGCACAAAGTTACATTACTATCTGGAGGTCTATATAGTGTCCCCAAACACAACTTCTTACCCTGTAACTTAACACTGATCCACAATTGTTCTAATGAATTATTATGCAGGTCAGGAAGCTGTAATATCTGAAATTTGATTGAACTTTTTATATAGAAAGCTACCCCTCCTCCTCTAGTTCCCCTATCCATTCTAATTAAATTATACCCTCTAATTGCTACAGCCGCATCAATAACGCGATCATCTAACCAAGTTTCGGAAACTCCTATAAAATCATAAGATGCACTAAGTACAAATTCAGAAAACAGATCAAAATTAGCACAAAGTGACCTAATATTAATGTGTGAGAATTGGATGCACGCATTACGCATAATATGTTACCTGCAATAGCTCCAATAAATTCCAATTTAAAACTAAAAATATTTATAATAAAGAAATTCACAAATATCTACCTACATAATATAATGTGGCACAACTACTATAAATGTTTGAAATAATATCTAAGAGCAAAAGAAATTCAGTAAATAAGCAGAAATAAAATAAAGATAAACGAAATAACAAACCAAAAGAAAAATATGATCGCTAGACCATTAGTAATACGCAAAAAGTATTAAATGGACACCAAAAACTCTTAGGCATATTAAATTCGAAATGCATATATAATAAGATGCATATAACCTGTAAAATTATATACACATCTATCAAGTGTCCTATTCTTATAAGAGAAAGTAATAAAGCTTAAAATGAATACTGTCGACAGACAAATAATCTCTCTCTAACAATAAAAAATGCCATTAATTACAGAGAAAAAAAAAATTACAGTAAAAAGGAAAATATATTGGTTTCCATAAAAAATAAAAGATAAAGATCAACAAAAATAACATACAATATTTTTACCACGTTGATAAAGATGTAGGCACTGAACTAATATTGAATATATGGTCTAATATCTCACAGGGGACTATTTACATTTAACAACTGCCTCTTACTTTGACTCTCATTCCATAAGTAGATTTTTCCACCAGACGACCAAACCAAATTTTTTCCATATTTCTTTTTAGCTGCTAGAAGAAGTTCATAGCGCCGTGGAGTGAGATCCTCGAAAATAGCAAATACAGTATTTTTCAGCTGTTTTTTGGCATTAAAAACTTCATTCCTTTTAATATTTTGGACGAAATTAACCATAATCGCACGGGATTTACCATGATCATTTTGACGTTTGCCCACACGAAATGCACAGTCTATGTCACAGGGATTGCAAGAAACTTTTAACTTTTTTATATCTAATATGTCGTTAAAAATAAATTGCTTATTGTTTCCATTAGCATTCATATCCTTTTTTTTAATTTAAAAGACTAAATTTTAAAAATTTAAAATATTAAAATACCACTTTTGATTGAGTAATTTTATTGCACGTAACGTCATGAAGTGATGATTATGTTTAATAAGTAACGAAAAAAAAACAAAGTTTTGCTTGACGTTATATCTTTATTTTAAAAAAATCTTATCGATTGTGGTACATAATAGCAACAAACTTAACGACTGGCACTAAAAATTTTATACAACTAAAAATCCTCTGCGAAAAATACCCACCCCCTTTAAGAAATGTCTTTTAATTAAAATCTGCATGTCCCTTGAGAATTCGGGCAATAAATTTTAACTAACAGCATTAAATACTTTATGCTTTATTTTAGATCCCTATTAATTTCGTGCAGAAGTAAAGCGAGTGGTGCTGTAGCTAACAGTCGAGTTTGTTAGTTTTGGAATCCAAAATTGAAGAATTTTCTTAATTCTGGTTTAATTATACAAAATGATAATTGATAATGCTGAAAGTATCTCGCGCGACGACTACATCAATAAACGTGGGTGTGAGGCGCAAGAATCCTTTCGGATTCCTCGAATTAGTTGAAGACTATAGGCTTTGTAAAATTTCCATCATAGCTGTGTTGTAATTTTCAAAAATTTTAATGTCTGATACGAACAAGAATAGTTAGAAAATTGTTTACTGCCTATTTGCGTACCCCACCACCACTTCAAAACAATGCTGGCGAAAATAAACTAATATTATTTATTATTTACTTTACACAGCTATACTTAAACTTAATGACTTAATAATATGTATATAGGAAATTATTTAAATGTTAATATTAACAAATGATCATTTAGTTCATATCAATAAGTATTATGGAGATATGATAACAATACAAAGAAAGCGGAAGATTTACGGATACAATAAACAATATTGAGATGATATACAGTGTGCGGCAAATGTATGGTCTGAACCTTACGAAATTCACGTCATTATTTTGTAATGGATTTTAGAGTATTTTGGTATTTTCTGAACTGGAGTATTTTGAATTGCAAATATTTATCATAATTAATGTTTATGACAATAATTACTGAAAATCTTACATTTGGAAACGATCAAGAATGTGGCCAAAGTATTTTGCAAAAATCTAGACATACAAAAAATTTATACAAAATTACGAAGATTTTCAATAATTATTTTTTCACAGTCGTTTCAATATGTATAATATGCAATCGAACAAGGCGTATAAAAGATCTTTAGGTACATGTCCTGAAACTCACACATAAATATTTAACTCGTTTTGCTCAAGTAAAAATTGTTTCATTAAGAAGATATTGCAAAAAATATGCCATGATTCGAATCTGATTAATAACAGAAGGATAATGTGTGTAATAAATTTATTTATTTATTTATTTATCATTCAATAGGTAAAAATATCCAATTATAGAGTACGGAAATACAAGAAAAAATCATGAAAATATAAGTGTATATGTTTTTAGTGTGTACCTCTAACACATAGTATTGCTACTTTATGAAAAATGTATTCTACGAAATCAAAATAGAAAACTGAGTATACAAAAATAACAAACGAGAACAAAGATAGTTAAGTTTATATTAAAACTAAAATGGTGCACAATAATTGAAGTGAATATTGAGAAAATATGGGCAATATTTGAACCTCAGTATTTTTGGAATTAGATAATTAATCTTGATGCGGTTTTTTGTGATCGTTCGCAAAATTCATTGGCTTTCGTCCACCGTAAGTAATTTTGGGATTTTTTAAGACATGTTCGTTATGATTTATAAGTAATTATTCTAAAGAAATAATTTGAAGATTTTTTTTATAGCTTTGTTATTTTTAGAGATATCATTTTTTATCAAAAATATGACGAAATCTTTACATTTTTAGGTTACACCATTTTAATACAATTGTCAATAATAATTTTTTTCTACGATATTCAATGCTCCCAGCGCATCCTCTTCGAATGCAAAATTAAACAAATTATATAATTTAATGGGAAATTAATTGGCAAGAATTAATAAAAAGTTTTTATATTTTTTTCCAATCTTCTTATATTCGGCACTTCGTCAACAACCTGAAAATAATGTTTTTTCAATTTTGATAGAGTATTTCAGAATCTTGGACAATATTGCCGAAACGGTTTCAGAATTTTTTACTTATCTCTATTATTAATCTAGATACATTTTTTTTGTAAAAAAACGTTTAATTTGTGATTGAGTGAGCCACAATTCATAAATTAGTTTGGAACTATCACAGTCTGAGGAGATACATCGGTATGAATAAAACAGATCAATCTTTTTCTACCATTGGCGCACTGAAAATGTTTTCAAGGGGTCGAAAGCATGTTTTCTAAAATATTTGTGGTGGCAGCACAACAACTGGTGGATGGTATCCTTAAGTTTTGACACTCCTAAACATATTTAGCCTCCTTTAACTCATAGATGTAGTGAGGAATCATAAAAAAGTTTTTAAATGTGCTCGAAAGTTTGGCGATGATTTTATTCTGGACTGGTAGATGATAATGCTAAGCCTTATATACAAGGATAGTAAATGAAGCCATAGATCAACTTCAAATTACAAGAATGGAATGGCCACCAAAATCACCAGATTTGAACCTGATTGAGCACGTGTGGTTTTGTTTAAAATTAAAAATTCGTTCCCGACAGAATCCACTGCAGACATTAAGGCAACTTGTTGTAGTTATTCGGGAAGAGTGGGAAGCCATACCTCAACAGTTTGTAAACAGCCTTATTGAAAGTATGTATAGGATGTATGCCTAGGATATGTCTTGCAGTTATAACTGCCAGAGGGGTGAAGGTAACGATCACATTGGGTTGAAAAAAGGTGTAATTAATTATTCGACTCCATTCCATGAAAAAAAGTTTAGTTAATTAATTTTGTTCCTAATTGAGTGTGTATTTAGTTACATGATTACCAGTCGTTTTTTTATACTAGAAATTAGTATTTGTGGTTGTCTTTTATTTAAGTTGAAATATTGGAAGTGAAACAATTATTTTTATTATGTTTTATTTTAGTCCGTTTCTCTGTTGTTGAATAATTAAATTATTATAGCACCATTAATAAAAATTGTAGAAAGAAAAAAATTTAGGATTTTAAAACTTCCCCAAATGAATTACTTTACCACCTCCTTAATACATCTTCATCCACATATTTAAAAACTTGTTTTTTATAATTCCTCACTATACCTATACTTAAGCATATGATTCATGAGTTAAAAAACATGGTTTTGACCCCTTTGAAAACATTTTCAGTGCGCCAATGGTAGAAAAGATTGGCCCGTCTTATTTATACCGACATATCTCCTCAGACTGCTAGTTTCAAACTAATTTATGAATCGTGGCTTTCTCAATCACAAATTAAACGTTTTTTTTTTAAGAAAATATATCTCGATTAATAATAGATATTAAAAAATTCTGAAACCGTTTCAGCAATATTCTCCAAGATTCTAAAATATTCTATCAAAATTGATAAAACATTATTTTCAGATGTTTGACGAAGTGCCGATTATAAGAAGATTGGAAAAAAATATAAAAACTTTTAATTAATTCTTGACTTTTGTCAATAAATTTCCCATTAAGTTATATAATTTGTTTAATTTGCATTCGAAGAGGGTGTGTGCAGGGAGAGTTCAATATCGTAGAAAACATAGTATTAAAATGCTGTAACCTAAAATGTAAAAAAAAATGATATCTCTAAAAATAACAAAGCTATAAAAAAAATCCCCAAATTGGTTCTTTAGAATTACTTATAAATCATAACCAACATGTCTTAAAACATCCCAAAATTTTTTTAGGGATTTGGGAGAACGATAAACTTTAACATAAATGTAAGGGTGTGGATAATCACCCTGTAGATAAGAGAAGCACCCACAATTTAAAAAATCTATTTGCGGTGGACGAAAGCCAATGAATTTTGCTAACGATCACAAAAAACCGTATCAAGATCTAATCAAAAATATTGAGGTTCAAAAATTGCCCATATTTTTCCAATATCCTCCTCTTCAATTGTGCACCAGTTTTTATGTGCTCGAGATAGCAATTGAAAATATTTATGGAATTATCCAACTTATTATAAATTCTGCACACTTATTAAAGAGGAAAAAACTTTGATATTAGTTTTGTCGTTCATAGATCCATAGATATGCTGCTCTGGGAATTTAAGATTTAAGTATTTGTAGAATATCTCCACAGTCCAATGGATTCCTTTTAACAATTATTGACAGGGTCAGAGTAAGATTACTGGAAAATATTCGTTATTAATTGAGTGCCAAAATAGGCGTTGAAGGAAAGTCGGAATAGTTGTTTTTTTTAACAAAATTCCTGAAGGTGAAACGATCTGATATTATATTATTTTTCAATATGCATACAATACTTTTAATAAGAGTTATCTACATCAGCTTTTACTTTATGTCCTAATCTTTTAAATTCATCAAGAAAAGCAGGGGTCGCCTGTTTTTTAAATTTTTTCTGGAGGTTTTTGTGCAATATTTGAAAAAGTATATGGTTCACATGCTCTCCATTCATCTCAACACATTTCCTTAAACATTCTGTATCATCTTGTTAAGACGTAATTTTGATATGAAGAATTAAAATCTTAATTGCAATATTCCAGAAGAATTATAAACAAAAAAGATACAATAAAAAAACGATTCAGGGAAACAACGGCTTCGACAGCTTAATTAGAAATAGAAATAGCTGTATATTCCTCATCAATTGAAATTCGTACACACCAAATTTTACTAAACGTTGAAGACCTATATTTTTAAAATGTGCCTTATCACGGTCACAAATATATAAACCCTATTCTGTTCAATGTTATAAATGGAACAGGTAAATCCATTGTCCCTGGCTCGGTAGACTGCACGCTTTAGTAACAATTTTCCTGTTTAAATTATAACATTGATCCCGAGATTGATCCTCACCAGAGGCGTAACAAATATTTAACAAAATTCATCAAAATTTTCTTAATACCAAATTTACAAACTTCATAAGTTGGAAGGAAATTCAGTTTGATCCATAAGTTGTTTTTTACTTCATATGAAAAATTACGTAAGTATGTACTAAATTAAATTTCCACTCTATATAAACAGGATGTCGTTTTGATTCTAAAGCTCTCGCGGAGCCAACATTTGCAGAAGAGTTTCCTAGTTCTTTTCTCCTTTGAATATTTTGAATTTAACTTTTCAATATTTTTGTCGTGGTTATGCCCAAAGTGAGCTCTTTTGGTCCGAACTCCTCCATTTATTAGTTTGGTGGTGTTGCGTGGAAAGTCATGCGTTCTATTGATTTCCACGATATCGATAGATTTGGTTTAATGTTTCAAAATGTAAAAACAGTATGAATAAAGACAAGAAAAAATAGCAGTCAGTTTACATTAACATGATAATAATTTAAATATAAAGAAACAAATAAATAAATTTTGATTTTAGCCCTGATGATTGATGAAGTTTTAATAATAGTATAGCTCACTTAAAATAAACAGCCTCTATACTTTCAAATATATAAAAATAAATAGTGAGTTCCTTTACAAAACAAGTCTCTAACAACCAGATATATTTTTCAACACACAAAATTTGAAACACAGATACAAAATGACGAAGAAAAATCTTATCGACTTATCTAAGCCATATTTTGAAGTTTGAAGAATTAGTTAGTAAAAATTAAATCTTTTTTCAGATACGGATGCCAGCAAACCTCAAATTAACTAATATTTTCAGGGTCATGGATTTGTTTGCTTTTTGTTATCTTTGACGTTCTATTTCCTGCATGTTATAAAGATTTCATAAAATTCTGAGAACAAAAACCATGATCAAGGACACCTATCAATTTTCGAAGTATCTTTATTTAAACTACTACTGCTGCAATTTCAAGAATTTGTTGAACTGGAAATTGATTTTTTAAATTTTTTCAAGATGCAAGATGGATCAACATTTTTAATGGAATCGTATTTTAAACGCAAATGATGGGTAACAAATTCGCAATGACTGTCACGAAAAATTCACGAAGCGCTTTACCGATTTTACTTTAGAACTATCATGGAGTTTCACTATAGGAGAATGACAGATTGAAAGGGAAAAGGAAGGGGAAAGGAGTTTTGGAAGACCAAGTAAAACAATAGAGGATGTGATCAACACTGCACAATGTACCGTGATTGTGTAATTAATTACTCAGAATAGGTTTTGGCTAGCTGAAAATCCTTACAAATTCAATGGAAATGGTAAACTTGTTTTAAAATTTGAAAAAACAAGCTCAGAGCCTTTATTTTAGTAGATTGGCAATGTTGAGAGCAATCGTTGTAATTTAATTATTGTATACATTATTTAATAAACACAATGATATTCGTCTACATGCATTACACATTTCTTTCCTAACCCAATCGTACTATAGCTTTAGATCTGATCACAATCAAATCAATTATTCACATGCATTCGAAATGTATAAAAGAGCCTTGATCTCGCTTTCTGTTGATCTCTCGGTATTACAAAACACAAAATAAATATAACAAACTCACCCCTGTTATTGTTTCCAATTCGCACTTCGTTAAGCAGAATAAATGAATGTTTGAAAGCCACACCGTGTTGTTTTCTACGTCACATGCGGGACTCAATTGTCAAGAAATTTTACGGCACTGATACTAGTCTTCGTAATCAGGGGAAACGAATGTTTTTATCTCGCTATACGTTTCAAAAGTCACTGCATAAATGTATGCCTCAGTCACTGTGCGTAGGAGAAAATGACAGAGCAACGAAACTAGGGTTAAAGGTTACCGTAAGATAATGAAGCTCTATGAGTGCTAATAACTATCATCAAACTTATGAAGAATATTGTCTGTATCTATTTTTGTGCTGGATAATAGATAAGATCGTAATTAAATTTTTATCATGTTTGCGATGATCACTCTTTAGAGATAGGGCACTGCGATAAGTAGGTAGTTATTTATTACTCGGTTATAACCAAAGGCGGGGAATCGGATAGGAAAGGGGACCGCATTTTGTTTCATACGTTTTGAGAACAATTCAAACATTTGTTTAGTTAGGCAAAACTACAAATAATGTTTGAATATAAATTTTGGTTCTAAGATTTTCTTGCAGTTGTTTTATAATTTTTTTTTCTGAAGCGTTTGACTGACAACGACCTAGTTCATCTGAAGGAATTTTGGGCATTTGATTTATTTCAGTTTCAACCTATAAAAACAAAAACATGAACAGCAAAGATTTCACCTCTGTCATTAGCACTTATTTGTAAAATTCATTTACAGATGGATTTGAAATTTACGTCTTGGATAACGACGACCTCAAACACAAATGTTGGTTTCGATAACTGGACAATACCTTCATCATCTGGCAATACAGCCGTGTGCCACTTGGAACTTTAAAACATACCTTAACAACCTACATCAAAATACCAAATTTGCCATGGAAATTTAAATCGAAGAAGATGAAGATATACATGAGAACCAGCAGAACGCTAGACTGCAAAGTGTACAAGAATCAACATATACCGACAGATATCTAAATAAGCAGTCTCATCATCACCTAGCACAGAAACAGGTATTTGCCAACAGTCTGATACACATGGTAAAACAAATGTGTGGATAAATCCTCAAGAGGAATACCAGACTTTAACGACGTCTCTGCGGAAAAATTAATATAAATCCAGGAGTATAAAAACCACCAACAAACAGAATATCATCAGCCCAAAAGGAGAAATATAAGTACAGTGTTGGAAAAGATTAATATAAAAGTGATCTACAATGCAAAACACGATATTGATTAATGGATGGAATTCGAAAAACCAAAAGAGTCTCGCCCATAAGAAATTATTGGCTCAGAACTCAGAAGATACAGAAAAGTCATAGAAATACACAGAAACCCAAAATATTTCTAGGTGGAAATTAATCTTTCTCGTGACTATTCACGCGATGTTGGCGAAACGAACTTATGCTTACCGAAATCTACATACGCATCCCTTAAGATAACGCGATATTATTGGTGAAACTAAGCTATCCCTACCAATAGCGTGGAAGTCGCAACAGAACGAAGTCACACCTCCTGCCACGTAAGCGTAAATAGGGAACTTCTAGAAGACCACGACAAGGACGAAACGTTAAAAATTCAAAATAACGGTTCCCTTAACCACACGGTCCATAATTTGTGCATACATTTAGCATCTAAAGGGCTTGGACTAAAAAATCTTTCTTTACGAAAATTCATTATAAAGAGTATAAATTGTATTCTTTTTTATTTCTATGAACAATCATGTAAGTTCCAAGACATTTGCTATTTGTTAGTGATCCAATCCTAGTCGTTCGTCCATTTACATCCAATTGTTAAATTATTTTAAAAAAACGTAAATTATCGAAGCTCTATGGTTTTAATTACAAGCTTGTAAAATGTCATACCATTTACTTTTACTTTTAATGTAATTCCTGATGATGGCGTTAATTCAAAACTAATTGGGACTACTAAATGGACTACAATTTATGGTTTCGTTTCGAAGAACTGCCTGGGAATTGAGCATAAGCCTAAAATCCAGTCCAGTCGATTTTTTTTGTATTGGCATCAAGATGAAAGTAGTATGTCACTGGAAGATGAGATTAGAAGTTTAGAATGCGAAGTGCTCATCCGTGTTTGGATAACACAATTTTATTATCTAATATCTAATGGATTGAAAATCAATGTTTACAAAAAAAAAATTATACGTGCATTTTTAGTGAACAAAATTGCCTCACGTAATATATTTATAACGTCTGTAAAAGGACTTCGTTTATTGTTTTTTTATGGATAACAATAAACTTGCTCTTGAAAAAGGATCAGATACATTCAAAGGTATTATTTGAAGTGTATTTACGTTGAATTGGTTTTTGTAAGAGATGAATATGGTTGTATTTTTTGTTACATCCTTCATTTTCATATTAAATTTTGCAAAAAGAAGGTTCAAACGTATATCGATGTTATAAGTTGTTAGGGAACATGGAAACATGGATCTTATCTTATGGTTCGTACTCCTTCAGACCAAAAAAACTTAGGACAATTTTAGGCTAGGTACTATAAAAAAGTAAAGGACGCCTTGGGATATGATACAACTTCGGAGGACTTTTTACCCGAGGTAACAGAGAGATAACAGTTTTGAAGATTTTTAGAGAAATTTCGAAAGTTATTAATGGGTTTCCAGAAGAAATTTTCTTTAATTGAGCACACTTTTTGCCGGTAATTCATGGTGCTTCTAAATCAATTTCTTTGTCACCTAGCGAAATGAGTGCTTTAAGAATCCTGTCTGCTTGCAAGACTTTCCAAAATTAGAGTTTACCGACAAAATTAAATATGAGATTTAAAAACCAATTAACGAGGTTATTTGCGTTTCTTGGAGAATCCGCCAGTACTGTCGCAACCAGAAATTGCATGTAATGCCGGAAGTGCTTATCTTTGGAGTTCAGTTAAATTTTTCCACAAAATATTTAAGTCAAGTTTTCTCTTATGAACACCACTACCAGTAACATAGAAACTATTTTGGATCATTGATTTATAATATTTTATTAACAATATGAACACGTCGGTGTCAGGTATATGTTGAGTGACACTGATTCTTTGGAAGAATGTTTGTTATGAGCATAAATACAATGCAGAATGATTTTTGTATCAGCCTCTTCTTGTGTGCCAGTCAATTCTTCTACATAACCAGTTTCAGTACAATAACAAGTTTCCTCCCGAGCAACTATTAAAGTTCTGTTCTCGAATAACTAGCTTTTGCATCTTCTGCATTGTATTTATACTACTAACAAACATTCTTACAAAGAATCAGTGTCATCCAACATATTCTCACCCTACAAGATTCTTAAAGCACTCATTTAGCTAGGTGACAAAGAAATTGATTTAAATATAATAATTAAGGATTTAGAAAGGTTTAATTGTAAAGTGTATGCTCCTGCCACCAATATTTGCTCATTAGCTGAGTTACGGTGGTGGAGTGTTGCAAAAGATGCAACAAGAGGGTGACCAGTTACTACCCACCAAGGGTACCTTGCTCTGCAAAGAGCAAGATTACAACTTTTTATTAGGACCAGTTCGCACATTTCTAAGAGCGAGGTGTTCAATCCTACAGATTTTGGATGGTAAACTAATAATTTAGGACAACTGGCATCTGTTTTCTGCACACAGGAATGCACACCTCCAGAAATATTAAATTTAATTCGATGCGGCTACAAAAAAAATAAATGTAACACAAAATGCAGCAAATGTTTGATCAATAAATTGAAATGTACAGAAATGTGTGAGTGCGAGGTAGAAGAGCACTGTGAAAATTTGGAGACACAGAGCATACATTTGGACGAGCAGGATTCCAGTGACGAAGAGGAAGACATTTTTTTTCAATAGATAGATAATAATAAAGTTTTCAGTTTGTTGTAAGTGAGAAATTTATTACAATTATTTTAATTATTTGATCTCTTTTGGACAACTGTATTTGCAGATATATAATATATGTATATATAGAAAAATGAAGCTAAAATTGTAAGCACACAGTTTTTTGCACGAGACTAAAGCGGGCCGCGCCGGCGCAGAATTAGATCACGACGCACAGCTAGAGCATAATAATTAAGTCCTGTAAATATGCGTTCCCCCGATATCTACAGTATTTAAACCACTTTGAGCAACCGCAAGTGCATATATGTCTATACCAAAATGAAGCTAAAAGTGTAAGCAATAATTTTTATTTAAGGTATCTTTTCTTTAGGACTGTGCGTTTTGAAGTTATTAGATATAATTTAAAGGGGTTGCTCTAGAAATATTAGTTTTTTCAAAATATCTCGCTAAATATTAAAAAATTCGTATAAATGGTAATAAGCATTTTTATTCGTCTTTTAAATACAAATATGATAGCGTTCGAACGAACTCGTTAGCTTAAACAGTTGCAGAGATACAGTCATTTGAAAATTTCACCCTTTGATGGGGTGCAGGGGGTAAACGATGCGTGTCTGAGTTGGCCAAGAAGTGATATCACGTTCTATGGTAGAAGCACTAACGGATAAAACGGGTCGCTTGCTTCAATCATTCCAAGCCCACGACTGCCTTATTTTGAACATATGCGCGACTACTATTAGTCCGATGGATTTTTTTGAAAATATGGATTTTGATGTTAAACAGAAAACCGAAATAAGATACAGAAGAAGAAGAAAGAGGAAGAGGCATACTATTTATCTTTTCACAATCTTGGAACACATGGATTCGGCCTATAGGGGATATCATGTGGGATAAAAATACACCTTCTATTCTACCTGGAAGGTGATATGGAAATGAGTGCATTACTATTCATAAGTAATCGGTTAAAACTTTGTAAGCTATTGTACATAAAAACAATTATTCCTACTTTTTTGTAGAGAATTTAACTATTTTATCGTTAAATCAATAGAAACCAAGACTCTAAAACTGATTTTCTTGACTTGTTTTAAATTTTAAGCATACGTAGAATCGATGTGGATCTTTGAAAAGTTATTTATAGCGATTACACATTTTTTGTCTAAAATTACTGTTAATATTATTAATAAAATACTGCAATGCCCATGGCTATTTCCCCCTATAAATTCAACACCAACACCATCTTAAAAAGGGTTTTTATTACTTGCAATGCCATTAAGGATTAATTTTAAACGTATTCAAGCAATTCGTTATTATTCTGATAAATATGTATGTTTTTCTACTCCCTGCAGAGAAAGCATTTTTTTCGCATTCTGGGGTCAAAAGCATGCAATTTCCTGCCGGTGGTGTAGGTAATGAATAATGTGAATAATATTTCGTCCCGACGCTATTGACAACGGGAAGTAAACTGAATATTACATCATGCCATTATTGAAGAGGGCGTGTAATGTTACTTATTTATGTATTTATTAAAGAAACTTAAGAGGTAAATATGTTTCTAATTGCATGTTTCTATAAGTATGAAAAATAACAGAATAATGTTTTTGATAGAAATCTTAGGAAGGCGTAAAAATTAACGTATGCAAGTTTCAAATTAACTTTAAATAGCCGTAAACGTATACATTTTTTTAATTAAAACACAGTAAATAAAAATGTATGTGGTATAACACTCTCTGAATATTTGCAAATATAATAAAGTCTTATTAACGATTTATTGGCAGTTTATATAAACAAATATGTGTTTCCTAACCTCCACGATGAACGTAGTTGCGCGAACACTTGAGTTCTTTGGTTTTAGATTTAATTTATTACCGAAGAAGCTTGTGCATTGAATTTTTTCTGAATAAGCGTGTGTAGAAGCAGGTGCAATGAATTCTTTATGAAAAAACTGAAAAGCCTTGAGTAGATATACTACACCGATTCTGGACCACTTTCAAGGCCATTCGCTCCGGATGGCACATGTCCATCAGCAAAGCCCTCGGATAGGGGTTATATGTCGCTGCTATACTCTGGAGGGCGGGCTTAAGAAGTCTTAAGATGGTAGCTGCAGGCAATCACCAGAAGGCGGGGGTGCTAGAGCTAAAGGGGATCGAGGGCTTCAGACAAGAACCAAAAGCACTACAGCTCTTCAGACTCCAAGATCCTAGGACCTCGGGGGCTAGGTTAAGAAGTCTTAAGATGCTGCAGGCAATGAACCGGAAGCCTTTAGATCTAAAATTAGTCGCCGCATTTTTGCAGAGAGCGCTGCAGGCGATGACGTCATAGCGAGAAGCTCGAGGCAGAAAGTAATGTAAACAAAAGGCACAGGCGTAGGTTAAAATGCTTGAAAAGGGGATATAATTATATTAATTTTATTTGGTTACGCCTATGGTTGAAATCTTCAATTTAAGTTAGTTAAAACAAAACGTGCTTTTTTCGTAAACAAAATCAGGCTCTGCTCATGGACATGTGCCATCCGGAGCGAATGGCCTTGAAAGTGGTCCAGAATCGGTGTAGTATATCTATTGCCCTGATTTAATTTGGTTGATAATTGCTGAATACACCCTTTGTTAAAATGTCCGTCGCATCGCGGGTTTTTTATTCATTTATTGTTTATTAGATTTAAGTTAGGTTGGGTTGATATATTTGAATTGAATTGCGGGTGCGGAGAGGTACAGCGTGAGAGCCGGGTGATGATTGACTAAGTCTCGATGCAGTGATGCAGTGATCTCTTCTGCATTTGTTGTCCTGCATATAAGTGAATTCCGGTCGGTCCGTAGACTAAGCGGTGGCTGAAAGGCCCCTTGCTTGTGCTTTACTCCGTAATATGATTGTATGTAATTAACTACACATGTCGTGTGACTACACCTTCTAGTTATTAATTTCGGTACCTCATAAATTATCTTCTTTTTTTTACCACTCTTAGGTACGTTTACTGTAGGAAATAGGAAATTTGAATAAAAACTTGTTTTTATTATTTTGTTATTATTTAAGCAGTTTTTATAAACACAGTTGCTGAGATTGCACAAAAATGTCAAAATATAACTTAATTCAAAAACGATAGAATTATCAAATCCGCGCGGAAAAGAAATAACTAGCGCTCAATATTTGCGTTTTGCCGGATAATAAATTGTTACCATAATAATTTTTTTAATGTAAAATATGCTATTTATTTACTTCACAATAATTATATTTAAACCAAAAATTTTCAGAATATTTCATTTCCTGAGTAAAAAAAACTACTTTTTTATGAACGCAGCTGTTGTTACCTTTATCTATTATACTGGTAAAACACTGATATGCTATGCATATTGCGTTTTCAAGTGCAAAATCAATATAGGAAAGCTATACATTACTTACTCTCGCAATCCAGAAGCGGCAGTGAAATATTCCAATAAGCTCCCAAGCATCTAAGACCTTTCGTCTTGGTACCCGTATCAGGAAAATGGTATCCCAGACAACAACTGAATATAGCTATATCATCAGTCCTGTAAAAAAAAAAATTGTTTGGAGGAAGAACCTTCTATAAGTAAGTATATCAAAAACTTTTGTGGCAATCTTCGAAATGAAACTAAATTTGAAAGTAAGTTTCTGCAAACAGAAAAATGGTGCACGCTCTTTGAACCATGTTGGTATCATTGGAAGATAATTTAATTTAGCCCAATTCTTACTTAAAGAAGCCTCTCTTATTCATAGAATGTGCAGAATCCAATAATTCGACTGCATGGGGGAAGTACGTTTATACTAGTTTATACGTTGTCCATTAAATGCTATGGATGCAAAATGCGATATTTGAACTAATCTTACCTATATACTAAGTAGCCGTCCTGGGGAGGTAGTGGAGTGGGACATCCAACGGCAGTGTAATGTATTAAAATTCCTCTTTGCGGATTGATAATTTGACTTGAAGTTAATACTACATCAACGGATTCGGTTCCTGAGATAACTTCCGCAGGCGGGTGCTCTTGGCGGCAAGCCGAGTGTATTACTTGGTCGCTGTCCTTTATCTCGAGGATATCGGTGCACTCCTCTTTGGAATTCGCGTTATCAACTGCAAGAATACAACACATCACTTTGATCCGATAATAAGAGAACATTAAATAATTTTGATGAAATAGACATAAACTAATATTTTACAGGTAGGTAGTTAGAGAAATTAATTTCTTCCCCAAACACATGTGAAAAATTTTGATTTTATTACCTTTTAAACATATGGTTAAGTATTAATGAATATAACAATGAAGACATGTTCACTGAGTTTTTTTCGAAAGAGGAGACCTTGGGAATTTACTAACAGTTGCAAGTTAATTACACAACCACACAAAAACAAGTAAAGAGCTAGATGATTTCCTATGTATTCGACGTACCGAAATCGAATCCGAGGTCTAAATTGTTTCCGCATTAATTTTTTTAAAGAGAGAAAGTTTTGAAGCTCTTTATATCTGAAGGAACAATCTAAACACTGATTTCCATATGTGCTAAGAAGAAACCGATAATGAAGAAGTCAACGAAAGAGGTCCTGAGGTCCTGAGTCATGGTGTGCAGACGGATAAATACAGTAAATTCACTTTTCAACCAAAGCACTTTGTGAGTGAATAGGAGAGAATAAAGCGAGAGCGCTAACATTCTGAGATCGACATGCAGTCACGCATGTGTAGTGCTCTCGCTTTACTGCTATCTCCTATTCACTCACAAACTGCTTTGGTTCAAAAGTGAATTTACTGTATATTATGAAAGAGTAGGTAAGACTTATTCAAGAGTTTAGTGTAATCTACTGAAGGTAAGGGGGTTGCAGGATAAACCCCTTCTTGCCGCCACCGATTAAATCCATGTGAAAGGGCAAAGGAGGAAAAAATTCCCTTTCCAACGATGTAGATACATGGACTAGATCGATTTAGGTTTTTTATGGTAACGCCCTCAAGCTGTGAAGTACGTTTCTTCTCTTTTGCCGGGTTTTCCCTCTTGAGGTGAATAGCAGTATTAATTAGTCATCATAATATGTTCGCTCCACCTTCTTTGATATCAACGCTCCATTTCCTTGATGCCTTGGTGGAACCGCTCTCCGTGCTCTTCACTGTAATGCACAAGGTTTTCAGGAAAATAATCAAGATAAAAGTGGAGAAATGTAATTTGAGATTCATCAAATATCCCAGTTGTTTAATGTTTAATCTTTTGAAAGTTAAGCTCGCTCGATGTCATTGGAGTTCTATCTCTAAATAGGGTGTGAATTTGAGGGCCGTCGAAAATTTTCTTCTTTAGTTTAGTCTCTGAGATGCTCGAAAATTTCTGTATTGTACAGGGTTAATCAAATTCGAGCCTCATCATTGGCATCTAGTAAACCGTAAGAGATACAAACAAGGTTAAATTAGGGAAAAATTGTGGAATGTTGAGTAATATGAAAAAAAATTCTCAGTATTTTGTTTCGTTTTCAAGATTTCTGAAACTGAAAATTTTATTGTTTTTTTGATAATTCGGTTATGAAGATACAAATAGAAAAAGTAAGAACACTTCTTCATAGCACATTCTCCTCCTTTACCAATAGATAGCCACCAATTTTCTTCACGACGTTTCGTTGTGCAGGTCAACTTTTTTAAATACGAGCCTGGATATTTTTCTTATTTAACAGCTTCTCGCTCCAAAATATAATTATTATCATAACCGAATTATCAAAGAAAAACAAAAATTTTCAGTTTTTTAAGAAATCTCGAAAACGAAACAAAATACTGAGTATTTAGTTCATCGATATGAAAATCCCATCTCAGTTGTTTGTCAATACAAATACCCAAGAATTTTATATGATTGGTAGTATTAATAACACTATTTGTAACTCTTATATCTGTGTTTCTTACTGTGGATATTTTAAATGTCATGTTAACTATTTTTTCTACATTTAATACTAATTTATTACCACTAAACCAATCAATAATTCCACTCATAGATTCCTGAGTGAATGCTATTAAATCCTCATAGTTTCTATTATTGAAGGTAATATTTGTATCATCAGCAAACAGAGAAAAATGTAATCCAGGAAAACTAGGAACAATATCATTTATGTAGATCAAGAAAAGAACTGGTCCCAGTATGGAACCCTGTGGAACACCACATCCAGAGACCCTTTCTATAGATAGAACCTTACTAATGATATTTTGGTTTTCGTATTCCATTTCCACACAGATTTTGCGATCCGCCAAATACGATTTAAAATTTAAACCACTGTAATGGTAAACCTCTTATAGAGTAATAACTAAGTTTCCCAAGTAAAATGTTATAGTCAACGCAGTCAAAAGCCTTTGACAGATCGCAAAATATACTCAGTGTTACTTCCTTTTTTTCCAACGTATTAGATATATTTTCAATTAATGAATATATGGCATCAGTTGTGTTTTTCCCTTTTTGAAAACCAAACTGCATGTTACTCAATATATTGTGCTTGTGTAAATAATTAACTAATTATTGCTCCTCTACTACCTTTTCCAGAATTTTGGAAACAGATGGAAGAAGAGAGATAGGCCTATAATTATTTAAATTACGTTTGTCACTTTCTTTGAATAAAGGTTTGACAATGGCTGTTTTGAATTTATCAGGGAATTGACCAGTACTTACGGATTAATAAGATACGTTAAAGGAGTTTTTATTAGATCAATATTTTCTTTTATTATAGTAATAGGTATATCATCGAAACCACTAGAATTCCTAAGTTTTAGTGTTTTTACAATTCTGACTATATTATTTTCGGTAACGGGCTGAACGAAAAAAAAAAGAAGAAGAAGAAGAAGAAGAGATATTCTGGTAGGTTTATCAATGGTAATTTTGAGGTCAAATTGACTTAATATATTAGAGACCTCATTTTTAAAGTTACTATCAACGTTAAAATTCAGAGAAAAATTTGAAAGTGTGTAAGAATTTTTTTTTCTAAAAGTAGATCCCATATTAATTTCATAAAATTATTTTCATTAACATTCCACAATTTTGACATGATTTAACCTTGTTTGTATCTCTTACGGTTTACGAGATCCCAGTGGTGACGCTCGAATTTGACTAACTCTGTATAGTTGAAGCTTTGACAAACTGCTTTATCAACCGAGTTTAATGTGGAGGGGTGGGAAAAGAACTCTGATGAGTCAACTATAGAGATTCTTCAATAACGTTTTTAGATCCAAAATTCGGCGTTTTCCTTTTTAATCAAACTGTTTTCTTAAATTGATTCAGTCGATCTTCTACTATCCTAGTCACAGGAAACAGGAGAATTTCGTAACGCACAATTTTTTTTCCCTAGAACTGTTCTTAAATTGTTGTAGTTTTAAAACAGTTGAATGTGCTATTGGAATAGGTGCTCACTCGCTACTGTTTTGAGGCAAAACTGCCTTGAGTCTTGATTTGAGCAAGTCTATGATTGACCTCCAGTCTACATCATCATATCCTAAATCCTGTACAAGCTTCTGGTTTAATGGCTGAAAAGTTTCAAAATCTAGTGCTTCTTTCATTACCACTTTCTTCATCCTCATTTATGCAGTTTTTGTATTTTTCACCCATGTAGTGTTCGAAATAGTTGGTGCTTTCCCTGTTACTTCAATATTTACAATATACTGTTTAAGAAACGTTGTTTTTCTAAATTTAAAAAGATTTGTGCAAAATCAAGTAATTTCAACATCGATTTCAGTTTCAGCACGAAATACTTAGGAATTAATATATTATCGAATTTTTCGTATTGAGCATTTTATAAAATAATTTGTTGAAACACGGAGCAATTTTCAACGTGATTTCAACAAAGAGCTCCTTCTGGACGTTAGTTGGGTTCAATAATGGAGAAACGAAGGAACTGCTGTAAGAGGAAAATCAACTGGTTGAAGTCGGAAGGCATCCTGAAAATGAAGAAAGGGTAGAACAAGCAATCATTCAAAAACCAAAGTATGCCTCCGTCAGCATGACTGATATCTTGCAACACTAACTTTAGCTGGCCTGTAAGGTCGCCTGGCATCACAGCTCCAGATTGTTTTCTTTGGGACAGGCTGAAAACTAAAGGGGTGTGCATACTGCATACAAAAGCCTCGAATTTTGGAAGAACTGAAAGGAAATATCCGTAATACCATTAAAGTTATATCGAACGTTATGAATTGAAGATACATAAAGGCAAATTTTGGATTATTGAAGGAACCTATTGCAATGATACAATATTTTACTAATTTCCCATATCTCCTCTTTTGAACGTATTTGTTATTTTCTTACGTTGAACGAATAAAGAGTTATTAGCAAAATAAAATGGGTTGGCAGCGGTAATGCATTTTTAGCTTTCAACATCAGATAAAACATTTCCTATAAAAGTAAATGTTCGTTTAAAACTTTACGTGTTCATCAATAACAGCAAAATTTATCTCCCTGTTCACTGCTCGATACATTTTTGTTTCCTTTATGTAAACGTCATAGAAATGAAATATGGCGGCATTAAAAGCAAATAAATAAAGACTTGACGTGTACGTTGGTGTTCCAACACTGTTTACAAACGCAAGTTATAAAAATAGTACGATATCTCTGAAAAATGTTATTGAAAAATTTTGTTGCCAATATCGTAAAATATCGATATAGATGATCCATCCCTACTAAAATTGTGGACAGAGAAAGGTCATCTAAAAGTGGTTGTATTTTACTTTGAGAAAACGTACATAATATAATATTTACTTTCTATCTTGCGATGTTTTATAGAATCTACTCATATGGTCATACGTACAAACCAACAAATGTGTGGAATTTAAGAGTGATAAGAGTTGGTTTGCATCAAATTTTAATATTACATTTTTCATTTTCAAACTATCTGGACTTGCAAAGTTTTTGAAATATTTGTACAGATATAATAATGAACGTTTTGAACATTATATTTTTACCACCGAATATATAAATTTCATGCAATATGCAGTACAAGATAGATATCATCATTACTGAAGAACCACCAAAACTAAATAATTTATAGCACAGACCTATAACACGGGTAGGTCCTCGGGTAGGTCTTAATAAAAAACTGAATGCTGACGTTTTCAAATTTTTCAGAATATTCTTGTGGAACAAATTGATAGGTATTGCTTTTCCAACTAAAGTGAAAACTGTATCTTCTGAAAAATCGAAGACAAAATGATTTCTTTCTTATATTTTTTTGTTCGCGTTATAAATATCAACAGAACCCCCCCTCCAAAAAAAAAGAAAGTAAATAAGTTGGGGTTCACCCTGTATAGAGCGAAAATAAAGCATATTGGGATATTAAATTCTGACGATTTCAATAATTTTTTTACCAATATCGCATTTGAACTTATAAAAAACGTAACAAGTACTATCGATAATATCAGTCTAGTAACAAGTACTGCAAATAATAATTCTTTTAGTTTATAAGAGATTTCCTTTTCCGAAATGCGCGACCTTTTAAAAAATATTAATAATAACCCAAGCAAGGATGTGTACGTTATAAATAATAATATTATAAAATACGTACAAGACATTATTATTATTCCTCTCACAAAATTAATTAACGAATGTATAAATGGCGGAACTTTTCCTCAATGCCTTAAAATATCCAAAGTAATTCCACTCTTTAAAAAAGGCGATTTATTAATTACTATTATTTAGTACCAGTTTTCGAAAAATTTCTTACTCGTATAATAATGAAAAATATGCCGATATGACTTACATAATATGGTTTACATCTTTTAGCAAGCATAATAATAACAAAAGTATCCAATTTGAAATATTTATACGAGCGTGCCAAACTTCATGGCCGCTAATTTATCAAAAATAAATGGACTTTCGTTAATAAACATATGTCCTAAAATGCATAATAAGGAAGCTACAACCCCTTGATGGGGGATGATGAATATCAAAATTCGTATTTAACAATTTGATTTCTTGGGGTGGCTTTGAGGGGTGAGGGGTAGTTTTTTACCCTAAACTTTTTTTGACGGCACTTTCAAAGCAAAAGTTTTAAATAATATTATTTCCCATGCAATGCACTCAAAAAAAGTATCCTTCAAAATTTTTGTCACATCAGCCGTTTTCGAATAATTTGCGTTGAACGGTAATAAGCTGCTGAAAAATCCTATTGCCGTTCGACACAAATTATTCAAAAATGGCTGGTGTGACAAAAATTTTAAAAGATACTTTCTTCTGAGTCCATTGCATGCGGGAAATAATTTTATTTAAAACTTTTGCTTCGAAACTGACGTAAAAAAATTTTTGGGGTAAAAAACTACTTTTCACCCCTCAAAACTACCTCTGTTAAATATGAAATTTGTAATTTTATACTCCTACATCGAGGTCGCAATGCATTTAAATTACATTTTTTTTAGTCACCACTTGACTTATAATCGAAAATTGACATTGTCAAGGGGTCGTAGTTTTAGAACATATGTTTATTATTAATGGCCATTTATTTTTTGATAAATTAGTGACCTTTGAAGTTTGGCACATTCGTGGTAGATCACCCTCTATTGATGTTCTACTTCTACTCTAAACATATAGGGTGTCTGGAAATAACGTTCGAATATTTCGGTAGGTAGTTCTAAATAAAAAATATGAATAAGAGTTCATATGAACCTGTAACCGGAAATGCCGGGGGGGGGGTAATGATTTCCCAATTATATTTTTTAAGAAAATGTATTCTTGGTGAAAATTCGTAGAACGCATCGTTTACTTTAAAACCCCATTGAAAAGAACTTCGTAAAAAGAGCGATTGATCAATTGTACCTTAAAAAAATCAAAGTTGGCTTATTTCAACAGACAGAAATGTCATTGAAACATTGAATTAAATTAAATAAAAAATATTGAAATTAAAAATTTTAAAAATTTAAAAATTTATCGGTTTCAGGATATTAATCCTTTGTTTACATATACAAAAGTAGGCTGGTAAGTAAGGCATAACTAAAGTTGTACAGTAATATTTATTGCCATACCAACAGCTTGTACGGTAATATTACAATACAGATATGTCAACAACTGTCAACAGATGAAATAATTAATACTGAAACTATAGGGCTATTTATTAATACAGAAAACTCCATACAATAATAATTAAACACTGAAATGTATCACTACTGCTCCTGCTTCTTATAATATCTATTAATAATGTCTCTATTTTCTTAAACCGATAAACTATTGAACAAATCACGGATGTTATGAATCACAACAGCCTTAAGGTGCGTATCGACCAGACGAGCGTATGCGAGCGCACAAGAGCGAATATTCGCTCCTGTTCGCCAATGTTTGTACGTGCTTGCTCAAGGTGGAGATACACCAAAAAAGCGAGCAGGAGCAAACATACGCGAGCGAGCATTCTTTGTAATTAATCGTTGGGTGTGGACACTTTTGCGAGCGAGCGAACGCCGTTTGCTCACGTTCATTTATGATCGAGACGGCAGCGGTACATCAAAGAAAAATCGTGTTCTTGCTTGTTGGGTAGTGACACGTAGTTGAAAATAGTTGAACATTCGCAGCGATCCTACATGGAGTTTGGAGTGGGATAGCGATTTAGTATTAAAATTAATTGAAAATTACAGAGAAAAAACTATATTGTGGGATACGAAAGATGTATATTTTAAAAATAAAAAGAAAAAATTATTTTTTAATAGTCAATTTCAATAGTCAATTTCAATTTCAATTTCAATAGTCAATTATTTTTCAATAGTCCAAAGATAACAATAAAACTTGCACTTACACAGAGAACTTTGTTTCGGGACGCCATAATTAAAATGTTTGCTTGCAAACATGCGGATCATCGCTGAATTTCAATAAAATCGCTTTGTAGTGACACATCTAAATTTAAAAGCCAGAGCACAAGCAAACATCGAGGGAGCACGATTAAATGTTTGCTCTTGTTTGCTCATGCTCGCTTTTTTGGTGTAACTCCACCTTTTGTTGTACCGACACTTCGCCGATAATTTGTCCAGTCTCAATCGCTTGAGCATACGTATAGAATGCACGCTCGCTCTTGCACGCTCGTGTACAGGGTGAGCCACGTAACTTCGACCCCCTTTATCTCTTTAAATATTGAGATATTTCAAAAATTGAAGGTTCAGTTTATATAGTTTTTTCAGTAGATTTCAAAAATGACATCTAAAATTAAATCGCAGCCAAAATATACAGGGTATGCAAGAACGTGCTTTTTTTTAATGAAACACCCTATATATTTTTACATATTTGAATTGGTCAAATTTTCCTGATTTCAAAAATACATATTATATTACTAGTATGTTTTAGCCAATAACAAAAAAGTTATTCATAAAATACTAGGCATAATTTTCGTTTATTTTAAATTACGCCTAACAAAGAAGTCCATGGAATAAATAAAACAAAAATTAATTGACAGTTCTAAAAACAAATCATGTAGTTGTCAGAATATGGAATTTATGAAATCTACTGAAAAAACTATATAAACTGCAACCTTCAATTTTTTTAATATATCAATATTTAAAGAGATAGGGAGGGGGGGGGGGGTCGAAGTTACGTGGCTCACCCTGTACGCTCGTCTGGTCGATAGATTTCAAACCGACATCTGCGGCAGTTATGATACTCATAACATTCCTAGATATGTTAATAGCTATAACTTAACACAAAATTCATTTGTTACGGTTACTAAACAACAAATTTAATAATATTTATATGATTTTTGCGATGGAAATAGTAGAGCAGCTAGCTAGCCGTAAATCATTTGCTTCAATTTTTCGTTAACATGGAATATTTCCAACGTCTACTAGAGTTGACAAAAATATTGTGTAAAATGTTCAGAATGATAATAGTATTAGAAATATTGTAGATGAAAATCTTAAATATTTTCATTCAAATAAGAGAAAAATATGTAATTTTATAATTTTTGTCGTTTCTTGATTCTAACGCAAATTAATCATTAACAACTAATTTAAAATTCACTAAAAGTGTGACAAAAACCAAACAAGTTTCTAATTTAGTATTAGGATTTGAAAATTACGTATACAGCGTAATTTTTCTCATATGAGCACTAGAAATAAAAATGTCTCGGTCCGGATCTGGAATTTTCTATTTATAAGTATGGATATAAATTAACAATTAGTTGTATATTACATACCCAAAATACGAGGGGATTCTAGCAAGTAGTTTAAAAGATATAACCTTTAAGAAATCACCTTCTAGTAAATACAATTTAAAAAAACTGAGACATTTCTAATTCACCTAAGTGAACTCTAACTACCATAACAGTATGTCCCTTTCCTCGTGAACACCCTGTATAGAAAAAGTGAATTTCTTGGTTTAGACATACTCGTAAATGTAGATTTACGAGATTCACCTCAGACGTAGCAGAGGCTCTAATGTTAAATTATGTGCTATATGACAAAAGGATTGTCAGTGTTTCTTTCCTAATTACTTTTAACACATAGACGTTATAACAAACGCTTTTAATTATAGGCTTATAACGGATGCGCTCCCAACTTCGTTCGCAAGTGATAATTACTGCATGTTGAAATGGAGGTAGTGGTAATGGGATATTAAAAAGCAAGCCCTGTTTCTATTATTCCTTAGGCTATAATCAAAAGTTTCTGTTGCAACGTGCACAATATGAACTTACCAATGAGAGACACGTCCAAGATGGTAAGTCGAATCTTCTGTTGTGAAGGGGCCGTTATCTTCCAGTGACATTCCCGCTGACCCGAGTAAAACCTAGGATAACCGGGATTGTGGATAAAACCTTCCGATATCCCCGTAGTAAATTTAGTAGGCAGCACTATTTCACTGTTGCAATACTTCTTAATCCTGTCCTCTGGAAGCAAATATATCTTGTTTAGCAAGAGGCATTAAGGCGAATTAGGCTGTATAGCAAACTTCAGAAAGAATTCACTAAGTTTGGCAACAAATTTTGTGGTATTAAACTGGAAGCCAGCTCCCGTTTGTATTCCTGATACATTTTTACGTGGTGGAGAGAATATAGAAAGTGAGAACAGAATAATAAATTTGAAACTAAAACCTTTGCGTGATGTGAATCTAAATCGATATCTTGACTTTATATGGTAAATACAGTTAGACATTACATTTATTTGGAGCTCCAAAGGTTTATACATATAAATATATAAGCGCATCATAAATATATTTTTTGTGGATCTTTGTGGATACACGTAGTATTTCATTCATAAAATAGGATTAAACAAAACATGCAAGTGCAAGGGTATCGCTTTGTCTTAAAAATTGTTAAATAACGAGTTAACGTATATACCTATTGGGATTCTGTAGTTAATTCTGTACATAAAAGAAAACTTATTCAATAGTTTCTTTGTAAAAGACGTCTCTACTGATCTACTTAATGAAAAGATTTTATTTTATGTAAATCGAAACCTTAAACACAAAGCAAATAAATATAGTAGAGAGAATGCAGACACAAAATATGACTCCCAGACCGCTCCAAATTTTACACGTGATGCTTTCAATTTCATTGAACCGGGATTAAAAATATAATGGCGACACTTTTGTTACAGTCGATTCATCACACAATAGATGTACGTGTGCAACTTATAATATCCATGAGATTGGCAAAATGTCATGGTTATCCCTGAATTCTTTCGTTTTACCCCATTTCTGCCATACAGAAACCCAAAACTTTTAGTAACACAATGATGTATTGGTTTTAATATATTTTACGGATACGGTCGATATTACTGCACACAAATAATGATGTATTATATATTTATGAAAAATGCACCGATATTATTCTTGCCTTTCTATTTACGTCGACGGATTGATGCATTATTTATTAGTACGTGGGGTCTATGTTCGTGGTGTATGTTGTTTTACAAAATCAAGGGATATGTGAAATGCCCGTTTTTAAAAACGGACACGACATCCTGCGAGCTGATTTTAATTCAAGCGGCGCCGGCGTTGCAACATTCTTGCTCACCAATAGAAAAAATTCACAGTCCTTCGCAAAGATGCAACCGGAGGAGACATTGGAAATGACGAAGTAGAACGCAAATCTGTGATAAGAATTAAAATTTGTTGCAAAGTAGTAAATAGTTATTTCATTCAAGACATTTTCAAAAAGTAAAATCGTATTATCAGTATTTTTATTTGGAAATTAAAATAAAAAGTTATTTTATTAATAAAAACATTTTCACATTTAAAACTGAAATGGTATTATACAATTTTTTTTTCACTAACAAACATTTTTAACGTTAAAATTAAAATAATTTAAAATAAATTCGTGATGATGAACAGCGATACCTAACAATTACCCATATCGATTAATCGCAAACTATTAAACCCAGTTAGTACAGACAAAATGTGCAAACTAAACAAGAACATAGCGAATTCGTTGAAACTTGACATATACCTACGTTTAAAAATACATATATTTCAAGAAACTGAAGAGTTTCTATTAGTGAGCAAGACTTGAAAAACCGTGGGATGAACTAGGTTTTCACATGCATATTAAAAATTGTCATTTGAACCATGAGAAATTTTCAAAAAATAAGAATGACTTTTATTATATTATATTTTCATTTATAGAGAAATATTAATTTTTTACTTTTTTATTAAATTATTTTTACCAATTTTACGTTTGTTTCCTTTATTTTCTGCTTGTTTATCTGTGAGTGTTTCTGCAAAATGAAAAAGTACATAATCACTGTATAAGTGCGGATTTTCGAGTAGTTTAAAATTTTATATTATATTGAATGAAACACACATTGTATCTAAAGAAGATCGGAGTCGATGGCATCTAAATCTTCTGCGTCGTTAAGATCCTCGATAATTTTATCCATGTATGAATTTAGACATTGTACTCCCTGACAATTTCCGTAAATTTGTGAGCATCTTAAACCTGCGTTTCTGTTGCGGTTGCAGGAGATACGCTGCAATATTGATTCTGCTGTTGGCACAAAAAGTGGTGTCATAGGTTGTAAGAGCCGTTAATTTTCTTTTATCCACTCTTGTGGATTTTTTTCATTGCCAAGCCATTTCGGATTTCGGTTATATCATTTGACAAAAACTTTTATTGAGGGAGGGTTACGATTACTGAATTTTGCCTAAATTTGGTTTTCACGTAGTTAACATACGTCGCACAAATGTTTTTATAAGTTTTATTTGTCTGCCTTATAACTGGATGCAATAAAAAGCCACCTTCAAATTACATAAATAATAAGTATATAGAGTTACAAAAACTTCGCAATTTTCTTGCTTATCTTATGAATTTTGGTGCATTTTGACTATGCTGTAATCTTGTGACATATCGTTGGATATGAGAGGAGATTGAGAGATGAGTCGAAACATACATATTATTTTGCTTCTTTTCAAATCACCGCTGTCTTTGTAAATTCCGAAAAACTACAAAATTTTAAGTTAGTTAGTTTTCGGCTACGCATATTTCGACGAGACAAAATGAAATAAGCTGTTCGACGTGCTTCTCAATATTAAGTTGTGTTGGAGATTGTTGGGCATGACTTTTTTGACGAAGCAATAATCTCCCATGAAACACTTTTTTGTTTACTTTTGCTTAATCTATCTCATGTTAAAGTAATGGCACTTAAACCTCTAACACTCGGTAATACGTACAAATCAGATATCGACAAACTGGCAGAGCAACCCCGGTCCTAAATCCACCCTTATGATTTTTCAAATTGCAAGACATTGACAAAATTGAAAAAGTTGCAAAAACACGAAAACTTCAAACACTATTTCCAAACGAATTTCCGAGAGACTGTTCTGGTAAGAAATCCAAGGTAGAGGATTGAACTTAGAACTCCATCGTGAATTGCACGGTCACGCTCTGATTTTAGGCTCAGGAGGAGTGAACGAAAAAGTTTAATTTTGACGTCTATCGTTCTGAAACCGCTAAACTCTCACGCGTTACGTCATTCTGCCTAAGTCATGCTTCATAATATGAATATGAAACTGATTTTCGCCCCCTACTAGGAAACCAAAAACATTTGTTCAATCCTGCTCTTGAAACAAGCAGTTTCTGACTTGGATACAATACTCGAAACCCTTTGTTTTGTTCACTCAAGTTGTTTATATGGCAACGTGTGGGCAAAAGTAGTGAGTAAAAATACTTTCGCCCACTCTTGTGTCACTTTCGCCCACTCTACTGTCACTTTCGCCTATCCTACTTTCCAATCAATTGTCAAACTACAATAAAATTCAGACGAAATTCTTCCATTTCATTTAAATACCTTGTTTTAGGTTTCTCCGGCAATATATGAAACGTAGCAGCATTAGCTTCTTTTAGAATATCTGCTGGCACAGTAATATCATAATTTACTTATTTCACAATTTTATAAAAAATGTTCACCACGCGTCAGGTCAATAATTTTCTTGACAACTACAAATGTTTATATTTACACGAACCATAGCAACGCAACCTGCCATCTACGTTGATTTGCACTTCATATAAGCGTGTGTAAAAAGTATTGAAACATGACCATAACTTTTAAAATATTGATTGTATAAAAAAACCCTTGGTCAGGTCGATTTTTATTTTCAATTACGCAACTTTTGGTGCGATTTATAATTTCTAGTTCTACACACCCCCTCCCCCAGCCACCACAACTTTTTTTCTTCAAATGGCAACCTACCCTTAGTGATACCCCAAAAGGAAGGTAATTTAATAGACTATTCAACGCATTTGAAAAAAAAGGTGTGTAGAACTAGAAATTATAAATCGCACCAAAAGTTGCGTAATTGAAATAAAAATCGACCTGTCCAAGGGTTTTTTCATACAATCAATATTTTAAAAGTTATGGTCATGTTTCAATACTTTTTACACACACTGTATAACCATAAACTAAAGTAACTTTTACAAAATTTAATAATTCTTTAACATTTTAATGGCAGGATTAAACAAAACGCTATTGGTGAAGAAACGGATTCGCTGACTTGTGTGCTTTTGCGCACATTTCCAATGTTAAAATGAGTTAGTAAAATTAATTTTGTTGTTGAATTGTTAACATTTTGATATTTTCAAGTAAGTTATTTTCAACAACGGTCGGTATCGTCACTCAACTATATTATTTGTCAATTTTGCTTGTATTTGAGTGCTTTATGATAAAGGAGTATAATAGGAATGTTCTACAAAAACTGAAACAAAGGACCAAAGGAATCTCTGTGAAATAATACGCAACAATCCTGAAAGACGTGCGTGTACCAATGAGGAGACACGGCCAGAAATGATCGTTGGTTTACCACTTTTTTCAATACCAGCTACAGAGGAATAGAGAAAGAGGAACCAAACCCCTTAAAATTTTTGAAAATTACTTCCTTCTCTCGCTATCGTCCCATAATAAATTTCTAAGAAATATTCAACCCTAAAAATAAAATTCTGCAACTCAAACATCATTTCCGTTTTTTTTTCCAAAGATTTGAAACGTCTGAGTTCCTTTATCTGAAATTTTTCTTGTAATTAACAACTTTGTAATCTTCAAAACGTTTCGATAATCAAAGTCAACTCTATAGGAACAGTGAGTTTCTTCTTTTTTCTAATCCAAATAAAAGTACCCCAATGGGCGCAGATTCCAGGAATTTTGACTGCTCTATGAGAGATAATATGCAACAATCCTTAACTTAATTTTATTTTTAATTCTTGTGTCATTGCCATGTATTTTGCAGCAGACTTTTGTTTTGAAATGATTCAGTAAATATCCCTAATTACAGAAAATTTTGATTTTATTTCTTTTCCGGAAGTTAAAATTTTATAATTAATAAATTTTGTTATTTTACGTACCTACCACCATTTCCCTAAACTGAATAAAATTTGTGAAAGGTAACAACAAAAATTTAAGTTTGACGATTTTCTACAAATAAAATAAAATGATTTTGCTCCCAATAAAGACAATGTTTGTTTTTCCATAGATTTTTGTATCTATCTTAGGTTACAAGTATAGGTATCAAAGTTAATACACACCTGTTAATAAGGTTTTAAATCTCTATTATAACCAAACTTTAACTTTGTTCACTTATAACAAACTCATCGTTGTATGATAACTTAGTTGTTCGTTTCACTATTATTTATTTTTAAAACTTTACGTAACAGAATGGGAGAGTTCACAATATCTTTTAAAAATCAGGCGCGATTACTTGCGTTTTTTTAAAACTTTTACACTGCTGCACATTTAAACTAAATTATTTTCTTCACCTATTATTGATTTATTTACAACTAGGTTTCAATTGATTTCACAAAGCAAACTATGCTTAGACAATTTCACTGTTTCAAATAATTAAGCTGGATATAAAGTTTCATTACTGCTGTTCCAACAAAGTACTTCGGCACTGTAAACAACGGAGAATAATATACCGAAGAGAATTTCTACAAATATACGTAAGAGTTATTTTTGGGATAAAAAAAACATCAATTAATTACTCGTCTCGCTGTTGTATAATTATCATTCGGTTATATTAAGATTTGAGAAAATTAACCAGTTGACCCGATTTTTAATCTTACACTGTGGACGAGATATAAATAGATAAAACGTATTTGAAATAATTTGTATCATATTATTTGTATACAGGGTGCCTAATCTTGTTCTAGATTGCGAAACTTCTGAACTATTTGATCAAACAGATTCAAAATTTAGTACAATTTTATTCATCGGTTATTCCAATTTTTTCGATTATTTTTAATATTCTTGCTTTAGTTTTTGCTTTAAAAAAATTTTGAATGCCTGAAATTTTGCCTTTTGCGAATATAGTAATAATAAAAGTCTAAATTAGGTAAGATACATTCCACTAAAATAATTATTACAACTTAAATATACTCACCAGTAACACAAGCGTACTTAATTGTTACATTTCCTTGGCCTAAGTACTCGTACCCTGGGCAGTCTTCCGTCAAAATGAAACTACAGTGGTTCACACCAGAGCATCTGTAACAAATATTTTTGCTTTAATATTTAATAAAGATGTCTCCAAGTGCGCTATATTCTGGATAATCAAACATAAAGATAGAAATATTTTAAAATGGACCCGCTTTAGTTAAAGAAAATTGTTTTTAAAATGTATGCATTTCATATTTTTAAGCTCAGTATTTAATTTTCCGAAAAATTAACATTATTAATTAAAACTCCAAAATTATAGTTTTAATATACTATGTTGCTATAATTTTTTTGGGAAATATCCATTGAGAAAGATATGACCAAAAATAGTTAATATTTCCGGATACCTCTCCCATCTTGAGTCTCTTGGAAATGGCGCCCTATTAATGAAAGCCACCAAGGAATTGTTAGAGTAGAAAATAAGCAATTTGTTAATTTATATGCTAATGTTGGGCTTGCCAAATATTAAATCCTAAAGCAGAAGCGGCGTTTTAACTGAACAATATTAGAATTACAAGTAGAAATATAAATGTAGAAATGAAGTTTTCTTTAAGTTTAACAAATCAACAATTACTACTTTATATAAATAAAACGTGATATATTTATGTTTTCTGCTACTATACAAAGCGTAGCAACTCACTCTGAAGCTCGACCATACTACCCGATGTAACTCTACTACGAACAACAGAGGCATGGAATTCATTATTAAGTAATGTTTTCCCTAACACCTACAAATTTTTAAGGTCAGAGCAAAGAATAAATAAGAAAAGATATGACACTTCTTTAAATCCTATTATTATACAGGGTGTCCCAGAAATAAGTGCACAAAAAGGAACCACATATCCCCGACGTCAAAATATATCGATTGGACCAAACTTACCTCTATACCAAAATGCTTCCTAAGGGAGCTACAGCTTTTATTTCAACGTTTTTTAAGTTTATGTTAAATTATTTTAGGTGGCAAATAGTTAATGATTCGGGGAGCAATATAAAGATGATTTACTACTGTTAAAAATTACATTTTGAAGTGTATCTCCTCAAAGGTAACCAGACAGTTTCAAAGCGTCTATATTTAACATAAAACGAAATACCCTGATAACTCTCCATTTGAACAAATCAATATATTTTATATTGGTATCTCAGTTACCTATTTGAGAATCTATAATAGATTGATTGTGCCATTACGTGGCAGCCACGCCAGCGTTGAACCAAATTTAGTTAAATTTGTATGAAGTCGTCTCTTTGAAGGTTTTCTAATAAATTGTTACTGTGATAAAAAGCAGTGCTGTACTTTTATTGTAAAACTTCTTGTTAGTATACTTAAAAAAAAAATGTCCTGTAGATTTGAGATTCTCATAACTACTAAACGAATGTAGAAAATTCCTTACCCAAATCCTTTAGCCATTATTTATCCAATTTGCTTTCACGGAAAATACTTACAAAAAACCTCAACCCTGGAGACGGGAAATCGTCGGTCAAATGAAGATTTTGAAAATGTTCATAAAAATCGTTATAACTTAAAAACGGTTCAACTATTCGTGTCGAGATAAAGGGTAAAGGATCTCTATAAAAAAGCAAGGAAGTTTATTTTAAAAAAGTCTTCTTGCGTTCTGTTCAACATATTTAAGACCACAGTATCTGTACATTTTCACTATGTTACTTCACGTCTACATATATCTATATAAATCTATGATTAGTAATAAGTGTTTAACTTGGATACCTACTGATGGGGGAACTCACAACGTCAATAAATTAGGGACAGTTGTTTCTACCACAATAATAAATTAAGTAACAGTTGTTTCTCTCTCAATGAGTTATGTAACGCAAAGATTTACATAAAGCTACAAAAGGCAAAAAGAATATTTGACATTATTGATAAATAATTTGTTCTTTATCGACTTTCAGGACATGGCAGTGCTGATTTCTGGTAGTCGTCTAGACTGTGACGTGACCTAGACAGCACTGAATAATGTAAATGAACAGTGGCCAATTATATTCCATATCAATGAGACTGCTAACTGATACCACTTTTCTCATATTCGATTTTTTCCAACGGCACATTTTGTTTGTAATTTTGAAAGTATATGGTGCTGTAATATTGATTTTCTCTATAGAGGAAAAATAATTAAATTCGTTAATAAATTCATATTACATATGAAAATAGAACTAATTTAATCTATGAAAGGAAACCAATTAGTATACGCAGAAGCTGCGTTTTAAATGAACAATATTTAGAATTACAAGTAGAAACATAAACGTAGAAACGAAGTTTTCTTAAAGTTTAATAAACCAACAATTACTACTTTATATAAATAAAACGTGATATATTTATCTTTTCTGCTACTATTACAAAGCGTAGCAACTCACTCTGAAGCTCCATACTCCCGATGTAACTCTACTATGAACAATAGAGGCATGGAATTCATTATAGATAAAGATGATATACTACACTAAAAGTTACATTTTGAAGTGTATCTCCTCAAAGGCGACCAGATAGTTTCAAAGCGTCTATATTTAACATAAAACGAAGTACCCTGGTAACTGCTCCATTTGAACAAATCAATATATTTTATATTGGTATCTCAGTTACCTATTTGAGAATCTATAATAGATTGATTGTGCCATTACGTGGCAGCCACGCCAGCGTTGAACCAAATTTAGTTAAATTTGTATGAAGTCGTCTCTTTGAAGGTTTTCTAATAAATTGTTACTGTGATAAAAAGCAGTGCTGTACTTTTATTGTAAAACTTCTTGTTAGTATACTTTAAAAAAAAATGTCCTGTAGATTTGAGATTCTCATAACTACTAAACGAATGTAGAAAATTCCTTACCCAAATCCTTTAGCCATTATTTATCCAATTTGCTTTCACGGAAAATACTTACAAAAAACCTCAACCCTGGAGACGGGAAATCGTCGGTCAAATGAAGATTTTGAAAATGTTCATAAAAATCGTTATAACTTAAAAACGGTTCAACTATTCGTGTCGAGATAAAGGGTAAAGGATCTCTATAAAAAAGCAAGGAAGTTTATTTTAAAAAAGTCTTCTTGCGTTCTGTTCAACATATTTAAGACCACAGTATCTGTACATTTTCACAATGTTACTTCACGTCTACATATATCTATATAAATCTATGATTAGTAATAAGTGTTTAACTTGGATACCTACTGATGGGGGAACTCACAACGTCAATAAATTAGGGACAGTTGTTTCTACCACAATAATAAATTAAGTAACAGTTGTTTCTCTCTCAATGAGTTATGTAACGCAAAGATTTACATAAAGCTACAAAAGGCAAAAAGAATCTTTGACATTATTGATAAATAATTTGTTCTTTATCGACTTTCAGGACATGGCAGTGCTGATTTCTGGTAGTCGTCTAGACTGTGACGTGACCTAGACAGCACTGAATAATGTAAATGAACAGTGGCCAATTATATTCCATATCAATGAGACTGCTAACTGATACCACTTTCCTCATATTCGATTTTTTCCAACGGCACATTTTGTTTGTAATTTTGAAAGTATATGGTGCTGTAATATTGATTTTCTCTATAGAGGAAAAATAATTAAATTCGTTAATAAATTCATATTACATATGAAAATAGAACTAATTTAATCTATGAAAGGAAACCAATTAGTATACGCAGAAGCTGCGTTTTAAATGAACAATATTTAGAATTACAAGTAGAAACATAAACGTAGAAATGAAGTTTTCTTAAAGTTTAATAAACCAACAATTACTACTTTATATAAATAAAACGTGATATATTTATCTTTTCTGCTACTATTACAAAGCGTAGCAACTCACTCTGAAGCTCCATACTCCCGATGTAACTCTACTATGAACAATAGAGGCATGGAATTCATTATAGATAAAGATGATATACTACACTAAAAGTTACATTTTGAAGTGTATCTCCTCAAAGGCGACCAGATAGTTTCAAAGCGTCTATATTTAACATAAAACGAAGTACCCTGGTAACTGCTCCATTTGAACAAATCAATATATTTTATATTGGTATCTCAGTTACCTATTTGAGAATCTATAATAGATTGATTGTGCCATTACGTGGCAGCCACGCCAGCACTGAACCAAATTTAGTTAAATTTGTATGAAGTCGGTTCTTTGAAGGTTTTCTAATAAATTGTTGCTGTGATAAAAAGCAGTGCTGTACTTTTATTGTAAAACTTCTTGTTAGTATACTTTAAAAAAAATGTCCTGTAGATTTGAGATTCTCATAACTACTAAACGAATGTAGAAAATTCCTTACCCAAATCCTTTAGCCATTATTTATCCAATTTGCTTTCACGGAAAATACTTACAAAAAACCTCAACCCTGGAGACGGGAAATCGTCGGTCAAATGAAGATTTTGAAAATGTTCAAAAAAATCGTTATAATTTAAAAACGGTTCAACTATTCGTGTCGAGATAAAGGGTAAAGGATCTCTATAAAAAAGCAAGGAAGTTTATTTTGAAAAAGTCTTCTTGCGTTCTGTTCAACATATTTAAGACCACAGTATCTGTACATTTTCACTATGTTACTTCACGTCTACATATATCTATATAAATCTATGATTAGTAATAAGTGTTTAACTTGGATACCTACTGATGGGGGAACTCACAACGTCAATAAATTAGGGACAGTTGTTTCTACCACAATAATAAATTAAGTAACAGTTGTTTCTCTCTCAATGAGTTATGTAACGCAAAGATTTACATAAAGTAACAAAAGGCAAAAAGAATCTTTGACATTATTGATAAATAATTTGTTCTTTATCGACTTTCAGGACATGGCAGTGCTGATTTCTGGTAGTCGTCTAGACTGTGACGTGACCTAGACAGCACTGAATAATGTAAATGAACAGTGGCCAATTATATTCCATATCAATGAGACTGCTAACTGATAACACTTTTCTCATATTCGATTTTTTCCAACGGCACATTTTGTTTGTAATTTTGAAAGTATATGGTGCTGTAATATTGATTTTCTCTATAGAGGAAAAATAATTAAATTCGTTAATAAATTCATATTACATATGAAAATAGAACTAATTTAATCTATGAAAGGAAACCAATTAGTATACAGTAGAACGTTCTGCATTCTTATTACAACATAATGATTTTGCGAAAACTCATTGTCGTATATAATTAGTTCACTTTTCCTGTCTCACTATAAGGAATATAGCAGTTGTGGGGGTGCGATATCTTCCCTAAATCGTTTCACTTTTGCATTTGCCACTTCCCTAACATATGGCTAATTGGGAAAGCCACATGTGCTTTATATTCCACGTTGACCGAACGTTCCTAGAGCACATTATTACTGGACAGATATATAACGATTATTTTAATCAGGGTGGAATAACAGCTTAAATCTGCACACCCACTAGACGGGGGCTATTAAGTATTAGATTTTATGAGGGTGAACACGGAATAATAGGAATATTAAGCTTGACCACGAACAATGTTGAAGTCTGAATAATACTTTGTTACAAAATTTAAGTTTATGAGTCTAAAACTAACCTACAGGGTGGACTAAAAAGTAGGAACATCGATTTGGGTGTACTATTAGTATTTATATTGTTTTTATCCACCAATGGAAAATGAAATAAAAAAAGAAGGAGTAAATCGGATAATAGTATTTCTTACATGAGGCGTCCGCATGTCATGCGCAGATTGGGCTTGTCATTGTCTTTGCATCATTTTATGGTTAAATGCAGAGGTCAAATTTCTGACAAATTAGGGTGTACCATAGGGTTCTAATATGGGGCCTCTATTGTTTCTAATATCTATTAACGACTTGCCAGATAAACTGCACAATTCTAGTTGTCTATTATTTGCAGATGACATGAAATTCTATAATCCGATTTATGCAAATAATGATTTATTATTAAACTCGGATGTAATGAATATGGTCACAAGTCAAACGAATATCAAAAACACAAGAAGTCAAAAATGAAAACCAGATATGATGCAAAAGCTTTTTATACACTATTGTCAACGTGGAATGTGGGATCAGGTGAATGGTTCAATGATTTCGGTGGTACAGCTCACATGACCATGAGAGAATATTGGTTGGAGAAAAGCAAAAAGTCAGAATTAAAAAATAGCAAAGAATCTTGTATTTCTTGCATCAAAGGAAAACAACATCGGTTATCCTTCAATAATTCATTAAAACGTGCAACTAAAGTACTGGAATTGATTCATTCTGTTTTGTGTGGTCAGATGGAAATTAATTCTATTGGAGAATCCAGATATTTTCTCACTCTGAAAAACGATTTTTCAAGGAAAGTTTTTGTTTACTTTCTCGATCTCGATTTCGATCAAAAAGTCAAGTTAAAGAAACCTTTGGAGATTTCAAGTTTTTTGTTGAAAATCAGACAGGCAACAAAATCAAAATTTTGAGATCAGGCAACGGATCAGAGTACACAAACAGAGGATTAGTGAATATTTTGCAGAAATCGGGTATTAAACATGAAACACCTGAGCTTTCGAAAGAATCAACAGAACTATTGTAGAAAAAGCACGCTGCTTGTTATTTGAAGCTAATTTGGGAACTGAATTTTGGGCAAAAGCCGTTTCAACATCAGTATATTTAATAAACAGGTCACCTACAAAAGCACTGAAAAAAATCACGCCTGAAGAAGCATGGTCTAGAAGAAAACCAGATTTAAGCCATTTACGTATTTTTAGATGTAAAGCAATGGCTCATATTACAAAAGCGAGACGCAGAAAATGGGAGCCAAAGTCTGAAGAATGCATATTTGTAGGTTATAGCGAAAATGCAAAAGGTTACCGATTGTTCCATCCCAAGAAGAATAAAATACTTAGTTATTTCCAGAGATGTCGTTTTTATAAAAAATTCATTGAATAAACAAGATTTACAAAATATTTTATCCAAAACCCCTAATTCATTTGTTTATTTTCTTTTCTTTGATGATCCATCGCCGATTTTAAATAATGCAGATGAAGTTGCAGAGGACGAGATTTTAAATAATGTAAATGAAGAAACTGAAACAAGAGTTCCGAGTTTTTCCAAATTGTGCAAATATTCAAGAAAATTGTCAAGAAAATCAAGTAAATCCAGAAGGTGAAATACAACACAATGCTAAAATATGTCATTCAAAAAGGACAGTGAAGCCAAAGAATATGAAAGATTTTATTTGTTACCAGACGAATCTTGTAACAATAGCTGATCCATTGACAGTAGAAGTAGCCATAAACACACCAGAAAGGGATTTTTGGAAAGAGGCAATGGAAAAAGAATTAGAATCTTTAAAAGAAAACAATATTTGGACGCTTGCAGATTTACCAAAAGAAAGAAAAGCAATAAATAGTAAATGGGTATTTAAAACCAAGAGAAATGCAAGTGGTCAAATTGAACGTTACAAAGCCCGTCTTGTAGTAAAAGGTTGTTCTCAAACCAGGTATTGATTATGAAGAAAATACTCTCCTGTAGTAAGATATGAAACAATTAGGTATTTGTTAGCACTAGCCACTAAATATGACATGGACGTTGATCAAATGGACGCAGTCACTGCATTCTTACAAGGGGATTTAGAAGAGAAAATTTATATAAGTCAACCAGAAGGTTTCATTAGTAGTGAACACACAAACAAAGTATATAGGCTCAACAAGGCAATTTATGGTTTGAAACAAGTAAGTAGAGCATGGAATAAAAAGTTGGACTCCGCTTTAATAGAAATTGGACTTACAAGAAGTAATGCTGATCCTTGCATATACTTCAGAGTATCTGAAAAAAAAATTTATTGCTATATATGTAGATGATCTCTTGATTTTTTCTAATAATAAACATGTGACAGAAAAATTTAAATACACAAACAATTAATGAAAAAATTCAAGATGAGAGACTTGAAAGACGCACAATATTGTTTGAATATTAGAATTCTAAGAGATAGTAAAGAAGGGAAAATATGGATTGACCAAGAAAGGTATATTGAGGAAATTCTTGTGAAGTTCAACATGCAAAATTGTAATTCAGCTGGCACGCCGGCCGGTTGATTTAAATAAAAAACTTTCTAAAAAAATGGGATCGAAGAAAGGGAGGAAATGAGGTATACCTTATCAAGAGGCTATTCTATATGAAGAATAGAAACAACTTTATCGACAGCTCTTACAAAACAGAGATAATCTGGAACTGAAGGAAAAATATAAACAACTGAATAAGGGATGTGAAAAAGGACGAATTCTTCATGGACAAAACAATGCGAATATATTGACGGGCACATAGGAGGGGCAAAGAGATCAGAAGCATGGAGAATCATAAAAAGCATTAGAAGTTCAGACAATGGCGGTAATGCTATCAACGTATATCAGATAAACTATGGTAAAACCATTTCAAAGAGCTGTTAAGTTAGAAGAAAGAAGACCAGAATTTATTAAGGAACAGAAAGAAATACAGTCCAAGATTAAAATTCACTTGGAGACGACAATGTTATAGACGCTACTAAAATGACCAAACTCAGAATAGCACCCGGACCAGGAGGATATCATTCGGAACTAAATAAATTTGGGTCACCGAAACTATTTGAGATGTTAAGGTGCTCATTTGAAAGATTTTTTGAAAGAAGGGTTAATATCCATCATTACCCCCATTCATAAGGATCAAAAAACGACTCCAAGAATTATCGAGGTATAGAAAAAGAAATCGCAACGAAACAATCGGAAGGTCGATCTAAAATCGACAACTTGTTCACCCTAAAGATAGCACTAGAAAAAAGTCGAACGAAATAGGGAAACCCACATAGCGCCGATAGATCTCAAGAAAGCTTATGACAGTGTCCCGATAACACAATTATTTTGGAAACCAAGAACTACACCAGAATTAAGAACGGTGTAAAATTTACTGAATCATTTGATACAACTAAAGGTCTGCAACAAGGCTCCTGTGTATCTCCTATTCTTTTCAAAATATACCTTAACAGAGCTTTTACAGGATGAACAAATGCGGTCAAAACAATGGGACTGACAGTAGAGGACGACAACAAGCTCTTTACTCTTTACTTTGCCGACGATCAAGTGGCCATCGCCGAGGACCAAGATGACTTGAGTTACGTGGTGAGAAAATTGAAGGAACTTTATGAACGAGCGGGGTTCACAATGAATATGAAAAAATCAGAATATCTCATAATAGGAAATGAAAAAATCGAGAATTTATCATTACAAAGTCTCCGGAGTTAAACCAGGCAAATATCTCGGTCTAATATTAAACAAGAATGGAAGCAGTGAAGATGAAATCATTCAAAGAATTAATAAAGGACGAAACATAACAAAGTGTCTAAATTGAGTACTGTGGGATCGGGGTATTAAAAGAGAAATAAAAAAGAGGATATATCAAAGTATAGTAAAGTCAGAAATACAAGAAAATACTTGCAGCAGAAAATCCAGACTTCACCATGTTTGAAACAAGACAATCCGAGAAAATATGCAAATTAAAATAATACAATATAATAGAAGCAGCAAAAGATAATTGACATGGTTCGGACACGTAAAAAGTATGATCGGAAGCCGATGACCGCGCAAAACATTGGAAGAAAAACAGAAAGAAGAAAGAAAGGACGACCAAGAAGAAATTGGAGAGATCCATGAGACTATGGATGCAAGAGGCTTAAACACAGAAATGTGTTATGACAGAAAGACTTGGAAACTGGGGACGGAGAGGTAGCGACAGCTGAAAAAATCCAAAATACATATATTGAAACGGTCACTTCCGTTTGGTCGATTTTAACGTCCAACAAAACGCTCCAAGACTTTCTTGTTCACCAAGTTTTATCTAAATCGAAAATTGCTTTCGAAAATTATCAGGTTACTCGTACGATTTTCTAGAAGAGTAGTTTTCCTCAAAAAAGTAAATTTTTTTAGAAAACTATTCTCCGGTTGAGCTGTTTTTGATGATTTTTATGAATATTTCAAAATGAGTATTTCCACTTCCCACCTTCGGAATTAATTTTTTTTACATCTTTCATTGATGTGAATTTGATAATTATCTGACAAAGGATTGTGATATACCGATAGACAAACTGACAGACGGAATTTTTCACATTCAATTAGAAATCGATATATCCAAGTTTCATCGAGATCCAATGAATATTGAAATGAGGATCTTAAACGTATTGCACATTTTTTGAAAATGTACCCACAAGAGCCTTATTAATAACAAATATAAAAACAAATGCAATGCCTATGCCATTTTACTGCCACCCGTATAAAACTTTATACGAGATTAACCATTGAATCGGTGCTAAATTGACATTGAGACAAATAATCCGACGCAATTTTGATATAGAGCAAAAGTGTAACAAACTGGATCAATACTAAAATTACCTCGACCCTCCTAAATTCGGCACAGAACATCGTCCTTATCCCAGACCTTGCTCGGGAAATGTGGCACACGCGAGGCCTACTAATTTCTGTGCTTTGACCTGACCGGAATACTCCGATATGTAATCCAATTTTTTGCCACAGGTAACGCGACCTAAGCGGAGGCCAAGGACACATTTTTATCGTCAAGGATATCGCATCCACACATTAAGCGTTCGTATACTTTTTAAGGACGAAATCAAAACGCGGAGTTGAAAATCAAATCGTCAGGATTTTAGTGGAATTTGGTAGAGCGGATAATGGAAAGGCACAATAGTAAAAATAACTCTGGCATTTGCGTGTTTATTTGTTTTAAATACGGCTTGAAGAATAATTATATTTAATAGTATACGTTGACGTCTAGTTTACTAAAAAATAAATATATAGTTTTTATACGAGTTATTTTAAAGTAAAGATGATAATACAAAAATAAACAGAAAAATTCTAAATTATTCCTAAAGTTGAAAGAGATTTTATTATTACTGGAAGAGATGTATTTATTCTCCAAATGCCAATTTCCGACCTGGGATATATTACAAATCCTTTGTGTGAGAAAAAATTATTAAACAAGAAAACAGATTAACAGTTCACATTTTAACAGATTTTTTAAATGTTTATAAACTCGTTCTTCGTTATTTATTCTCCCTACGAAATTTTTTTTTCATTCCTCACAAATAAAACATTAGAAAGGTTCAGATCGAGTATACTAATAGCCAATGCGTCATTTCACGGGATAACTGAATAAACATGAAAAAAATATATTATACATATAGACAAGTATTTTGATATATATCTGGTGCCTAATTAAAAATTAACACCATAAATACTAGTAAACTCTGTGCTCACTTTAAACTAAACAAAACAGTGCGATAAACTTAATTGAAACCACATTATGGACACGCTAACTTCCTCCCCTATAAATCAACTGTGCTAAAGGCTCATTTCGATAAGTTATTCCACCCTTACCAGACGCTTTAACTTTAAATTAAATTTAATCACGAAAATAATCTCATCAGCTGACTGCTGTAAAATAACAGAATTGCGCCAGAACTATCTTGATTTAATAATCAAAAATTTTAATGTTGTCCTAGTGGCACGTGATATATTACAGGCGAGTGTGGCACGTGCCATTTGGGGTTGGGGTAGGTATAATAAGGGTTGCTGTCAGACAGCAGGCACATATCATTTATCAGCAGTCGCAGTACGTCCTTGAAATATAATGAAGTAGGAAAATAAATATGGGAGGGGTAAGTTAGTGATTATTTTTGTAAATTTGATTTCAAGATATACATACTAGAGAAGGGGTATACCCTTCTACTAGAGGTTTTAACAAATAAAAAAGTATAGCCACTGTAAAAAAAGATTACGATACACTTTACAGTACTTTCTGCTTTTCAAATAAATTACATCTAATACAAGACGCTATACACAAATCATTTGTATCGAAAACATCGTAAATGTTTTATTACCTACAGATACGTTTATAACTTTGAATAAGAGTAATTTCAAGAGATTGAAGAACTTAAGAAATTTATTACGTTACTCTCAACTTTCACCAGGAGCATTTAAAACTAATAGCTATCACATCAGGTAGACATCTATTTTTCAAAACTCATACATTTTTACTAAGAGTACTTCAAGTATGAAAATGAACTATTAGTGTCGGAACAGAAATTAGAAGCTAAGAAAACACCTGGATAAATCATGAAATTTAATACCCAATAATAATATCTTCCTCAGTTCAATTCTCAAATTTGGAAAATAAAAGTAAATATGTGTAACCTTTTGACTTTTCAGATCTAATAAATAGGTGCATCTTCAACATTCCTTACCTATGAGTGTAAGAAGTATGTTCTTGTATCCAGTAATCCGAAAATATAATTTATGTTCAATTCTATAGGTCAGTTTTCTTCGTGCCCAAAATAACTATTTCATATGTATAATATAGCAAACACTGGAGAAACATATTGCTTTGAAAAATGCTTGTGAAACCATTTTTCTAATAAGAGGCAGATTAGAAATTAGAAATGCCAAGGACTGAGATTAAATGATTACGATTCAGTTTCTCCTACTCAATGATCAAAATAACCATTTCCGGTTCCGTTATGGTCGGTATGAAAAATATAGGAAGGTCTTAAGCATCACACCTACAATTCTGGTCTTATAAAGATATTGTTTTTGCAAATAAAAGTTTCTTAATCGTGGTAAATACATCTTAAATTTTAGTAACTAAGTACGTATAAGTCTTAAGTCCAAATTTTAATTTTTTTTGTTTATCAGCAATTGACTGAACTGGACGCTTAAATATTGATTCGTCTTGGATTAGTACATGCGAATAAAAAAAGACCGGAAAATAACTTACAAAAATATCAATCCAGTTCCTGCCCTAAGAATTGAAAGGACAGGTCTTTGCTTAATTACTGTTTTGACTCGGATACCTGATGGTGGTTGCCTTATTCTATTTTAATTCTTATTTTCCGATTTTTCTTTCATTTGTTACGTTTCTTAGAATTGTATTCGTTTGAATTTTGGACATTCCATTTTCTTTGAGTTGTGTGGAAATTCCGTCCTTATTTCAAAGTATTAATTTGAAAAAACTGATTCCTCAGTAGGTATCAAGCTCCTAGAGTAAACAGTCCATAAAACCGAACACATTCGTGACAAGAAAATAATAAATTTCCACTGGCAATAACTTATTTCAATTATTTATCATTACTATGAGATTTGGTTGCTATTTTAATTTCTTGGTATTACAAATGCACCAGTAATGTCTAAAAATGATGTAGCTATTGATGATGCTCATTGAGTTATTCAGATTGTATCTAGCAGATATGAAATGAACTCTTGATTCAAAGAGCCTTTTAAAGGATATGGAAGACAGCATGGCTGATTCTAGTTGATGAACCCAAAAAAACCGAGAAAACGTATTGGTCATGCATTCTGTTAGAGGTCTTCATGAAACCTAGACTAGAAGATGAATTTAAGCATAAGGACATGTCATGGAAAAAGTCCTGCAAATCGTGGACAGAGCAAGCAAATACTAGAGCGTGGAAACACCTAGTCACTCTTGAGGTAAAAAATACTCTTAACTAGGCACCATCGATTAAAACAATCCAAAAGCACAATATCAAAGCGAGATTACTCTTTTGACAAGAAGCAGCAGGAAGGACCCGGTTACTTGTCAATGTTGGGATTGCTCTTGTGGACTGACTACTATGACGAGATATAAGCCTTAGGACGTAGCATTGATTGAATGCGTCGATGATTTAGAGCGCGAACAAAATCAGTGCTAGTAACAATCCAGAATCTATCAGTTCTTGTCTCTTGAAATAAGATAATAAATAAAAGAACAGCCCTGCTTAAAGTACATATATAATAGATAGGTTAGCAATAACGAAAACTAATGCTACCAAATACGTTTGATAAAAACACTCAAATGGTGCAGGCATGAACTTAGTTGAAGTAGATAAAACATTCTGTGGATGATGTTACAAAGAGTACAGCGACGTAATGGGAATTCAAATTAAGATCGCAGCGCCATGACGGATTATTCGCAAACTAATCTTTCGTACATCGTTTCCAAACCTCACTTTTTGGTAGTGTTGTTTTAGAGGTTTTCTAGCATTCTTGGCTATTTTCGTGTGTTTTTTAATTATTGTTATTGTTGTTTGATAGTTGTTTATTTCAGTAAAACTTTTTAAAGAGCTGTCCATTTTTAACAAGTTACTAAAAGTTGCAATTTTTTGTGTGTTTACTTGCACTTGTACTTCAGCATCACGTACCTTCACTAAACTATTAGTAGCACTATTTATTTCTATTTCTGTGACATCTTGTTTAGTGTTAAGCAAATTAATCAAACTCTGGGCAACTATAATCACAGCCTCAGTGTTATTTTTGTTAACTTCAGATTGATCACATGGACCATCTGGATCAGCTTTAATTAATTGCGTCTTCAGCCCCATAGCATGTGAAGATTGTGTCTTCGAGGTAGAGAACACTGTTGTAGGTGAGAAGAAATCGCTGTTTTCTTTCATTCACGACCACGATTTTAGTCCTTACAAAAATAAAAAATATATTTTAAATGTTTGAAATAATAGATTAGAATATCTATCTTTGTTAAAATAATCTACTGCTCTGAAGTGTAGAGAGCAAACCTTCACAAATTTGGTCACAGGTTTGCCAATGCGTAGTCTACTTATCCAGGCTGTTATTCGATTCCCATTCTGGATTCAAAAAAAACTTTTCCTGATTTTTCTTTAGGAAAAAGATGAAAAGGAACTCAATTATTTTTCAGGATCCTTTTTGGTCAAGGAATGGTATTAAGGAACGCAACAGTAATGGTTCGAAAGCTTGGAGGAAGACATCTCAGTTTCTGAGCAAACAACAAAAGTTCCGAAACTTAACCGACTTAACCGCAAAAATAAAAACAACAGTAGAAATCGGCGAACAGTAAACGTAAACAAATAGGTCAATGGCTAGGGCGACTATTGTAATGAACGAAATATTATTTCCACATTCGGCCACCAAAGGTCATATCGGTTATCTTTAAAATACCAATAGCTTATATATAAATGCGGTCTTAGTGCTGGCTGGTACACGACCAATAGACTAATCATAGAAGAAGAAGAAATCACAAAAGAGGACAGGAGAAAATTTCACAGAAGGGAACAGGTTTTTAATCCATGGCAAGAAAGATGAGAAAACCTTTAAAATACAGTGCAATGAACTAACAGACAGAAAAAATAATAATAAAAAGGACAGAGACTACAGAGAGGTGTTTGTTGTACTGCTGTTCAAAAATGACGCTTCCTCGTCCAGAAGATTTTTAAGGTGTTATATTTTCGTCCATTTGGTTCTATTCACACCAGCATTATACCATCGGAAATTTTTTGACGCCTTGCCCTTTCCTTGTTCTTGAACCCCTCTTCATAGCAAAGCTCGAAGGCACAAAAATGAAACATGAATCTTATCTAATCAACATACCAATGAAAAAACAGTCGAAAATTGAACCTTTTCATATTTTTGAAAAACTGAATGCTATCGTGGTGGTTTTCAAATTGTGATATACAATTTTGACAAAATCATTTAATCTTGACATTTTAACCCCTTTCGAATAAATTTTTACACACCTAGATAAAGTGTCCCAAATTGCTTGATTTTCTACTTTTAGACCAAACAGAGGAAAACCGACCTAGGCGAAAATTGACATTTAGTAGATTTCAATAAAGTGTCATAAATTTTTTATTTGTTATTGTTTTTTCATGTAGTAAAAACTTTCTCTTTTCAACATAGAATGTGAAGATTTGGATATTAGCATGGAGAAGTCAATATTATCTGATGCAATTGCTGATCAGTCATGGGATATTCCAAGATTACCTACTCATGGGATAAGAAGGATATTTATCCTCTTAGACATTGGTAAATAGATAAAGGTTTTTTATTTATATTATTATTATGTAGGCTCAACGGAATAGCTACATCTTTCGATGTCCGCAGGTCTGCACATCAGATTAACTCTTAATAATACCATCCAACTAGATGGATTAGAAAGTCAGCTGGAAGGTGGCAAAAAATATGATCAGTAACATTTTGAAAATAGGATGAGAGACAGGACCCGTAGGCAAAAAAGTCGTTGGTGACATGAAGTAACGCGAAAAAAGCAAAAAATGTTTTAGCTGGTAACTCTCCAGCATCCTACACGACAGGATATCCATGAAAACTTCATTTCCTCCAAAAAGATAGATTTGGATAGGACAGAAATCCGAACCACAAACACTCCATTCATCTAGAAGTTAGCAAAGTCCTAATTTCCTGAATCTTTGTAATGCTTTTTGCTACTATGCTCCTTGAGAATATTAGCAGTAAAGGCAAATTTCTTTACACTATTGTGTTCATTATATAAATCTGAACAATTTCTGAAGTGTCCGTTCCGTCCACCACATTTCTTCTAAATGCTATAACTCAAAAATTGAGAGTCCAAACGAGTTAAATTTCGACATTTAAACATTTTCAAGTAGGTAATTACCTACTTGAAATTGTTCGGATAGGATGAATCTAGTTGTAGAAAAGCAAAATAAAGTGGAAATTTGACAAGTAAAAAAAAGTTTAGTAAATGTTTTATTACAAAAATTTAAAAAAAAATAGATTTTTCACAAAGTAACATCATCATCAATCAACTATTTGAAATAGGATATTTTTGTTATTATTATGCTTGTATAAAACCTAGATAAAGTTGTAAATGCTATAGAATGTAGAACAATTCTATAAAAAATATAACAATTCGACAACAGCCTGCAATGAGATCCTTTTTGGTGCAAAGATGCACATCGTTATTTTATTTCCACTTTCCACTATGGTTAAAGTTTAAAAAACTCCTAAAACTGTTCATTCATCAGTATAAATGAACGAAATGTTCTCCTTAATCCCTAATAATTTTGCAAAAGTCTTTATTTGTTTAGCTACTCTCATAGTTGAAGCTCCGATGTATTATAACGCGTATACCTGGCAGAAACTTGAATGTAAAACGTAGATGGATGGATAATGAAGGATTAAGGAAGTCTGTGAAGGAAATTATGATACCTAATCAGAATATATGGATCTGGAACGTGTGGAATTTAATAATTCCTGCATTAGTAGGGACGAGTTTTTGAGGAAAGGCAAATTACAGAATAAAGCTAAGTGAAAATTATTATACAAAAAAAAAATGAGAAACGCTGCAACTGTAGTAGATATGCATATGACCAAATTATTTACTCAAGATATCAGACACAAACAGTATTCAAAATTAGAAAACAACTTTTGATATGTAATCCAGGCATCAACCAAAATTGTAATTTATACTCTTAAACAAATTCTGTTTAATTAGCATCAGAATTAGAAGGAGTGAAAATGGAGAATAATCCATTAATTAGTTAATATGGGTCTGCAAGTTGGTAGGTAAGTAGCGGCTTCATATTTATTAAAGGGCGTTTGAAGTGGGTGTTACGACCAACATAAACTACCACATCCGCTTTAACTAGAAACTGAATTTGTCATAAAAAGCACATAAACCTCGACCGAATTGTTTGGTGGTTAATGCAAAACTACTGGTTGAGACTTTATTCGTGTTGGTGTAATATAAACAAAAACACCGTATTGTTAAGTAGTAAAGTTTTCGCACAAACACTGAATGTGCGAAACTGTACTTGACAATCATAAATCATGGAGAGGTTCAGATACACGCCAACGAAATTCATGTTTGCAAATATTGTGTCTGTGTTGGGTTTTGATAAAATACTGTTTTAATAATTATTACGAAAACTTGCATTGTTTCTTTACTTGTAGTGACCTTTTGCAATAGATCGGGGACATGTAGGTCAATAATAATCGCTAGTAGTCAGATCTTAGTACGTCATTAATGTGGTGTAATCATCTCGTATTAATATCTAAGTAAATTCCAGAAGTAGATTTCAACTAAAAAATTATTATATGCTTCACACAGAAATATTTGAGCATTCTACGAAAGAATTTCCAAATGGTTTAAAATGTTTTACGTATAAGTCAACAGACGCCCTTTTTTAAATAAGGCGGAAATATAAATTTCAAACCATCAGGGTAGGTGACATAAATTGCTCTGCGAATTTAGTTTGATACATAAAGCCCATATGGTTTAAATTTAAAAGTAGTGGCATTAGATACCTTTGGTATTCGTTAAATATGTACAGGTTTATTCATTATAAATTACCCACCCCTTATCAGCGTTATTATTGCCTATAGAAAAAAAAGTTTTAAATAAAAGTTGTGTGGTTATGACTGAATTTTGTTAAAATTCCATCAAAAGTACAGTGGCGTGCAGATTTCAGGGGATACAGAAAAATAATACATGTTTTTAAATAGGATACCCTGTATATTATTACATTTTTGGAATGATCCTTTTTTCCTGATTTCAAAAATATACCATATGTTACCCCTACCATATACCGTTTTTGAGTTATTAAACGTCGAATATCTTAGTTAAACTAGTTACTGTAAATATGGAAAAGTTAACATTATTAATGTGAGCTATGAAAATGACACTGTAAACCATTTTGATAATTTCATTAAAAAAATGTCATTTATCAAACATAACAGTTGTCATACATATATATTTGATATATCGTATATTTGATTTTTAATTTGTAATATCTCTGCAGAATTGAACTCCACTCAAAAAAAGCCACAAGACTATATTTAATTTTTTTCCTCCAGCCGATAACAGTTCAAATTTCTCAGACTGGTACAGGGTGTCCCACGTAAGAGGTTCACTCGATCTCCTGGGTTTATTATTGGGCTAAAATGAAAAACCAAAATCTATCTCAAGTATTTTTTTTATGAGGAATCCAATTGTAAGGTCGAATAAGCGATAGAACGTCTAGTGTAATATGAGGTATTGCCATTAACTGATTTATTATCTTCAGTAATTTTCTTTTTTTTTTTTAGTTTCAAACTTTTACTTGAATTTTTAGTAGTACAGTACATACTAAAATTTGCTCATTTTATTGCTTTATCGTATTTTGTTGCCAATTTCTCGAAAACTAGTAAAGATAATGAAATTAGGAAATTGACTATTTTTCAATTATTTCATAATATGCAGAATGTCACCAAAATTTCGTCGAATGTTAGCTTTTCCCGGCTAAACCGGAAGGTAGATGTGTGAATAACATATGCCTTTATAACCACAATAATATACAATATCGATTTCCGTAATAATATACAGGGTGAAAAAATTTGGATTTTTGACAATACCTTGTATGTATATTAGGGGTTATATCTCTTATTCGACCTTATAATCGGATTACTCATAAAAAAATATATGAGGGAAGATTTTGGTTTTTCATTTTGGCCCAATAATAAAGCCAGGAGATCGAGTGAGCCTCTCACGTGGGATCGCCTGTACAAAACGAAAAATAAATTTAACAATAATTTAATTTTTAACTTTAAACTAATCACAATTGAGCAGATAAATATTTTAATACAACAATTAGAACCTAATGCTTCTGACAACGATAATATTTGCAACAAAATGTTGCAGCTATGGTCCCTTACGATATGTAAAAATATATTACAAACATTTTAAATTGCTGCTTGGAAATATATTCCTAGGATATTTTCCTATTGGAAGCTCTCTCTAATTCAATTAATAGCGAAAAATGTTTTAACGATTTAAGGCCTATTACTATAATTCCAACAATATCAAAATTATTAGAAAAAATAGTTTACCTTCAAATTTATGATTATATTACAAACAATAATATAACATCATTCCAATCTGGTTTTCGAAAGGGCCATTTTATTTTTACATCGCTAGATAATGGAGACGTTTCAGCATAAACCCTATTCGATTTTTCCAAAGTGTTCGATACTTTGGACCAAACTTTAATATGTAGGTAGATAAATTAATATGGTTTTAATGAAACTTCCATCATTTTTTTTTAGATTTTATCTAATTCAACCTCATTAGAATGTTATCTTTGATAAAAACTATTCATGTCAGTGCCCTATTACATCTGGAGTGCCTCAGGGTTTGATCCTGGGGGCCTATTCTTTTCTTGACATAAGCGGCCAATATTACTAATAAAAATGCAATGCTACGTTGACGACGAACTTTCATTAGTTTTTGACCGAAATAATGCTGACGATAAAATAAATGACGACAAAATAACCTAAAATTAAATCTTACTAAATAATAATAATGTCATATATTTCTGTAAAAACTGTTATACAGAGTGACCCATTTGAAAACGGGCACCTCTGTGAAATGGCTATTTTTGCTCCAATTTGGAACCATTTTTTAACACGCTTTTATTAGCTTCACGCTTCACCTGTATGTTTGTTTGTTTGTATGTAACGGAATCTTTCAACGAGATTTTCACCCACTTCAAAAGTCATATTAAACTGAAACTTTGCACACTTATCAAGGATCGATGACAATACAATAATTTTCGAACTAAAAAGTAAAAAATAAATTGTAGTTTAAAAAAACTAAAAAAACACGCTTTAAAGGGAAACCGAACTAAAAAGTAAAAAATAATAATGTTTATCATGACAAAAAATAATTTTATTGTAAAAAAGCGTGGGTGCTAACTCTATTTTAATCAATAGCTACCAATGAAATATCTATAACAATTTATATCATGCACCCCACGCTTTTTTACAATAAAATTATTTTTTGTCAAGATAAACATTATTATTTTTTACCTTTTATTTAGATTGTTGCTCATGGAAAAACGGCACATTGTGGCAAATTAATACACACCACATGTAATTACGACCCCCTTTATCCCAGAAGGCTGAGCCTTGTGCGGGAGGGGGCTACACATTTAAAGACAAGGGACACACATCCAATATCCGTGTATAATGGAAAAATCCCTCTCACAGTATTTTCCATTGCCACGACCGTGATTCGAACCCGGGACTTTTGGGTGAGAGGCATTAGTCAAATATATTTATATATATAATATATAATAATATATACCTAATTAATAGACTTCTATCACGAAATGCAAGAATTCAAGAAATCGTATTAGCGATTTTGTAACGTGAAAACTAATTTTTTTGTACAAAATTTTATCCTAAAGTGCCGCATATTAATAATTTATTTTATTACTTTCAAAAATTAGTTTATACCTACCCGGAAATGCATTGTGAACATCAAGTAACTAATGAAATAATTGTATTAAAGGCAACTCATAAACAAATTATTTTATTGAGAAGATTGTTTGAGCATTTTCTGGTATAAACTAATTTTTAAAAGTAATAATAGATAATAGATAAATTTTTAACAAGCGTTATTTTTGGATGAAATTGGGTACAGACCCATTTTAGGAGACACTGAATGCAGTGGCATACTTAGTGTTCACGTAAAAAAATACGCTAATACGATTTCTCGATCTTTGCACCAAAAAATTTGCAAAATAGGCCTTGATTTTTGTGATATAAATCTATAAATTGGCCGCAGTATGACAATTTCCATGAGCCTAAAAAAAGTTCGGCAAAATCGAATAAAAAATAGCCACTTTCAAATGGGTCACTCGCATCTGTGGATACCGCTCTTCTGATAAAATTCTAAATATAGTAAACAACTTGGAAGTTATTTTTGAAACCAATCTACGTTTTAAAGAACATGTAAAATGTTTATAATGGTATATTATACAATGAGCATATTATAATGCTAGCTAGGCACGAGCTATGAAGGCACGAGAAAATACAAGCGTCTTAATAGCCATTAAATGTGAATTGCATGCACTATTCTTTCTACGACCAGTCATAATAATGAAAAATTAGGACGTCAAAGCACAAATTTTAGAAATATAAAATGTAAACAGTAACTAATAACTCTTAAAATTGGTAAATTTTAGATCTATCACGCTCATGGCAAGATTTGATGTTAACTGAATATTGCTGTCTTGTGGCATTTCCGTGGGTTATAAACTTCTTAATTAAAAAAAAAAAAAATGAAAAAACTAAGAAGAAAATAGTGAAAACCTTAGTTCTTTCTATTTTAAATAATTGCAACATACTTTCATTTTTAGATAAAGTAACGAAACATTGCATTTAAGTTATACAGAGTAGTTACTATAGATTTGTTTATAAATTAGGCAAACATGATCACGTAAATAAACGAATTTTAACATTAGAAATATACCTACATAAATATAATATAGAAGTTTTTGTTAACAACTTACTAATTTCCTCATCACCGACATCACCCCGTAAAAAACTTATATTCAGACACGATCTTCATAATGTCAAAATTGTTATCTTGTAATATTCTTACAAATAAAGTCAGTTTATTATTAACATTATTATTAATCAAGTCATTCGATACCAACGGTCAAGAAAAAAAAAATCTCCATATATTAGCTGCATAGCAATTTCCAGAATAATACCGTCGTAACAAGCTGAGAGAGGTACTAATTAACATCTAAGACTCCCATAATACATACGTCAACATCCCCTGTTACCCTAGATTGCTTTAGGTGCCCTCAGAGACCTACATTTGTTCGATTCCTTTGGGATGCCATTAAAGCGTACCCCACATTCTGCTCGTCACTGCTTATATATAAGTTATAAAAAGGAAAACGGTCTCACCCCAGCAGCGTTATGCACGTACTATGTATTATATCTCACCCTCACAAAATTATATACCCGAAAAGGAAGTATTACGGTCAAAGGCCTTATTGTATTTGTATAGGGCCTACCTAAGCTAGATCACATCACGTATATCTGGAGCAGTGTTTATAACGCATGAATTCAGCTCAAGACTTCCTTGCCTAAACAACGACCATTGTTATGCGTTGATTTTTTAATAGTGACGAAATTGTAGAACGGAAATCAAAACTTGCACTTTCTTTAGATATGCGAGGAGAGAAAAAAATTTTACGCAATAAACTGGAATTTTTTGGTTTCAGAATTATCAAAAAGGCATATTTGTAATTACGATCTTAGCTTTATGCCGACAGTACAACATGGATACCTCACGGTAGTGTGTCAGGGGCGCTGGTATTAAAAAAAAATTTGCACGTTTTACAATTGCCCATAACTTTTTTGTTTATTAACCGATTTTAGTCAACTAGATGTCGTTGATTAGAGAAAAGAGTGGACTATCGACGAAGAGTTTCAAAATGGCCGATGCAAGATGGTGACCTCGTTTGAAAATAGCCCTTTGTTTAGGCTAATTCTTTTTGAAGAAAACATGTCATAATGACACATACAATAGAAAAAATCAATAAAATGAACCTTTCTCTACATTTTAAGATGTAGATGAGAAAAATCGGTCCATCGGGAGAGGAGCTATACGTAATCATACCAAGCGTCTTTTTGTCATTCTTAAGCTGTATTACTTAAATTGCACTTGTTTCATTGGCCAATAACTTTTTTGTTTATTAACCGATTTTAATGATCTTGCTGTCGTTGCTTACAGAAAAGAATGGCCTATCCATGAAAAATTTCAAAATGGCCGATTTTTTTTAATGCAAGATGGTGGCCTCTTTTGAAAATACCACTTTGTTTGAGTCGATTATTTTTTGAGAAAAATTATCGAAATGGCACATCCAATAGAAAAAAGCAATAAAATGGACCTTCCTCTACATTTTAAGACTTCGATCAGAAGAATCGGTCTATCGGGAGCGGAACTATACATAATTATACAAAGAGTCTTTTTGTCATTCCTTAGCTCTAATACTTAAATTGCACTTTTTTCTTTGGCCAATAACATTTTTGTTTATTCACCGATTTTAATAAGCTTAGTGTCGTTGGTTACAGAAGAGAATGAGGTATCGACATAAAAGCCAAGATGGCGGCCGCGTTCGAAAATGTTCCTTTCTTTGGTAGATCCTGAAGGTAAGTACATAATGTCCTCTATTTTTATAAAATTATTTTTTAACTAATTATCTACAAGTGTTTATAGGGAAATAATAAATAAAAAATAATTTTTTTTGGGTTTTAGGATTTTACCCTGGATATGTCCATATTGTCCATCTCTTGTCGTTGCCACTGCCGCTCTCCACTTCTGAACTTGGAGCAGCAAAATGGCCATTTTCTCAAATTGATTATGTTATTATTCTTGTTATTCACATATTAAACAGTATCTACCTGCTTACTTCCAGTTGCAAATCCTAAAAACTTATGTGTAAATAAAAAATTCAGATTATTTAATTAAGTACCTACAACAAAAAAGATATTGGTCTAAAAAAAGTGCAATTTAAGTATTATAGCTTAAGAATGACAAAAAGACGCTTTGTATTATTACGTTTAGTTTAGCTCTCGATGGACGGATTTTTTTCATCGAGGTCAAAAAATGTAGAGAAACGTCCATTTTATTGCTTTTTTTCTATTGGACCTGCCATTTCGACGTCTTTTATTTAAAAATAATTGGCGCAAAGAAAGAGTTATTTTCAAAGCCGACCACCATCTTGCATTTTAGAAAATCGGCCATTTTGGAATTTTTGGTCGATAGTCCATTCTTTTCTGTAAGCAACAACATCAAGATCATTAAAATCGGTTAATAAACAAAAAAGTTATTGGCCAATGAACAAGTCCAATTTAAGTAATACAGCTTACGAATGACAAAAAGACGCTTTGTATAATTACGTATAGTTCTGCTCCCGATAGACCGATTTTTCTAATCGAGGTCTTAAAATGTAGAGGAAAGTCAATTTTATTTCTTTTTTCTATTGGATGTGCCATTTCGACAGTTTTTCTTCAAAAAGAATTGGCCCAAACAAAGGGCTATTTTCAAGCGCAGCCACTATCTTGCATTTTAAAGAATCGGCCATTTTGAAACTTTTTGTCGATAGTTCATTGTTTTCTCTAAGCAACGACACCTAGCTGAGTAAAATCGGTTAATAAACAAAAAAGTTATGAGCAAATATAAAAAGTGCAAAAGTTTTTGGCCCACCCCGTATATAAAACATTTGAATTTACTACTTTTGTGACACAATTGTCGAATGTCAATAAGAATTTTTGGATTTTGTTAGTGTAACCTCAATTTTATGTTCAATAATTCGACTTTCAACCACGTACAGAGTGCACTAAAATCAAAATTACTCCAGTTGTGTTTGTTTCTCATTGTCTAATAAAAAATACGTCAAATATTATTTAAGAAATAAAACAACACGGGGTGTCCACCCTGTATTAGTGCATTAGCTATAAAAATGCACAGCTAAAAATACCACAGACTTCTGTAGATATAAGTGGGTATTTATAGCCATTGATTTGATCAACATAACCACTTTAAATAATGCTATTAAATAGCACCACATGGTCAATAACACTTGAAAATATAGTTAATTAAATCTGTAAATAATGGCTGCTTTTACGTATCGATGGATATTGAAACAAAGTAATATTTTATTTTATTCTAACTCTCGTTGTCGTGATTCGAAAAAATTGACTAATAAATCTAGTATATGGATGTTTAGCTTTGTTTGAATTCATATCAAATATCAAGTATCAGAGAATTTTTGCTGTTCTTTAAATGATTTTTTTATTCCACAGTGAGAGCAAATTAAAATATTTAGTGGATGGTAAATCATTAATTTTAATATTCGACTGTATTTTTAGATATTCAATTTTTATGGCAATATTAAATTATTGAATCAAATACCACGCAATATGTATGCACAAATATTCATGATATCACGTGTCATTTCAGTATATATTTACCTCGTCTAGTTTTTCAACAACTGAAGTCTAGGATTTATAAACAAGCAAGAATTGTATTAAAAAAGTATGGATTGGATTTTTTAGCCAACTGTAAAGTTTCCTTTTTTAAAAAGATGAGTTAAAGATCACATCCTCTTGAATTTCATGTAAGTAGTATATTTCTTTAGGAAAATATTTTGAGGCAGTCCTTGATTGAAGTTCTGAAAGATAAACCAATCGGAAGTAATAATAAACACGTGTTTATTCTCCAAACTTTAAATGTTTAAAAATATAATAAACAATGGATGTATAAGCAATGCGAACCAAATGTACATGTAACTATAAGAGACATTTATAAATTAGAATCACTGTAAATGTAAATTTCTCAGAATTTGATTTTCTAATCGATGGATTAATACATATAATATTTTATTATCTTATAGAATAGAATATTATTTTATTGGTACGTTGCGTTGAAGCAAACTTTTTTAAATATAAGTCGTAGTTTTACGCTACAAATACCTGAAATATGAAAAATAAATGCTGATTGATTGAATAAATTTTCTACCATGTAGTGGGGAGTATCAAAATGCACAAGTTATTTACTTTGGTGACTTGAGAAGCGGTTAAGAATATTTTTGAGAAAACATAAGAATGATATAGCCTTCAAATCCTAATCCTATCAATTACGAAGAGCCTGGCAATTGCAATTTTGGTGAAATGACCTCTTGTGGACTAACAGATTTATAGACAATTGCATTGCCAATATGCCCAGACGATATCAATTTTTTATAAGCGCAGAAGGTGGACCAACTTGTTCGGACAAAAAATTTAGAATACAAACAATCAGAAGAACTGGACTTCATCAAGTATTCATAATATTCCTTGTTCCTATGGACAGTCACACAAGAAGTGGAAATTATTAAATTTGCAGTTGCTGAATATTCGAAGGAAACCGGTCACTCGATCCAACAAAAACGAAAAATTAACGTCCGCAAGAAATTATTGGACAAGACAGTACAGAAAGACCATGAGAATATAATTTAAAAATCCAAAAAATTTCAACCGTGAGGTCGCCAGAATGGAGTCATGCCTTCCAATGACGTGGAACTCAATGGTGTACATGATTGGCTATAAGACAGTATTGGAAAGAAGCCACGCCTACTGATGACGTGGAAATCGATACTGCTTATGAATCACTGGGCAAGCCACGCCTCGTGTAAAATGCATAAGTAGGGGAGTTCAAACCGACAATGTTCATTTCGCTTTAGAAAAAGAAGAAGACCATGACAAGAAGGTCGACAAACCAAAAACAGAAAAAGCAAAATGTGAAGTTGATGCAAATCTTTTTTGGCTCGTTTGGGTTGATCGTTAGTGTAAATGAAAATTAGTAAAGATGAATGCCGTTTTTAATCCTGGTAAATAGCAGCAAATAGTGGGATTTGTAATATCACTAATATTGCAAAATATAATAATGTTATACAGACCAAATTATCATATTTAATAAATAGGACATTTAGAATTTACAATTTTTTTTCCTTCCTAATTGTTCGTTATATTCCAACCCATATTCATAATTCATGGCTATACATTCTACCAGTTAACCCAGTTTGTTGGGAAAATCGGAAATTGAAAATAAAATATTCAGTCTACAACAACGAACCGAGTATGATTTATTCATGATACGTTGATCTCTATAAACGCTTGGATTCTGTTGCGGATGCTGTCAAATTAGTTAGAGATCATTATTTATTTAACACAAGCAATCTGGTTGCTGCATTTGGTTAATGTACTTTATAATTTTGATCTCTAATGGGTTTATTTATATATTTATAATATAACTGAAAAACATATTTAATTTTAATGGAACCATAATTTTTTCTCGAGCTCACTTATTTCAAAAAAGTGTTTTATAAAAAAATATTCTTCAGTCTGTCTGTATACTGGATAGCTTCCTAACATAATAAATAAACAGGTGGCAAAAAGTAAATTTCAACCAAATCACAAATTCATTAATTTACTGATCGAAAAAAAATTACATTTTTATTAGCTTAAGCTCCTAGACTTGGATTTAATAATAATCAACTAATGTTGAGACGAACATTGAAACAAAAAGTATTTTAAACTTGGAAGTAATATACTAACCTTTTATTAAGGGCATCTCTGGGATGGATTGGCGGAAAGAGGGTGGGTGTAACACTGACATTTCCCACAATTCTGTCGGACTGGCTTGGAATAAAGTCAACTTCCAGAATAGCAATAACGGAGGTCAAATGACGGCAAGTCAACAGAAGTCTGCAGGACTGACAGCCGCTTATTTCAACTATTTCTGAAAAAGAAAAACCCATTTCAAGATACAAAGTAGTTTAGCAGAGACTATACAATTTGCAGGGGATTTTGTGGCCAATATCTAATTGCAAAAATATCTTGTGCCTCACAGGAATGTATTATTAACAAAAAGCATATACTTATAATAATTCGATATTCGATATTGTTACGTCATAAAGTAAACAACACCTTTATAAAAATAGGAGGGGTTTGAGATTTAGAAAAAAATTAATGTCCTTACACTTTAATGTAGAGGAACTAAATTTGTGCACTTAAATTGGGCTTATTACGGTTCTTAATTAACGGTAAGTTATTGTTTGTGGGATTACTGCAAAGGGTTGATTATACAGATTTTTTTTCCCAGTTTTATTTTATAACTTTTTTACCTTTGATAATTTTCAATATTTTATGGTTTTGAAGAAAATACTTAGCTAATTTTGAAAATAGCTGGACAGTTTTCAGTTAGCGACAAGTTGACATGGTGTTGGTATTAGGTTTCTGTAACGGAAACTGTAGGAAAGAATGTGGAATACTATCAGAGACTTCCTAATCGTGTGTTCCACATAGGAAAATATTCTCAAATATTGAAAAACGAGCTAGAGAGACGAGAATCTTTTTCGTAAATAATAACTTTCGAAGATGTTTTAATGTAATGACAAAACGAGAAAAATATTTTCCAGACAATTGAAGATGAACCACAAATCAATAGTAGACGTTCATCTCGACAAACGGAGATATCACAAATTTGTGTGTACCGAATTAGATCCTCGCACAATAACTGAAATGAATAGTTTAGTCCGGTATTATTGACCGTCAGTCAGTAGATAGGCTATGAGAGTACGGGGCCAAAATCTCATGTTATTTCTTATGGAGGTTCATTTGGGACGTTTTTGTCTGATTTTACTCCCACCACTTTTTAGCTCCGCCCACTCTAGCCAATGAGAGCAAGCCCCGTCCAGGTAAGCTCCACCCAGTCAGCCAATCAAAACGCTCCAACCAGGTAAGCTCCACCTACTCCGACCAATCAGAGGTTTCGACCAATCAGAGCGTAGGTAATTCAGAAAGAGCTTAGGTCAATCAGAACCATTGCATCTTAGAAGCAATTCCCCAAAGGAGGTAAACATGATATTGATACTTATTTTTAGGGAGAAAACCTCTGATTGGGCGGAGTAGGTGGAGCTTACCTGGGCGGAGCGCTTTCTGATTGGCTGACTGGGTGGAGCTTACCTGGGCGGGGCTCGCTCTCGTTGGCTAGAGTGGGCGGAGCTAAAAATTGGTTGGGGATAAAATCAGACAAAAACGTCCCAAATGAATCTCCATAAGAAATAACATGAGATTTTGCCCCGTACTCTCATAGCCTATCTACTGTCGTTATTGGATTAGACAAGTTATTTTAGCAATTCGACTAAAAGGACTTTAAGTTAATTGAAATTTCTAGAAAATATTTTTCTAATTTACTTCAAGATTTGCCACTGCTACTAAAACATAAAATGTGGTTTATGCATGATGGTGCACCGCTAGATTTTTTAGTGTTGATGCTAGACACATTTCAAACTGTCAGTTTCCAAATAAATAAATAGAGTGAAGAAATAATTGTCCCCAAAATTGATAACCTTGATCAGAGTGTGACAATTTTCTTTGGAGGCTTTGAAGGAATTTATTTATTTTTCATCAGTTAAAGCATATTAAACATTACCAAGAGAAAAAAACGTTAATTTTTTTTTAAGATCAGCCAGCAAACAAAAAAGTTCTGTATAATTTTAGAGCCAAGTCACCACCAATCAATCCCTTGCATTGCTTGCCTAAATCGTGTACTAAATTTGGTTCTTCTACGTTAAAGTGTTGTAAAAATATTAACTTTTTTCGTAACCCCACTTTAGGGACTTATATTTTTGAGTTATTTTTTTTACACACCGAGTCCTATTTGATAAATGAGATAATTTTTACCAAGCCTCAATGTAGTCGCTCTAATACCTTTGCTTTCCATTATTTCTATTAATTTTTTGTGTTAGCCTGTATCGAAGGCATTTGCTAAATCTAAAACTATTGCAAGTTTTTTTTTCTAGCATTTAAGCTACTAACTATAAATTTAATTAACTCAGTTACAGCATGTTTTGTACTTAGGACCTTTCTGAATTCGTATTGCCTGTCTGTTAATAGAGTGTATTTAAAAAAAAATTAACTAACCGTTCTTTGGAAATTTTTTCAAAAATGTTTGCTAAATCGTTATGTTATAAAAATTACATATTTTTTAATTATCTAGACTAAGATGCAGTTGAATAAAAAAATTGAGGTAGCCACTTAAAAAATAGTTTGGTCGAAATTTTGTTTATTATCAATTATTGTACTTGTATTGTTATACCTGTGTTTCTTGCATAATTATTCAGTAAATAATATGCCTAGATATTAAGACCAAAATATTTCCTGTTTATTATGGATATTTTTAATACCCTAAACCCTAAATTTACAAATAAAAATGTATAGCAATTTAGTCCTAGTTTGTAAATAGTTGAGGGCATAATAAATCTTACCAAAGAAAACGAAAAGGAAGTGCCTAAATGGTCAGTTGTATAAATATGAACATCATCAATAACAAATTGCACTCAGATCATCTTCACTTAAGGTTACACGTATGTTTACTTTTTCGTTTCTTTTTTTTAAATTCTTATTGAACTGTAAACAAAGAGTATCCTTTAATCTTTGATATAAAGTGAAGAATGCACATAAATATTTATAACTAACTACTACTTATGAAGATTAAATTTTCGTTATGAAAATTACCTCAATACAGGGTGTCCCGAATTGTACGGACCAAACTTTACGGTCTAATAGAACTTCACAAAATATGAAAAAAAGTTCCCATAAACATGAGGCGGGAAACGATTAGTCCGAGATACAGGGTGTTGAAGTTACAATTCTGAAAATGTTTTTTTTGCATAATTTTGAAACGAGATAAACATGAAATTAAAATGAATGAAATTGTACACAATAATTCAGATTTTTGTGTTGCACAAACTAAAGAAACTCCTTCTACCCAAATAATTCAACGGCTAGTAAGGACAAGGTTAAAACATCATCCCAACTTTTTTGCACGTCACTTTTTTACCAATTTAGATAATTTATGATAAAAATTTAAAAAACCGAGCCTTTTTACACAAAAAAGTTCTCTTGTGATTTTCGTTAAAAACTATCCATTTTTAAGTTAACCCGAATTAAACTTTATTCATCATTAATAATTTTTTCACTATTACCAGCGATTTGTTATGAAGGAATAATATGATTTCAGTGTTTCAAGCAGCAGAATCTATTTTGTCGTATGCCATTCCAATACGACATTGATATTTTCTGTTTTGAAATTAATTTTTTGCATATTTTTTTAACACCCTGTATCTCAGAAACTAAGCGTTTCCCGACCCATGTTTATAGGAACTTTTCTTCATATTTTCTGAAGTTCTATCACATCGTAAAGTTTGGTCCGTACAATTCGAGACATCCTGTATAATCATCATTGTAATGGATTTGGAATAGAAACTTATTTTATTTGGGGTGTTACAATACGAAATTGATCCAGAGGTTTTTTTATTTAATAATAATAATAATAATAAATCTTTATTGCTATTGATTCAATTGAATATCAGCATTGTCAGAACAAAAACAAATGTCTACATATGTTAATAAAATACAAAAAGTACAATATAGTACGAAAAGTATAAAATAGTAAAAGAGAAAAAAAACATAGTACAAGGTACAACATAATATGCAACAACAATAACTAATTTATACCCCTAGTACTATAATCTTGCTAGAGACCTCTTTGGCAGAATTATATAATATAAAATATTTAATATTATCCTCAAGCTATGCATTCATGTATTCACTGAAGGAGTAATAGCAGTGGTTTAGGAAGAATTTTTTAGTTTTATTTTTAAATTGATTTGCATTAGTTATATCCTTGATTTCTGTGGGAAGATTATTATACGCTTTAATAAACCTTTTTTGAATTACAAACAGTCGCGAGCTATATGCGTTGCCGCCCCAGAATACTACACCATAATTTAAAAGAGACTGCATATAAGAAAAATAATAAATTTTTATTGAGTCAAGAGAGACTTGTTGTCTTATGAATCTGCAGGCATAGATTTCAGATTTTAATTTAGATATTAAACTGTTAATATGCCACCTTAAGGTATTGGGGCATATCATTGACGTATAAAAGAAAAAGTAAGGGGCCTAGGATGGAACCCTGTGGTACCCCTTGCGATATTATTGCTCTTTCTGAGAAAGTCTGCTACTCATTCATTAGAAGTTGTCTTAAGTAATACTTGTTGAGTTCTGTTACTCAAATATGGTCGTAGTAGATGCAAACTGACCATTCTCACTCCATAGTTTTCTAATTTATACAACAGCAAATTGTGGTTTATTGTATCGAAAGCCAGTGTAAAATCAAAAAATATTCCAGCTACCTTTTCCTTTTTTTCGACACAATCAGATATACAAGAGATAGCAGTGGAAGAATTTGGTAAAAAGCCATACTGGGTGTTCGTAAAATGTGAATTTTTTTATATATGAATATAATCTTTTATAAATAATTTTTTCAAAGATCTTAGATATTGCAGGCAAAAGCTCTAGATAGGGCGGTAATTGGATAGTTCTTCTTTGGAACCCTTTTTAAATACGGGAATTACTTTTGCTTCTTTTAGGGAATCTGGAAATTTAATATTTAACAAGAATAATACATATTGTTTTAGTCCTTATCGTTCAACTCATAAAATCCATAACATTAATGCTATGAATAGCAATCACATGCATATCGTAAAATTTTCAATTGGTATCAAAACTAGTAGGTACACAAATAGAAATGAAAATTTTATTCTTAGGTAATTTAAGGTGCATGCCATGCTTGGATGAAAAAACATTATTCGATGATCTGTTTCTGGCTATTAGTCTTTATCAGTAGCTATTAGTCTTCGTCAGTAAAGGATCCACTTACAAGTCATCAATTTATATCTAGTTTAAATTGACTTGAAGAAGTATCATGGTAGGTGTGCAGCTCTGTGTACTGTGCAGATGAAGGATCGTATTCTTATCCTTCCCAACAAAAGGCATTCTTTAAATTAAAATTGAGACCTTCATTGATTGCGTTTCTAAATCAAACTCAACTGGTACGCACGTGGCTGCTGTAAAGAACAGAAATGGTATATCCCTTTAAGGGTCGGATAAGGACTAAAATTAGATTTATTAGTATTTTTTTTTTAATTATCCTTTATTTTTGACATTTTTATTTTTCGGTTTTTCATTACTTTTTAGTAAAAACTGAATTTGGACCACTTAAAGTTAATTCCTTTTATTGCGTTTGAACAGAGTGTTGAAGAAGTAAGAAGAAATGTTTCGGACTTGGAGGAGGGAACTATCGATGCCCTAAATGTGGTTTAAACTCCAAAATAAATTGTAGAGCTTCTTCCTCCTTACCATAACATAAAATCTTAGAAGTTGAAGCAGTTATTTCGGGAAGTAATAGAAAAATACTACCTTAGAAAGGAGTTCGAGGTTTGAGAGTTCGAGAAAAAATGTAAAAGAAAATCGGCATATCATTTTGAAAACAGAATTACTCATTCGCTGAAATAGGATGGAGAAGAATTCATTCCAGAAATGCAGTGGGGGTATCAGACATAAAACATATATTGAATAAGTTCGCTACATCAGAATTCATTGTGAAAGAAAAAATCCACTTTACCAAAAGTTGTAGCGCATAAAAACACATTTCGACCAAATTTCCAAATTTTAGATATAATAATAGAAGATGGGATTACTTTTGACTTTCTTGCGTATCGAGTTGTTTTTGAAAAAATTGACTAATTCTCTGTTTATAATTCATTCGATACATGCTCACAAAATAAGAAAAGAAATATAAAATTGAATCCTGCTTTGTACATCTTTTAAAATTAAATTTTGATCAAACGTAAGTAATTGGAAATTTTGCAACGAGGATTAAATCTAGTACAACACATGAACGAACCTTGGCTTAAATCCTGTGAGTTAGCATTATGCCAGGATCTATTGTACCGACCCCAAGGCCCAAACATGAACTAAAATCCCTTCTATAGAAAATATATTCAATCAACAGACTATAATGGTTATGCATCATAGTCTGTCATTAAAATATGCCCTTATATTTTGCTTGCCAATTTTACACCCCGATAACACAATTTCAAACCATTTAATTAAATCAAGCTCAATTTGCATATTACAAAGTGTACAAGTGCCTATGTCGCATACTTATATTGCTGACAGGTGACAGTTTCTAATTTCAAAACAATTGCGAGATGCTGAAGACAATGCAAATTGGTATATTTGATTTTCACCAAATATTTATATATTACATCAAGTGTATTAGAGAGACGGGACGAATATTTAGGTGCAGAATTTTAGAACATAAAAGAAGTTATGCCAATAAACAACACCTAACCCTATTTTTTAAATTATCTTATATTTTTTTTCGGTTGTCTCTAATTAAAATAATAAATTTCCTGCGCTACAAAGGATAAAAATAGTAAATGTGTCTAGTAACTAATTCAGTCTCCACTTATTGTACTAGAAATGTGTTATAATAGTTCTTGCAAATGTTACTATATTTACACCTCCAATTTACAGCTAAAGGACTCACCTATGTACCCTGAGCTTGTATGTTGAAAATGAATCAAAACCAAAATCCACAACAAGACCAACATGTCCTTTTAAATAGTCCTTATCGATGAATTTCCTTTTCTTCTTAGGTCCTATTTTCACAGTCATCACTAAAGCACTTTTTCACACAGCTTCGAACAAAAATCATTTAAATTCTAGCTTAAAAAACGGGTCAGTCTGTGCAATTGCGTAATTTGTTTATTTTCACAGGTTTTAAACACTTCAACGCGAATTATTTATTTACATGATGAATTTGGTGGATGCAGATTTAAATAGATTTGTATCAGAGGTGTAGCCATATGGGAGATCTGAAAATTAGTTATGGTGTTACTAGGACTATATTGTTGCATATTTATTACGAATATTACGGAGTAGAAGTCGAAAAATAGATACGTGATTATTAGTTAGGAAAATTTTAAGTACTCTTTAATTTGGTTTAGAAAAAAATGTGTTTCCAGGGGCAATTAAAACTTATTTAAATTAAATAAATTGAACTAAATGGATTAGTAAATTAAGGGACTTAATTAAATCAAATAAATATAGTTTATTAAATCAATTTGATTAGTACTAAAATAATCAAACTAGTTTATTATATAAATGTAATAAAGTAATTTGTTAAAATAAATGATTAAACGAATTAACTGAATTAAATAAAATAAAGTAAAATCAAATAAATCAACGCAATTATTAATTATTACTAATTAAAAGTTATGTAAATTAATTAAATTATACATACCAATTAAATCATATAAATCAATTAAATCAGTTAAATGAATCATCGAATAATTAATTTATTTATTACATATATGCAAATGCAAACAAGTCTGTTAAATGCATTGACTCAATGAAATCGATTACTCAATTACACCAATTACCTCATTTGAATTAGCGTAGATATATAGACCACCACGTGAATTAATCAACTCCCAAATCCAGTGTCAAAGCTAATCCGAAAATGATTGTACTCATACACACCCTCATTAAAATTGAATCAATTAAATCAATATTGAATCAATCAGATCAAATCAGTTAAATCGAATCAAACATATCAAATAAATTAAATCAAATCAATTGAATCAAATCAATTAAATCAAATCAAATCAATTAAATCAAATCAATTAAATCAAATCAATTAATTCAAATCAATTAAATCAAATCAATTAAATCAAATCAATTTTCAAATCTAATAAATTAAGCCAAATCAAATCAATTAAATCAAATCAATTAAATCAAATAAATTACGTCAAATCAATTAAATCAAATCAATTAAATTAAATCAGTCAAATCAATTAATTATTCTAATTAAATCAAGTAAATCAGTTGATCGAATAAATTGATTAAATAAATAAACCGTTAAATCAGTTGTTTTAACAGAAAAAGCAAAAACATATTAAATAAATTAGACAAACTTCAAATTCAATGCCAAAGCAATCCAGGAAAGATTTACATATTTGAACTACGCAGACACACATTCATAACCCACTGAAATTGACAATGTCAACGCTGGTATCAGTTAAATCGAACCAAATAAATCCAATAAATTAAATTAAATAAATTAAATCATATCAGTCAAATCAATTAATTATTCTAATTAAATTAAGTAAATCAGTTTATTAGATAAATCTCTTAAATAAATAAAACCATTAAATCAGTTGACTTAACAGAAAAAACATAAAACATATTAAATAAATTCGACAAACTTCAAATCCAATGCCAAGGCAATCCAGGAAAGATTTTGATATTTGAATTACGCAGGCACACTTTCATAACCCACTAAAATTGACAGTGTCAACGCTGGTATCAGTTAAATCGAATCAAATAAATGAAATCAATTAAATCAAATCAATTAATTATTCTAATTAAATCAAGTAAATCAGTTGATCAAATAAATCGATTAAATAAATAAAACCATTAAATCAGTTGATTTAACAGAAAAAACATAAAATATAATAAATAAATTAGACAAACTTCAAATCCAATGCCAAGGCAATCCAGGAAGGATTTACATATTTGAATTATGCAGACACACATTCATAACCCACTGAAATTGACAGTGTCAACGCTGGTGATCGAACCCAGTTGGCAATAGATACAATGATCTATGCTCGCCTCAACATGTTCCAGCCCACTGCGCTAAAGAGTCATTCCTCTTCACAAGACGATCGAGATGTTAAAAATTCAAAATAATCAACGCGAAAGAGAACACGGAAACTCTAGTACAAATCAACAGGTTCACGAAATGTCTTAGAATGAAAATTCATTATATATAAGTTAAACGGATTAAATTGAAATAGAGGAATTGAAAGAATAGAATGACTTAAATCGATTGAATTAACGAATGAAATAAAATCAATTAAACCAGTTCAATCAAATAAATCGATCAAATGAATTAATTCAATTAAGTCTATTGATCAATTGAATAATTAAACCAATTAGAATATTTAAATCAATTATATCAATTATATCAATAATTAAATCAATTAAATCAATTAAATCGATTAAATCAATTAAATCAATTAAATCAATTAAATCAATTAAATCAATTAAATCAATTAAATCAATTAAATCAATTAAATCAATTAAATCAATTAAATCAATTAAATCAATTAAATCAATTAAATCAATTAAACCAATTAAATCAATTAAACCAATTAAATCAATTAAATCAATTTAATCAATACAATTAATTTAAATCACCGCAAAAAAATCATACACGTACACATTATTTGGGCTTCATTTAAAAAGACTTGCGTGGGAAAAGTATTTTATTTCGCAATTGATGGTAGCACTAGAAATAAATGCTACGCAACATTCAATAATTTTATTCGATATTTTCGACCACTCAATCAAATCATATATAAATTTCCCGGCAACACGGCCTAGCTACTAATTTTCGCATTACATAGGAGAACTAAAAGAGGGTGCTTGAAGTTGAAGCATATTTTATATTGTACTGTCAATTCTCTATGGGTTTGATTAAACAAATAATTGAATTTCCCCGAATAAATTACCTTTTTTATTATGCCTTTGATGTGTACCGCCGCTGGGTAAAATTTGCCAGACAAAAATGCTGACCTATAAATTTACCTCGATGGCGTGGGTTGCAAAATTTATAGCCAGGGGGAGCACTTGTAATAAAACAAGTGCAATGTAGTTTTTATTGCTCAAACAGTGACGTAAATAGTAGTAAAATTGCAGTAAAGCTCGACAGAACGTAGAAGGCATGAAATATGCAAGAAACTCCATGAATATATTCTTATAGAGTACTGTTTCCACTTAATGGTAAGTTCTAATTCGATTCGATATTGGAGTGTCTACTTTGTAGCTGGGCAATTTATTTTGCTGATTCCTGAACACATAATCAAATACCTAGTTCAAAATCGCCATAATACGTTTTATTTTTAGAAGGTAAGGTAGGTAGTTTCTAGTAAGTGGTATTACTATATAAAGTACATGTACGAGTAGATACGTTTTGGCTTGGGGACCTGCACCTAATGCGCCACTGAAAATTTTGATCTAATCTGCTTCATAGCATTAGCCAACGAAAATTTACACCAGTGTCTTTAGGTGCTTCTTTATGAGGTTATATCTAATAACTTAATTCCTTAACATCAATACATAAAGGGCAATAAGCTGAACATGGTGATGAATATAAACAACTCTTATAGATCGGAAGAAACTATCTTATGGAATGAGAGGTCTCACCAAAGATGATCCAAAACAAAATCAAAAGGCTCCTTTCTCCCAACAGTCCCGATACTGGGTAAGGTATAAAAAAAGGTAATGATAGATGTCATTCATAACAAAAAACTGTTAAAAAAGTGTCTCATTCAGACTGAGAAATTATTTAATTTCCTGCAGCAGTGGATACGAGGAGAAAGACTCGAAAGTAAACATCAAAATGGGGATTTTAAGAACAACAGAGCTGATGAATGCAGCATAATTATTATAACATAGCCCAAAAGGTCCCAGAGGCCTCAGAGCATGAGTCAGAACCGTTAACGAAAAATACGTGTAAACTCATTGTTTTGGAAGCAAATAAGATTCGAATAGTTTAGATAAGAATAATAATTTTTCAATATATGTATTGGAAACTGTACCCTGTTTATTCCATTTTGAGAGTTTAGTCTCGATAAAAGGGCCGATCCACGTCCGATAGGAGGGAAATAGATGAGTTGTTGAAAATATCATCAGCACACGTCCGGAATTATTTCAAAACTTTTGAATGGAATAATCGATAGCTGGTCCACTATTAACAGCTCGGCTCTCATGACAAGGGCTTCTCAATGGGTTAATGCTGTCCTGAGCTGAATAGTAAATGATGTTAGTGACAACGAAAACACCATATATCAATATTTATACCATAAATCTTTCAACAGCACACTGATACAGAACTGGTAGTTTAATTATCGCCAGTTCTGAAATACTCCAGAGGTCTGCTAACATGCATTCATATTTTGACTATAACGGGATAAAATCTCATTATTTTTTTACACTAGAAGCTTTCTGGGTTGTGACAAAAGACTTTCTATTATTTTCTCTTCAAAATAAATTTACATTTAGTGACATTTTTATTAAGTTTAAGCATATCCCATCCATACTGTTATTATTTAATATTAAATCAACGACCACCTCTTTATGGCCTGCAGCAGGATATGCAAATTTATATGCAATGGAAATTATACATAACGCTTTAAGCATAATTATTGGACAAATCAAAACAACTACTGAATCAATATTGGAAATCTACTGAATTACATAATTGGATTCTTAAAGGTTTTCGAGGAGAGACTGATTTGTAGATAAGTTTTGGACTATACTACGCGTTGATTTTTGTTCAAAATAAGATGGTTGAAACGGCAAGGATTCCAAATTATCAACGCAGAATAGAATCCGGAAGCAAACATTGATCATTATTTGACTGTTTGAAGATGTTCTATTGCTGGTAATCATTTTGGTCGATACACCTTAGAACTAATACTTTGAACCAGAAGAATTATTGAAAACATTTTTGCGTTATAAAAAAAGCTTACTGTAAAGACTAGTTTCTTGTTGACACGAAGAGTTGGAAAGAACTGTTTGCAAAAAGTTATTTATTCGGCATGTTCAAAGAGGTAATTCCGTAATTAATTATGTAGCTATCAAAATACAAGAACAAAGGCAAAGTCTTCAAATAACATAAAATTTACATTTTACCTCGCTTTGGAAAACTCTCTAGACTCTAGACAATGCTGCGTAGTAAGTAAAATTTCCTTTGGAATTGATTTATACAGAACTATACAGACTAGTAGAAGACAAAACAACGTGCTGTGCTAAATTACATTTCGCCTTCTTATGTGGCGTATACGTTAGCTTGCATCAGTTGAAAGGGAAAATTACTTCGTAACAAATTCACTTGGGTGCAATTTTCTGTATACGAGTATAAAGGCGTCAAATCACGTGATATATATTTTAAAACACCTGGCACGGTAAAAAGAGAATTTTCCTTTAATGCTGGTATAAGTCTAAGGAAAATGTACGAGAGAAATAATTTAGTTTTCACGTTTCCTGCGCCTTTCGCTTCTCTTGTTTGGCGCAAAAGGGATTCTATTATTATAGGTATATATACACATTTCACATAATATACTGAATTATTTACGACACATTGTAGTAAAATACAATCCTACACTGGCTGTCAGGTGCGTTATATTTAAAATGTATAAACACATTGTCGTGTAAAATTTTAACATAATTAAATTTTAAAAATTCTCTTAATGTGTTTTTGTTTGTTCATTTAGTTGATTACGTATTTCATACTGAACTGTATATAATTTTTTTTTAATGCTTTAGAACAAGAAATATTTTTACTGGAATCATACGTTAGAAATGAATCTAAAAAAAATAAAAATGAGTGTATGTGCACTGAAACTGTTGGGAGGATTCTGGAAGAGTTTTCTTGATTTTGTCATGAACTTTAATACGGTTATAGAAGTCATATTTAAAGTGGTGACGAATTTACGTGGATCAGATAGAATTGGAAAGAAAAAGACCAAGTAAAGGACCAGAGGTCGACAATGATTGAAGTATAGTAGAGGCGACCCTTCTAAGTTTTTGAGAAGATTAAGCCATCAGACAAATTTGAAATGATTTTTTCTCCTACAAAATTAATTTCCAAAAGTTGTATAAAATTCATGAATAATTGAAATGACGCGACGATGATATCCTGGATTTTATCTTTACATCGGCAAGGCGATTCTGCATTTTAGTTGTTACGTGAATAGTCAGACCCAGAATTTAGTCATCAGGAAACCCTCACGAATACATTGATAAACTTTTTTCTCTTTTAAAGTAGGTCTCAGGGGCACAATTTCATGGGCATGAATTACTACAATTTCTTTGACTTAAACCTGAATATCGATTGGACCCATCGCATATTGAGTTAGATTATTAAGGTACCAATTACACGACGATAAGCTCAAAAACAATTTTGATGGAATATGTTTTTGATTCACTGACTCTAAAAAAGTGGTTTCTAGGTAGTACTTGTATTACGATTATCGGTCTGTTACAGTACCTTTGAAATATTTTGAATAAATACTTTCAGGCAATACTTTCGTGGCCACCCGGTATAGTAAAACTGCAATTAGAGAAAAATAGCATACATTTGTAACAGAACAATTTAAATAAATTAATTGTCCGTACCATTACGTATAATATATTCATTAACACAATACAACGTTACCTAAAAACGGAAGCTAAAATCCGTACAAAAAATGGAACAATGCGCAATAGTTGCCAAATACATGAATTATAAAATTGCCACATCAGATTTTATTTGATAAGACAACATGACTTTCTTTCTGGTAACTTTATAATGTTTCTCGAGAAGCTGCATTTCCTTCGATGGGTCTTCTCAAAAATAAAATGCAGATTTGGTGGGAAATAAAATCACCACCGATGTTTATAATTTTGATCAACTCGAAGTCGCTTCTTTGGAAAGCGTTAATAACATTACTTTGTAACGGAAAAACACGTCGAGTTTACCTTTTGCATTATCTATTATCTGTTTTGGGATCTTTTTTTGTTTTAGTATATGGTGGTCTGACTTAATTGTTCCAGATGCACCTATATGCAGGACTTTGATACCATTTTGCACATGACAAGTTAATAATAGCTTAAAGCTAACATAATGGAAATGAAATAATTTTACTCAATAAACTGTTCTTGGAATTTGCCTATAGAAATTTGTACATAAGTTTGGAATAGACTGTTGTAGAGGAAGAAGCAACTTTTTGAAATTATTAACAATTATTTAAAAAATTTAAGATCAAAAAACATGAAATACCACATTACTTATATAACCCCCCTTGGAACTAAGGAACCCAGTTCAAGAGAGACATTAAAATCAAGCATGCTTCTCACAACTCGAGCTACTGCGTTTGTTTCTCCTTTTTTTTGTAGATTTAAAAAAAGTGTAGAAAATTGAAACAGACACGTAGTAGATCTATCTATGTCTTCAGTTTCTTTTCCTTATTTAATTAAACAGGAAATAGAAGCAACAATGTCCTAGGATGAAAACATGTTTCTGTTAAATTCCAAAATGATCTGTTAAAATGTTAACAAGTTAACAATTTAGAGCAGAATTATCTCAATACTAACCATGCAACTAACCATAAAAAAATTATCCAGATACATATATTTAAGACTTCAAACAAAGGAAACCATACTGTTATCAGAATGGACGATATGAAGAGCAAAGTTATTGGAGAAATGAAATTAAATTTATAAATAATATGACAAATAAAAATAATAAAATAAATACAATGTACAAGACATGTACTATTCTCATTAGCTGCGTTTTATTGCGCCATATTCAGCAATCTATTTTATGTACTATCCTTATTTCACTCATAGATTTATATAATACGTTTTTTCAATTTTTAATTAGACTAAAAATACTGATGAATTTTCCTTTTAATTTGTTTTCACACCAACTCCAATGAGTATGCTAATGGATACTGTACACTGACACTCACTAATGTCCCAGCGATATTTCGATAAAGCCTTAATGAGATGTTTGCGTCGTGACATAACGAACTGACCTAATTAAATCCTTTTAATTAAACCAAATCCAATCAGAAGCCGTCAATAAAGCCATCGTTAACTGATCTTGTTCACAAAGCTTGAAAATTGTGAGCTTTCGCGTTGCCTGTTTGTTAAAGAGAAAATCATGAAATTTGTTTTACAGACAAACTGGGCTTCCTGTAATTCATAAAGTTATGTCAAAAATAAATTATTTGGAGAAGTAGTAAATAAAGCAGACAAAACAGGAAAAAGCGCGAGATTTTATGATGTCTATTCGTTTAACTTAAAAAGCACGCCATGATTGCTTTTAAAGTAAAATGAAGTGATGTAATTTTCGGTCTACTTAGTTTAAAACGTTGTTCACTCTTTTAAAATTATATAAAATATTATTTAAAAAAATTGTTCCGTTAAGTGAAATTATAGTCAGGGTAAGCCCTGAAAGTGGTTCAAATAGTTGCAATTTTGTTGGCAAAAAATTACCAAGTTAATGGGTTGCTGTTCACCTAGGACCTGTATTCGTAATTTTAAGGCTTATGGGTTGTTGGGAATTTGAGGAAATAATTTCGTAAAGTGGGAGAAGAAATTATTACTCTATAAAAATACTGATGAATTTATCTTTTAATTTATTTCTTCACTAACTCCAGAAGGTATATACAGACATTCGCTAATGCCCCAGAAGTATTTCGATAACACAAATAGAACCTTAATGAGATGTTTGCCTCGTGATATAAAGAACTGACCTAAATAAATCCTTTTAATTAAACTGAATCCAATCAGAAGGCGTCAATAAGGCCATTGTTAACTAATCTTTTTCACAAAGCTTGAAAATTGTGAGCGTTTACGTTGTCTGTTTGTTAAAGAGAAAATCGTGAAATTCGTTTCATAGACAAACTGACCTTCCTATAATTTGTAAAGCTGTGTCAGAAATAAATTATTTTGAGAAGATTTAATAAATAATACAGACAAAGCAGGCACAATCGCTAGATTTAAGTTTTGAAATGTGTTTTAATGTAAAGTGAAGTAAGGCTTATGAGTTGTTGAATATATGAGATAATAATTTAAAATAAATTTCTGTAATAATGACAATCATTTGGACTTTGTACAGTGAGAGAAGAAATTACTATTTTAAAAAGGAATCCCAGGAATTTAGGAACAATTCTATTTTAGAGAAAAGATTGTGTTTCATGTGTTAAAAATTTTAAGATTTATAGTCAAACATCACAGGAAGATTTATTATTATTTAGGTGACTAGGAATGCTGTCGAATAACACCACAGATGTAGCAGGCAATTCGTAAAAATTTCCAGCATCGTTTGCATAACTGTATGGAGTCGGTAGTGGACATTTTTAAAAATTAATTAAATGATTCTTGATTTATTCACATACAAATTTAATTTGTGATCTTCTCTTTTATACTTTTTCTTTGTAATTTATTAGAGAATTGAAACAAAACATTTGTAGGTAGCAGAAATGCAATTTAAACTAATGTCATGCCTTACTAACCCTTTCTAGCCACTTAGCAAATAAAAGCATTGCTGGAACTTTCGTTATCGAATACCATGAACACGAGCATGAACTTGAATCGACCAATATACAAAAACAAACCAAACTCGTTATCACGATTAAAGTACCTTTCAAATGAGTTATCACTCGACAATATAATATGGTCCCATTTAATAATTATTTTCATTTAACAACTTTTGAGAATAACTCAAAAAAAATATCAAGAATTATTGAGGGTGCTTCGTGTTAAATGGGACACCCTGTATCTATGAATACATTATACGTGTGGATATAAAAACAATAGAAAACCTAGACAGTTATTGATCTTTATAAAATTTATGATACAAAAATATCACCGCAACTTTATAATAATATAAATTTTATTGAAAATCATATTCAAATAACGCAAACATGAAAGCATTCTTAAAAGGAAGATATCTATTTACAAAAATAAATCACACATAATATATCTTGCGTGCAAAAAGCAATCTCTTGAAATATTATTCAAAGTTAAAAACGACTATAAATCTAAATAATGGATCTTAAAGTATTTGCATCGATATATAGTTGAAGAAAACCACACAAAAGTTTTGCATTTATAAATCCACATAAAATACACCAATTCAACAATTATTTTTACAAATTACCTACTCTACTTTCTTTGTTTGATACGTATTGTTTAGAAATAACTTTATTTAGGTTTTATACAAGCATAATAATAACAAAAACATCCAGTTTGATATATTTATATTGATGCTATACTTCTGAACATACAAATATAAAATCTGTTGGATGTAAAAATTATTGATACTACTTTAGAAAGCAATTATTGTTGAAACCTTTAAAAATAACTACTTTTTATAAAATATTGGATTAAATTGCAGAATTAATAGCGTTGAAAGCAAAAAAATATTGAAATTAAAAAATATTCAACTCGCCACAAAATTCATTCATTACGGCTACCAATCAAATAACGATAGTTACATTTTCATTAACGGTTCTGATGGGTGGTAAGTGGTGATTCAATAACTGACACAATGGGACGTATCGAACGAATTTATACATTTTTGGTAAAGAATATTTGTGAACGTGTTGCATCAAAAATAATAATTAATCCTATACTTGCGTATTTCTTGGATAGCAGATCAAATCTCTTAAAATGACTTACGGGTCATTAGTTTATATTTTGAAGAATATAATAATAATAATAATAATAATAAATCGACTTTATTACAAGAAAAATACAAGAAAAATAAAATTTCTATCCATAAAAAATTGTTTCAATTAACAAGAAAAATTTGCAGAGAAGCAATGATACTAGCTAATTACTAAAACTAGTGTATTTTGTACAAATAAATATCTCAGTTTTTGAAGCTTTAAACTCTGCTGTCGAGTAAATCAGTATCTTTCTTTTTCACAAAGTGTTTCGATCTTATTGAAATAATTCCATTTAATATTTTGACTGTTGACTAAAATTTTCATTATTCCTGAACAATGACCATGACTGATTCTGTGGAGCGATATCATTTTCTGAATTAACTGATGAATATGGTAATTTAAACAAAATAATAACGAAATTGTTTCAAATATGTTGGCTTTGCTGACTCAGTGATCCCCTTTAGCAGTGAATCAAAATAGTGTAGCTACTTATCATATTACGAGAGTGTATGAATTACTTCCTCAGCCTTAAACAACAATCGGGGTGACAAGTATTTGTATGGGCCTTGCAAACTGATAATTACAGAATAAACATTAATAATAATCAAACGTGCATATTAACATACCAGGTCGAAGTATCTGAATCTGCTTTAATCGGTTTGCATTAACACAATGTGAATAGTTTTAAAGTAAGTCTGTAAGCTTTCAATTGTACTTATAATCACCTCAAAAAGTTTCAAGAGCTATTACCCGTTGCTAGGTTGAATGCTTGATGAGTACTCCGCCGCCTCAAACTATTTCCAGTAACGCTAATAATAATTCAATTTGGTTAAAACTTCTTCTTCTCTTCGATCTTAATTTTCTAAAGTGTAAGATGATAAGGGTCTGTCGTTCTGATTTTCATTAAAAACACATTCAGAAATCACTATGAAACTAATTTCAGAACTTCAGACGAGTGCGAGTGGGAGGATTAATTGAAGAATGTAGGAACTCGACGCTGATATTGCGTCGTAAAAAAGTGAGTTTTCAAGTAAATAACATTTTGAGAGAACTTTAACCATTTTGTCATGTGCAGGGTGATTCCTATAACGTTCTCACCCCAATTTTTTGGTTTGTGTTTGGAAACAAAATAAAAATATTTAACGTAACTTCTAGTATTCTTTCCAAGGATTTCGAAAATATCAACAAAAAAAACAATTGAAAGTCAAATAAATGTGAGAGAAAACAAAGCTACGTTTTTTTTTTTAAATGGAAAGTACTGTGTATTTTTACAATTTTGAAAAAAGATTTAAATCATCTTTTCAAAAATATAACCTTACATATTTGCATTCTTATTTAGTAAAATACTGATAATAATTGAAATAATTTAACACCGAGTTGGCTTGGAAAGTTTTTTGAATTGTCATTTAAATAGTTTGTTGTAACTCTTTACGTTGGTTAATGAATCACGTCCAATGCCATCGAAATAACTCTTGACGTTGATTAAAAGTTAAAAATGTCTTACTCGGCAGAAGAAACAGATTTAGAATGTTATTTAATATAATAAGTGATAAACGATTGAGTCAGGGCATATGTTTATTAGACATTTAGACTTGAAATTGCTTTGGCAACATGCCCTCAAGCTATGGCCGTCATGTCATGGGACACCCTGTATAAACGATATACTGTTTGTGTCGAAAATAATACCTAGAGGACATTTTGAACAGTTCCTTTAAATAAATAATAAATGTTGTTAAATTTGTTCGTTAAGATATTTGATGTTACTTGCTTGATTTGATGTTATTTCCTTTAATAAATTTAACTAAAATTTTATATATGTATACTTATACATCATTCCAATTATTATCAGTATTTTACTAAATATGAAGGTAAATATAATAATATATGTTATGTTATATTTTTGGAAAAAGAATTTAAGCATTGTTTTGCTTTTTTCAGCTTTTATTTGACTATCAATTGTTTTTTTGTTAAAATTTTCGAAATCCTTGGAAAAAATACTATTTATAAATTACGTTAAATATTTCAATTTCATTTCTAAAAGCAAACAAAAAAATTGGGGTGGGAACGTTATACACTTTTTTTGGACATAGTATACAGTGAGTGTAGAAACGATTGTGATGATATTGCAGGTAAATAACATGATTATAAAAATTCGGAATCTTGTCCAAAGTAAAAACGTAAAATTCTTGCAAACTAATAAACATCATAAATAATTTTTAAAATTAATAAAGCACCAAAAAATCAGGGGAAGGAAAATCGGAGCAACAACATCCGTGTCCACGTTTGACATAACTGTTACAGTCATGACAAATAAAATTTCCAACCCCAACAGTTTCATTTATAAATTTGTCATGCTTAAGTATTGCTTTACTTTTAAGTAGATTTTAATGCTCTTATTAGGCCACATGTATAAAAATTTTTTAAACACATTTGTTTCAATTTACAATTTACAGTACAATTTAAATAAAAAAAATTACTTTTGTTTATAATTTTGAAATGAATTATTGCCTGTAATAAGAAATAGGGTTACTTTAATTAATATTTTTGTTGGGGCACATGGCACATGGAAATGCATTCATTACTAACAATTCAAGCTGATAAGGCCCACTCTGTCAGCAATTGTCTCACCACTTACCACAGGATAATTCGAAAATATATCAGGAAATTCAGTTAGTACTTCTAATTAATTTATCAATAATGTAAATAATGTAGTTTCGAGGGAATGACATTTTGATCTCTTTGGATGTTTCTTTATTATTTTCAAGTAAACGAATCCTACCAATCTTGAATTATCTAGAGGAATTACTCGAATTAAGTGATCTTAGCTAAATAGTCGGAAAAGAATATATTGATCTCACGAGAATTTGCATGAATAATTTCTTCTGTCTAATGTCTTCTTTTATTGTCAATTTCTTCATGCACGACTAGGTTGGTAACATAAGTCAATTAAATGTTTAAGTACTTTCCTAAATACTGGATAAGATAAATGGATGATATTTTTCGAGTATTTAATAGAAAAACCGTAGATATAGACAAAAGAGTTGGTTTCGAACTAAAATAACCATACTGATGCTGTAAAATTCACTTATGAACTTGAAAACAATAGACACTGCAATGTCAAAATGTATTAGTAATTAAGAATAGTAGATAGTGGAAATAAGTTAGGAAACTTACATTTAAAGAGACTCTTTTCTTGATCTTTCAAACATACCTTCCAAAGGAGTATTACCAAATTTTTTAGAGATGTCAATATAACAATTATATAAATAGTAACAATATTTAGGCAATTCAAAGAATACAAAAATGTAGTGAATGAAAGATCAAGGATTTATGGCAGTGGTAAAGATTGTGATTTAAAATATGTCGGACAAACTAGACTAGAAACAGCATATGGCTCATCGAAAAATTGGAAGAACTGCTAGTATAGAGTTACTCAACACGCTTTTGAAAATTTAGAAATTGCAAAACATAAACATAGTTGGAATAGTGACAAACGATCTATCCTAAATAACCGGGTTTATTGGTTAGTAGGTCACACTTCATCAAATTCTTAGGTAGAAATAGACTAAATTATTATTATTAAATCCATTTTATTTTTAACCATATCTCAATGATGCTGTAATTGGCGAAACGCGAGTAAAATGTTAAGTATTTAGTGTTTTAGTGTCCAAATGCAAACTACTGCCACATCAAAAGTTTCATCCTTCCTCAGGATTCACAAATGCTTAAAGCTTCACATATTGACAGTTTAATAAAACTAATGGAAAAATAACGGTTTTGTGCACTTTCGTAGATACCTATGTATATCTTTTACTCAAATGGAAATTTTATTTTTTATTTATATACAGAGCGATGTGTAGAAATGCGATGTATTTGCCATGCTCATGCATTAGCATAGAGAAAAAGGGCAAGTCAGCAACAATTAATCTCAAAACCTTAGGGCTCTTGGGTAAATTAAGGGACTGACATGAATCGTAAGCAGATATTAAAACTAACGGTATTATCTCCAACAAATTAACAATCACCTGTGGAATACCTCAGGGATCAGCACTAGAACCGCTGCTTTTTTATTGTTTATAAATGATTTGCCTAATGTTGTTAGCTAATATTTGTTTACCAATGACAATTTTGACTTTGACGATAACTTACTTCGTTTAATAAAAACTACTGAGAACTAATAAATTAAAGAAAAACTCTGTTTGAACACTCTAAGTATCAAGCCAGTCATATATTAATAATTTCATTGTCATCACTTAAATTTAAAATATACGGTGAGGTCGGTGAGTTCTTCGAGCAAGCTAATTTTACTAATTTTTTAGGTGTACAGGTTGTCCCAAAGTTGATGTCTCGGGACTATATCTAGAGAATGAAAAAAGTTATCACAAAACCGTTTACGTGGTTTAATTTGGGGTGCACTAAGGTACATTTTACGCTAGAAATTTTTTTTTTCGAAATCTGGAAAATGGCGAAACTGACGTCATCAGAACTTTTTTCCCAGGAACATACATTTTGTGCTACCTGGAAAGTGCTATTTTTTCTGAACATATTCTATTAAAAAAAATTTTTCGTATCTTTTATATTTAAAAATATACAGGGTAAAATAGTTTGGAAAATACCCTCAATTGCATACGAGTTAGCCATGAGTAGCCTATGGAAAACAATGAACTAGGGCTGTTGACATAGGTAAGTGTGTTTAGTGAATATATTGTTTGTGTCAAATAGTTTGCGAGTGTGAATTAATTTAAATAGCGCCGAAATGTTTACAAACAATGAAAAAGCAGACATGATCATCATTGCACACTGATTTTGCTATCTGTTTTCCTTTTCGCGATGAAAATGCATTTTCATTACCTCGCAAAATTCTTTCCAACCTAGCAAAAATCATTGCATTTGGAGCACGACGTTCGGGATATCTCTCTCCTGATGTCGATGGCTCTTCTCGGATTTTTTTGAGCTTCACCATAGATTAAAATCATATCTACTTTTTCATTGTTTGTAAACATTTCGGCGCTATTTAAATTAATTCACACTCGCAAACTATTTGACACAAACAATATATTCACTAAACAAACATGTCAACAGCCCTAGTTCATTGTTTTCCATAGGCCACTCGATTACATCATGGCTATAACTCGCATGCAATTGAGGATATTTTCCAAACTATTTTACCCTGTATATTTTTAAATATAAAAGATACGAAAAAACTTTTTTAATAGAAAATGTTCAGAAAAAATAGCACTTTCCAGGTAGCACAAAAAAGTGTATGTTCCTGGGAAAAAAATTCTGATGACGTCAGTTTCTCCATTTTCCAGATTTCTAAAAAAAACATTTTCTAGCGTAAAATATATTTTGGTTCACCCCAAATTAAACCACGTAAACGATTTTGTTCTAACTTTTTTCATTCTCTAGATATAGTCCCGAGACATCAACTTTGGGACACCCTGTACATTCCTATGTACAAAAAATAGGTGTACATATTAATGTACACCTAAAAAATTAGTAAAATTAGCTTGCTCGAAGAACTCACCGACCTCACCGTATATGCAATGTCAGACAGCGTGCTATGGCAAAAATTGCCTTATATACAGGATGATTTAGCTAGCCCGTTCATTAAAAGTTTATGGACGCTTTTTTGAAAATTTGGATGAGGGGTTTTCAAGGAAGTACTACTCAAATAAAGTATTTCCGCTTTTCTGGCACATCCGGAAGTGCCAGAAAGAAGAAGAATATTCGAATGAAGACATTAATTTATTTCTCATTCATGGAGAATACCACAAAATTATTGAAAGAATTTATCGTTTGCCTAACGAGAGATATCCACATTTAATGCCCTAAATAAAACTATCTCTAAGAGAATAGAAGCAAATATTAAACGATTTAGAACTCAAAGCACTAGAACACGTCCCGAAGAAGTTACCGGTGATGAAGGGAACTGAGTAAATGTCTTGACATATTTCTATGAAAATCCACATGCTTCGACAGATTTGGGACTATCTTACTCGTCAATTGATCAAGTGCATCATTTGGCTAACATAACCTTAAATTTTTAGTTTTTGCAAAATTATTTTCAGTTTTCAATTTAATTTTTGTAGTTTTAGCTTGGATCCATTATAACATTTAAAAACTCTCTCAGACAGTAGATTTATTAAGTCTCAATATTGTAGATTATTAAAAATAGATTTCTAATTATAGGTTGGAATTCCAACCAACAAAAAGCATCTTATTTTATTAAATCGTGGCAAATAAAGCTTAATTAATAATGAACTGAACAAGATTTTAGTTGACAGTACAGGAACCAAGCAGAAATTTTGTAAAATTGACATAATATTCGAAGATTTTAGAAAATGCATACTTTTGAGGTTAGCTGTGACGTCACGTGCGCGTCACCCATAAGAGAATTTTAGAAAAACATAAAATGCATGCTTTCTCTATTTTAAAACTACAAACTTTCCACCCAGGTGACGAAATACGAAATATCTAGAAATTCTTCAGTTTTCTTGAAAAATTTGTCCCAAATCTTCTAACCACATGTTGGTACCAATTGGATGATGCTTCAGCCTATTCAATCCATAAGGTTTACGGCGAACTAATTTGAAGATCGCTGGTTTAGACGCAATGGTCCAGCTCTATGGCCTCTCAGATCACCTGACCTAGCGCCCTTTGATTTTTTATTTTCTATGATGAAAAAATGAATTTAGATACGACATATTGTTTTAATTTTCATGGCCTGCTAATCAGAAGTAATTCAAGAAAACAGAAAATTAGTGCATCGAATGTAAATACATCGATAGCAAGACAATGGTAATAGATAGGCATAGGGAATCCTAATACAGATTGAAAGATCAGTTAATTCTCCATCACACGGAGCAATAAGATATAGGGTATTTCGAAGACCTTTAGACAATTGAAATATGTCAGAACCAACTGAATTTTTTTGGACACCCTGTAAATAATACATTGTCAAATTATACATCATCTGGAAGCTTGATAGTCCGCCTAACTATAGCCCAAAACTTGTTACCATAATTCTTTTCAATCGGTGACAAGCATTTTAATAAAATACTACAAGGCCAAATTTTTTCAAAAAAATTATATTATCAAAAAAACTATTAATTTTTCATATAGGTTGTGTCACATTAAAAAACGCAGAAATACTTTAGATGAATAGAACTTTTTTTTTTTAAATATTCCGATGGGAATTCCATACTTTTAATGAACGGCTTAATTTAATCACCCTATATAATCCAGATGTATGTACCTATAAAGAAACATTTTACTAATTACACACTTCTTGTGAAACAGTAACTATACTATCTCTGTGTGACCGATATTTCCTCAATTGTAGAGAGAGAATAGATTAGCATATATTATTGAATTACGCCAACTAGCAGATTGTAAATAATAGAAAAGGAAATGGTCCTTTATAAATGAGCGAGAACTAGACTATAATATATAATATAATTCTATATTATTTTCACTCACAGGAATAAAACTATTTAATAATAAGCTACCTTATCGTATAAAAAAAACAACAGTATAGAAAAAATATTGTTTTTTGTATTTTCTGTCTTTGTATTAATGACGAATCCGAAGCAATGTTTGTATTGGTTTGATCGATTTATTATTATTATTATTGTAATGCACCTTTAAAAAATACAATTTGTGCAAACTTAGAAATAATTAAATACATATCGACAAACCCAGAAACTCTCCTTCTACTTTTTTAAATATTAAATAAACAGCAGCCCAATATACTTCACAAATTGTGTAATATTATAATTTCATAAGAACAGGACAAAAAAGTGATATATAGATAGTAGATACAAACATTTTTTAGCCGGCAAAATTCTGTACCAAATTGCAAATTATAAAACGAACTGAACTTTCGCGATTACTATCCACAATTCGACTTACTCTGTAATATCCATTTAAACAAATTCAAACTCATTAATCACAGTGGAAGGTTCTCCAATTTACCTTGAACGAATTAATGACGTCAATTAAAATAAAATAGTGCCCAGTCGGTAGCTGTCAATAAAATAAACATTCGTTTCTCTATCGACGAAATTTTCAAACGGCATGCCCGGCACCACTTTCACAACACTGCTGCTCACTTCAAACTGCGCTGTCCCTCAGTGCCGTCGCGACGTTCTCTAGACGATTTCATCCCCTCTTCATTCCCAAACAAAACTGACACAATCCTCCCCCACTGTAAGGGTGCATTTCTCAAACTTCCACTGGCCTATTGAGCTAGATATTATAAATTATACCGAAGCTATTGAAGGGAAGCCAGATAGAGTTGTTTTGGCCGTTGCTTGTTTATCGTGTTATGTGGAAGTTTGGACGGCTATTTTCGCAGTATTTTACCGCTAGCTGTTGTTATTCCGACGGAAATGAGACCAAAGCCAAACTTTATGTTGAAGCCCATTTCAGATAACAGATTTTGTTGTTTGGAAAAGTCATCGTCATATTTAATAGCTACCAAAATCCGTGACGAATTCGTATAATATACTCCATGCGTTAATGGCAATAGCGAACCCTTCTTCATCAGCGATGACATGGGTATTACATTAATTTAAAAAAGGAAGAGCAATATGAAGTTGTGACGCTCTTTAGTTACGTAACCTTTACTGTTTGTACTTGGCTACTTACAAACAGAACTCTCTGGTTTTGTATACACTTTTTAGATGGAAAACTCGGGCGCCAGTTCCTTATTTTTAAGTGCAAGGAACAGCACTTGTTTGGCTCTCCAATGGGGAGAACGTTTAGGGGTAGCTAAACAGATGGAGATACGGCAATTCCAGGGGTCTTAAGATGAATGTCTGTCAACTGGACTGAATTAGAAATAAATAAACTGAAATAATAACTCGTGAATTTTACCTATGTAAACCAACGTATTTATTAATTAAAACATTAATGAACAAATCAATAAATAGGATATTTCAGCGACTTTGCAGTCGAGTATGTACAAATTTGAAAACGATAATAAACAGGCGAGCTGGCAATCAAGAGTCTTTACGCGTGAATACGATTTTATTTCGGAAGACGGTGACTTTGGATAACCGGTGTCTGTTTTCGCGGTTTGAATTATTTCGGACGTCAAGCAAACGGAATTTCCAACGGGATATAATATGAACGGCGGGCAGTCGGTTAGCCATAGATATTCTTGTCTATACAGAGTGTTTTATAATATGGCGAACTACTGCCACAAACGTAGAGCTATTTACCAATGACTATTTTTCGTAAGTTAAGTTTTCCAGTAAAACTTTATGCACTGAAGCTTTATATCTATCGATCCCTATCTTCTGATAGGGATCGAGTTTTTATATGCCAAAAGAGACTGATTCGACTAATATTTAAATTAGATTATAGAGAGAGCTGTAAGGAAGTATTTAAAAAAAAGAAAATTCTTACAACTCCAAGTATATATATACTAAAATGCTTGATGTACACGAACAGAAATATGGATCTATTTATAAAATTAAAAACAAATCATTCATACAATACAAGACATGGAGACCTACTGAGCATGCCAAAACATCGTACATCACGTTTTGAAAAGTCTCCACACTATAATTGTATATCACTCTATAATAGCTTACCGCACGAGATAAGAAATATTCGAAGTTATGAAAAGTTCAAAAAAACAATAAAAGAAATATTACAAAAAGGAACTTTCTACAATATACAGGACTTTTTAAATAGGTAATCCTTAGAACGTGAAGAAATACATTAGTATTTTAATTTTATTATTTGACGGCCGAATCTTTTGTTTTATAGTCTTGCTTTTAATTAAACTAGTATACCTGTAAAATATCAGAATTTACTTGTGTCTGTAATTCAATGTGCTTATGTTTGTCTGTTCATTTTAAATAAGTTTGTTATATACAACAACTACATTGTATCCTGACTTGCCATATATACTATATGTATCAAAGGTGGTTAATAAACTTTATTATTATTATTATTATTATAGATGGCCCGATCGAGCAGATCTAACCAGGCGATGCATATTTTATGAAACAAAAGACCAACGGAGGTATTACTAATTAGCTCTAGTTTGATTTAGTAGTATACTACAGCGATACTCACGAACAATAAGATCTCTGAATATCTATACTTAACTGAAAGCGGTGCGGACGAATAGTGAATAATCGCGGACCACGGTGTATTCTTACCAATATTATTTTCAAGAAAATTTACTAATATAACTCGGAGCGGCGGTTACGGACGGAAACGGTGGCTGCTTCCGATTGATCTGGAACTGGTGCGGACTGGACTGGACTGAACCTGGACTCATGCGGACTTTTTCGGACTGAACCCGGATTGGACGCTCCTCCGGCGTTTTATTACTTTTATGACGTATCCAGATGGCGTGTTAAAGGGGCGTACTGACTTGAAACGAACGACTCGTACTCACAACACAACGTTACTTACGGAGGTCGGGCGTATTATGTAATTAGTAACATTGATTCGGAGCATTAATAACCGGAAATGAGTTACTTGCAATTTCTAGACTATTAGACGGATTAAAACGGACAAGGATTAATATTTTAATCGGTTTTAGTAACTAATAATTTTTGTTTCCGACTCAGTCATTATTTATGATAATTCTCGGATTTTAATTATACGGGGGATTATCGAAAATTAATCAATTAATTACTTGACTGCTTCTTTACCAGCGGGCTTTTTCGCAACTCATTACTAAGTTTGGAATGGATTAAAAACATTTTATTAGAACATTGCAAAGGAATATAATCTGGATTTTTTTTTATTATTGAAAGAAGGGAGTGGCTAGGGAATGCAGCTCCATTAGCTCAGTGTAACCAATTTTCTTTTTCTGTAACTATACTTATATTTCCATTTCAACATTTGGATTAATACAAAGCAGTTTCGAAAATACCGAATAGGAATAGAAAATAGAATTAAACATCATATGGTAACTACCGTAATCGGTTTTAGCGGTTCAATTTTTTTTTTACTTTAAAGAAGGGTTTTCTTAGTTAACCGTCGTACTGTGAAATTTAAAAATGTAAAGAAAGGAAAGGTCAAAGGGGTCAGAACTATTGTCCAAATGGATTTTTTGGGCCAATGAACAGAAAGTGGTTCAGTGTCAAAATTCTAAAGTTTTTTTAAGGGTGATCGGCATTCGAATAAGACATAAATGTTGTAGCCTGTATCCTTGCACTGAAATTTTTTAATCTAGCCAGTTTCAATTTGATCCTTCTGATATTTAATTCCATTCAGTTAATTAACCAATTTTAAAGACTTCCTCAAGCTTTTGGGATTTCTGATAGGGTTTTACTTGACGTCAGCTGGAGCCAATAATTTCTGTCATCAAAAGTGTCCAACAGACATACTTAATGCTGGAGGCACTACCAGGTTATACCTTGATATCTAAAAAAGTTGAGAGGAACATTTTCTGCTGTTAGGTAACCTAACTTCATCTTTGACAGATCAATCCTGAAGGCTTCTTTTGTTGTGTCAAATCTAACCTCAACGTTTTCTGTTAGGTCAAACCTAATATCGGCTTCTTCAGTCAAATTAAATGTACGTGTGCCCTACGGGTCTGGTCGAGATACCAAAACCCGTGCCTTTAATCCTGTCTTCAATCTTTGTCTGTATCGGTGTCTTAACAATCGCGTTTACTTCCTCTTCCACTCCTTCTTTAGCCTCTGATTCCACGTCAGAGCAACTTCTCCCACACGCTTCAATGACAGATTTTCTATGAGTATTTCCTTATGCAAATCATCATAGTCCTTCCCCAAACCCCTCCATTCTTATTTTTGTGCATAAAGTGCATAAATGAATAGGTACTGTACAAATATCACCACGGCTTCAAATTAAAATTAATAATAATTTGTTTGGAACTCAACAAGATAACTTAACCTAAACAACTTTTTGAAGCCCCCTTACATTAATCTGCTAGTGATAAGTTTAGACACTTGACCATTAACTCAAAACTAACAGAAAGTCTCGTCTTGAGATGTTAATGGCCCTTTAAAACTTCGTCAAAGGACGTACTTCATATATTCTTGTTACAAAGTGTTATGCAGTGTTCCTAAGCTACCACTGTCATTTACAATTTTCTACAATAAGGTGTTTTAATGTCACCATCATTTGAGTTTATACAGAAACTTTTTCGAAACAACTCGCAAGTGCGGCAAGTACGATACAATTTTTAAAACGGAATACTAATTGCGTTTAAATTGGTTTAAAATAATTCTTTTATTGGCAATATTTGTTTCTTTTTGATATGCGTACTAAATATATTTAAAACATTTCAGTAGAAGCTCATAGTAATTATTGGAATTTGCTGCATAAATAATCGAGATATGAACTATATTTTTATAACCTTTTTATGGGATTTGAAAAATTGATTTAATCATTAATTTTTAAAACCTGTTTATATAATACTGAGCAATAATCTCTGATAATAAATTATTTTTGACATCATCCTCAGTAACATTGCTAATGGTGGTGAACTGGAAAATATGAATTATGGTGTGTATAAAGTAAAATAACGAACCCAATTGACGACCGAATCAGTATCAGTATCAGTATCAGTATCAGTATCAGTATCAGTATCAGTATCAGTATCAGTATCAGTATCAGTATCAGTATCAGTATCAGTATCAGTATCAGTATCAGTATCAGTATCAGTACCAGCATCAGCATCATCAGGATCAGGATCAGGATCAGGATCAGGATCAGGATCAGGATCAGGATCAGGATCAGGATCAGGATCAGTATCAGCATCAGCATCAGCATCAGCATCATCAGGATCATGATCAGGATCAGGATCAGGATCAATATCAATATCAATTTCGTTCGAGAAAGAAAGAGAATATTAAGCATATTATTTTATCTATTCCTTTCCTTTTATTTATTAAAAACAATCAAGATAGGAACCCCATTTTTTTTATTTGACCTACTTAAAAAAATGTATTTATCTTTTACTTTTCTCCAATACAATTGCTGTATCGAAGAAAGATCTAGTTAGTCAATAAATACTAAGAGGCACATGAAGAAATGTTCTTGAAAAAAACAAAAATTAAACACACTCTTTGATAAAAAACGAAATTTTGCATTTTAAATATGAAAACCAACTACTGGTACTTTTAATTTCATAAATTTTTAGCCCAGGACTGTACCTACTATTTGATTGAAATAGTAAAAGAGGACCTAAACCGAAATACATTTTTTTAATCCAAAGCGACCCTAAAGTGAAATTGAATGGCGCGTCGGTCGGACTCTATCTTAAACATAAATATATTGATTCTTTATACTACAAACAACAATTCGTATTAGGATTTGCCGGATATATCGAACATATGAAATGTTCAAGGTCGATGACGAATAAATTTCTAAGGGCTGAGGTTTAGGGTATTATGTAGCACTAGGGCACGTGTGTGTCCTTTATCTTGGTGTCAGATGGTTACAATGGAGATTTTACAACAAATGGCAAAATGCTCACTTAAGTGCATATTTTAGAGTAAGGCTAGATGCAAAAATAATCTAGCGAATGCCATTATGCCTGTTTGATTCGGTACTATGGAACAAATTTTATTACTTACGAAAAATTTGTCCATAGTGGATATTATTATTTATTCGGTACAATTATTTCCTTATTAATATTAAGTTACAGGCAAAAAATGTATAGAAAAATTTGAGACGATTTTGAGGCAAAAAATATATATTTTACAAATAAGCATTAATACATAAACACTTAAGGAATAGAAGCACTACGTTTCCTTATAAGAATTGTTAAAAAAATTGACGCCATAAACAAATCAACAATATTTTCAAAACAGTTTATTTTATCAACATATTTCAATTATTTCAATTTTTATACTCGTAATATAAAACTTGTGATACTGTAGGTTTAACTCCATTTTTATATTCCAGAAAATTTCATCGCCATTGCCGCTTACATATTTATTGACGACCTTGATAGTTTCGAATTTAGCAGGTCTATACATTTGTCAATATTAAAGAAAGTACCTTGAGCATTGCCCAGTTTAAAACATATTTTTTTTAATAATTCTTTTGGAAGTTACAAAATTAGCGTTGAAACTTAATTTCTAAATTCATTTCCAATGCTACCTTTCCACAAATCATATTTTTGAATGTAATAAGGTTGAAAAATATAATTCTATCAAAGTTGATTTTTTCATGATCGCAATATTTCCGTTACAGCGAACCTTAAAAAATCGACGACAAATCATGTGTTATTTAAAACTGTCATTCTCCTCTGATCTATGGAAATGTTAATATTATGAAACCTTGATTGATGCTTAGTCAAATAATTTAATACTATAAGAACTCTCTAGTGTTACAAGTAAAACTCTACTCTCAAGAACACCCTGTATTTGAGTCCCATAAAAATATAACGCTTCCCATCTATTCTAAAAAATACTTCTGCAAGACAGCGTCATTAAAGAAGCTGCTGTACTATTTAGAAAAGTAATAATGACGAGGAATTCCTTCGTACGAATACAGTAATTTACTTCACAATTACGTCGAGAATAACTACTCTTGTCAATTACCTTCAATATATTATTTTTACTAGTGTTCTCTTGACACGAAACCAATTTAGTGAGTATAAATAGACTTTATTCACGTAATATATTTTTTTTTTTTTAATAAAAATTGTAACAAATTACTCTAAATATAGACATTTCACTAAATTCACAACGAGGTACAGTTATATTGATTTTACAATAAAGTTAATTAGGCGGTTTCACGTTCGTCGTTGTTGAATTCGCCCCGTGGTCTGAGTTGTCCTCTGGTATGCTTATTTGGAATTGGAGTAGCACCACCAGGTACGTTACCATCGTTGCAATCAGCTGAAAACAGAAATTAGCTCCATTTATAATGCTGCAAATTAAAATCAAAGCCAGTTTAATTAAAAGGGGAGGATGTTAAAGCACAATCCAAATTAGACTGCTTATCACTGAGCAGTTTTAATACAATTCGTGTTACTTGCTGGGCAGGGTTTTTAAAAGTATGACACTCGTAAATTGGCTGCTTTGGATACAATTGAGTTAGTCATGGTATACTTATCATTAGGATAGAGTATAATAATGAACAGATAAAACAATTACCATAAATAATAAAAAATATATATAGAGGGTGTTTGATCGTATTGTACAGTGTAAAACTTCGCATCGCTCTAAATTTTCAAAATGCAATTGACACAGTTTCTAGTCTTAAAGACATTGTGCCAAAATTATTGACCACAAACAATAATTGTGAGTTTAGAGTAATATCTCCAAGAAAACAAAATATCATAGGTGTTCTGATTAGTCAGCATAGAGATGCAAAGTAGAGGTTTGACTAGAATAAAATAATAATACAAAATTGTTAGGGTTTTACTTAAAATTGTATATCTCTTCCAAAAAGAAACCTATTGAGGTGAATCAAAAAACAAAATGCTTAGAATGGATGGTAAGTCATATTTTAAAATTTCTGTGTTGCCTCATATTCCACGGGGTGATTTAAACTTAATCCGAAAAAACATAATTTTGCTTCCCCCTGTATAATATTATCTATGTCAATTTTTGTTTTTATGTATTTTGAAAATTTTTGAAAAAATTATTTTTTTTGGCTGTAAGGTTAAATAACTTAGCAGGAATGAATCTTAGCCGAATGTTACTTTACTAGAGATAAAAAATTATGGCAATAACCTAAGAAAAACCAAGGAAAATGTTGCTTTTTATTTTTTTGATGAAGATACTAGCTTAGGAGCTAGAAGTGTTTGAGGTTACTCTTAACGGTTTTTTTTAAATTGACGCATTTAAGATTTTAAGAATTAATACACCTTCAAAATGCTTTTTTTAGATTTAGGTAGCGTTAATTGCAAAGGAGAAATGACCGAAATAAGAAGCGAGCATCGTTTTAGCAAAATACAATATTGCTCGTTTGGAGGTACCTAATTTATTCTCAGTACTTCGTTAATTATTGATTTTTTTACTTTAGGGGTAGTTTTCACCCTCTTAGGTCTATGAGCAATTATTTTTCTTATTACGGGATGAGTTTTATGTCTCAAAATATAACAATCTGCTAAGAAAGTTCTAATTTCTTAAAATAAACAAAAAATTATTAATTCATCCATTTTACCCCTTTTATATCGGCCATGTTGAGGGTGCAACATAAAATTTTTAATTTCTGACTTCATTCATGATCAGCGACCTCAAAAACATACATAATATAAGTTTCATTCATTTATGCTCAGCACTTCGTTAATTATATTTTTGACAGCGGTGGTTTTAAACCTTTTAAGGGTACCTATAGGTATAAGCAATAATATTTCTTATTAGGCTATAAGTTTTATGTGCTAGAATATAAGAACTTGCAAACAAAAAGTTCTACTTGCTCAAAACAAGCAGTATATATTTTTCCATTGTACTAGGGATCCACCGGATATACTGCCTGCATGCTAACTCCGTCTAATCCGGATACTGTTACCGGATATCCGGTTCCGGCGGATTCTTTAAATAGATTCGACCAGCAAAGCCGGATTCGAGACCGGATTTATTATTTTTAGTAAATATCAAATAAATTTTTTTAAATGTTTGATACAAACAAAGAAATAAATATGTATGTTTCTTAACAGAAACAAAATCAATAGATGTAGTCTCTCAAACTAATAAATATAACAAAATTAAACGATTTAAAAAAATTCCACAAAATATAAATAATAAGTAGGTACCTACCTACTATAGATATTTTATGTTGTTTAATCAAATCAATTGCACAATGAATGCCTTAAATTACAATGAATGCCTTAAATTGTAATGCAAGAAAGAAAGTCCATATGCTCATGAGAAATATGTTGCTCTGCGTACGCACAAAATCCGACCTGATTTAATCCAGCTTGATTTTATTCGGTCGATTTCTACTATAACATCGCAGTAGTTAAAATGTTTGTTGGTCCTAACGTTTTGCATAAAGTTTATTTCAAATAATATCCAAAAAAATATATATTACTATACAGGGTGTTATTTAAGCACGTAGACAAACTTTAAGGAGTGATTCCTTGTGTGATTTTAAGACAAAAAGTTCATATAAACATGTGTCCTAAAGATTTTCGAGATACCGGGTGTTAAATTTTTTTGTTTTGTTTCTTAAATTTTACTTTAGCAATTTTAGGAATCATTAACATTAATTTAGCACAAATAATACTTTTACCATTAGGTACCTATGAAACAAAGTTATTAACATTTGAAATAAACTACAGGGTTCTCGTTTTTTTGTGGTCAGACCCCTTTAAGCCCCTCCAATTTTTTATTGCGACGCCACTGACTAAGTTTGAGAATAAAATCTAATTTATCATTTTATTCCTCAACTTTTTACTCTCATGAAGCTTTTCACTATCTCTTACGGCCTAAGAAGTTATTTTGCCAAAAATAAAAGAATGCATTGTTATAAAGATGATTTATATGTATTACTATTGGCAGTGTCCATAAGACAATAATCTACAAGGTGCTAATTAAAATTTAAAATATCATAATCTTAAAAAAATTTAATAGAGGTATGTCTTTAGATTACCATAATTATAGTATTAATTAGTAATAATTATTGTCTCATGGACACTATACCAATATAGTATTAAATAATTATCCTTATAACAATGCATTCTTATATTTTTTGCAAAATAACTTCTAGGACGTAAGAGATAGTGAAAATCTTGAAGAGAGTGAAAAGTTGAAAAATTCAATGATAAATTATATTTTATTCTCAAACTTAGTCAGTGGCGTCGTAATAATAAAGTGGGGGGGCTTAAATGAGTCATGACCACAAAAAAACGAGGACCCTGTAGATTATTTTAAATGTTAAAAACGTTGTTTCGTAGGAAAAAATTACTATTTGTGCTAGATTTGAATTAATTATTTCTAAATCCGTCAGAAAAATTTGAAAAACCAAAAAACTAAGTACCCCGTATCTCGAAAACCTAAACATTTAGGACACATGTTTATATGAACTTTTGTCTTAAAATCGCACAAGGAATCACCCATTAAAGTTTGTCTACATGCTTACACTCGTATACTTAATTGTCTTGTACTACGTACAAATAGCACTCTGTACAGTAATTTTAATGATCCATAGGCCATAGACATTAGGGTATTTATATTTATGGATAATCTAAGTTTAAACTAAGTTTTTTATAATTTTCTCAGAAGCATTTAGTCTTTCTTGGGCCCAAAATAATATTAATTTACATTTTCTGGGGTTCAATTTTAGGTTATTTGTGTGTGATTTTATTTTAATTTCATTTAATTCGTTATTGAGATTATTTAGACCCACTAATTAATATTCGACATTAAAGCTACTGTATATATTTCAGTATCGTTTGTAGTGTATACAGGGTGAATACCAATAACTCATTTTAATTTTAAGAGGGTTTCTGTTGATATTTATAACACAAATTACCAATAAAAAAATATAAAAAAGAAAGTTGAAAAACTGACCTACTCTACGTAAAATTCTGGTAAACTTTTGAGTACCGCTTCGTCGCTCTACTGACCCACTATGGGGTGAACAACATGCCTTGTATCCAAGTCACAGACTCCAAGTTCTAACGTAAAAAACGTGACAAAAAACGTCTAATAAAGTTAAGCCGCCGTTCGACGGTCTTTCATAAATTTGCGGTCGGGGACAAGTTAATTGACAGTGACAGCAAAAACTAGTGAATTTATGATTGCAAAAAACAAGGTGAATGCCAGAGGCAAAGACCTATCCTGATTTATTTTCTGTTGAGATATGTTACGAAGTTCTGAAAATGTTGACGTATTTTAATTTATTTTCTTTCTCGAAAACTACAGGGTATATATTTTTTATTTTTGATATATGGCCTTACCATTAAGGGACCTACCATCCCTTAAAATTAAAATGAGTTATTGGTATTCACCCTGTGTATACCCGTATTTTGCTATTTTCTACGGAATACAAAATATCACTAGTATGTATGCTAAACAATAGCGGACTAAACTGAGCCTTGAGGTACAACAGATAAAGCAGCTATTGGAGAAAATGTCAAATTTCTAAATGGCACTTTTTGAATTTTATTTTCTAAGTATATGAATTAAAGAAAGCAACACTCTTCTGATCGATACTATAATATTTGAACTTTGCATACGTAAGTTTATAACTAATCGTGTCAAAGGTTTTGAAATTTGTTACAATTTCACTTACTTCTTTAATAGAGGATAATTTAAAACAATGTTATTGATGTTTTACTAAAGAATATTAATATAGATACACTTACCGATTTGAACAAATTTCTGTTGACGTCAAAAAATCCACCTAGGCTCATGTCAGTGGGATTCATTTCTGTGGCTCTTAAAAACATATTGATCTATAAAAGAAAAACAACGTTTGTTAAAGAGCGTTGATTGTTTATGTAATTTTGCAGTATTGCATTAAATTTAAAAATATGGCGAAGGATCTGGTGACAAACAGGAGTACCCCTATTTAAATTACCTAAATTTAAAAAATGTATAAAATACTCTTTCAAATGTAGTCAAATACACGCTGTATATAACAATATTTGGTGTTTGTATCGTTTAACTATATCTCTGGGCCACGTGCCTGCAAAATAATTTTCATTAATTAATTTACAAATCGAATTAATTTGATATACCGATCAATAATTTTTTTTTTAGAATAACTCGTGAACAGGGCGTCAAATACAAAAAGTCAGCGGTGTTTGAATAAGAATTTCACAATGAAATAAGAAAGTGTAAAGATATGCAAGGCGATTTATAGAAAGAAAATGCCCTTAAACGAGCCGCGCTGAATTGAATCATCTGCATAGTTTAAAATGCACAGCTTTTAACATTATATGCCATTTCTATAAAAAAAAAGTCCTTGTAAAAGCCTAAATAAAGTCATTTATATAAATTAAGTTTGTGTATTTTATTGATTGCACCTTAAATATAGAAACCTTCAACTCACTTTCCTAAATATAACTCAAACTGGGAAAAAAAATTTGTAGGTATAATTTTACGGCTACTTAAATACGACGTTGTAGAATCATAATAGCGTAATAAAATTATGATCATGGTGAACGGAAAGGTTCCTTTATAATACCGCTCCTGCAAATACAATGTTTTAAGGGTCAATAAAAGAACAAAATCACTTTAGAAAGTTAATGGCCTGTGTTGAAACTGATGTAGATATCTATAAGTATACATTATAATACTCAGGAAGGAACTACAAATTCGATCATACAGCAAACTTTTTCATTTATTAGACGCACGCTAAGTCAATTAATTAAATACAACTTTCTGCAAAATTCAAAATTCAAAATTCATTATTATTTAAACTAATAAAAGGGTTAATATCATTAACTAAATACCCTACCCTGATGAAGAGCAACAACTCCTAAATAATCATTTAATTAATGAAAACTACGAACTTGGTACATGATACATGAAACTACTACAAAACGTAATTATAACTTTGATAGTTTTGTACAAACAGATCCAATACGTAAGCAAAACAGATGAGAGGTAACACATGTCCGTACTCCGTACCTAGTTTTTAAATATAGTTTATTTAATCAATGCAAATTCGGTTCATATCTGTAATATATGTATAGGGCACTAATTAAGTACAAGGGTTTAACCCTTACTTATATCGACTAATTTTCATTAAACATATATGTTTCCAAATTCAACAATTTAAAAAGGATAAGATGAATATTCAATATAAATAATTCACAAAATAAATAACCGTGAAATGCTCAACATAAATTAAACAAGTTCCAGATACCTGAAAATGTGGGACAAGGTTAAAAGGGGTGAATTATAACGCCATTACAAAATTGTACGACTCTTATTTTTTATTTACGTAAAGATACCCTCGATTAACTATTCATATCTGCCTCGGACTTAGTAGTTCAAAGCCAATCCCACTTTGGAACAGAATCCTCGTAAATAATCAACCCCCATCCCTCATGCCCGGTATAACCTCATTCTCGCTTCTTTGTAAAATTCCTCAAAATTTACTCCAAACATAACCTCACAAAAACAAAAGATTTTTAACTACCAAAGATGACGAAACAATAATAGGAAAATCCTCTATTGATGAAGAATACGACAGAAATCATAATTTTTTTTTATATTTAAAATGGCGACAACATGCTTCATATAACTCGTGAAATTTTTTGAAAATCTGTGAATCAATTTGGATTTATTAATCACCAAAAACTGCCAGAGCTTCAACTTCATGCGTAGTGCTCTTGCACCTTCATTCATTATTTTTTCTCTTTAAATTTCTTCATTTCTTGCTTTCTTGGTCTTTTCTTGTATGATAAATGGTACCTACCCAATTATATTTTATATTCCATAGTTTCTTTACCAACTTTAATATGTTTTATAGCTTCACATTATTTTCCTTTCATCTTACCCGTGACTTGTTTTCCTTCTTCCATTAATTTAAGGATTTCTGTAAGCATTCGCTATTCCTTTGTTTTTGACTATCGTTAGAGAGCTAACAATTATTTCTTGGGCGTCAATTTTTTGGATTATTGTACTTCTTGTTAAACTATTCACTTGACGGTTAAAGTTGGTATATCTTTACCGCCTAGTATTAATAGTTGTTGTTCCAATAATCATTTATGTTCGCGATGAATAATTTCTTCCCTCTGAGATAGTTCCTTCTTTTATTCTTTCAATGCCCAAAGACGGGTTGTTTTGATTTATTACCTCCCCCAATTTTAATATTAAAATCCCGCATTATTAGGTACTCACATCCTATTATTTTAGGTGATCTTAAAACTGCTTAGCTGGGTACGCAAATCTTTTCTTCCTTTTTCTTATTCTTCTTTTTCTACCTTACTACGACATTTAAATACCAACATATTTAAATACTCACCTCTTGCTGTGCATCGTCATTCATCCAGTTCAACTCAACCAAAAGCAACTTCTTCTGAAATTGAACTCTCACCTAGAAAAAGACAATGTAAATGAAAATCGTTTTGGTTCCCACATTGAACATACACAGTTCGCCGCATAGTGAGCCTCGTCGCATATAAAAAACAGCAAGGCAGTGGCAAATCCCGCCGTAATAGCCAGCCCAATATCTTTAATTCCAAGGCCTTCTTGAATCTGAGACATCAACCCATAAATTGTTAGAGTAATAATAAGAAAAAGGTATAGACAAAGAAATGTCACCGTGTAACCAAAAGCGTTTCCCACGTCCCGAATTATTTTACTCAGCATCATCCACAAGGAGCGATATTCTGCTACTCTGGTGGAAGGTCCAATATTTTTTAGGGCATGTTGAAACTCTTCTGAGATGACGGTGGCTATTTGTCCTATTAAATCACAGTAAATGTACCATGCCCCTCCTACGGCGTACGTTATCGTATTTATATAACAATATGGCACCACCTAGAACAGAACGAGCAAACCCATGAAAATGTCATTCCTGTATTTAATAATAACATTTATAAAAATTACCTGTAAGAATCTAAATCGGACCATCGTGATATGGGTAACCACCATGGTGGCGACAGACAACAAAGGCAAACCAACGCTAATTATCAGCGGTTTGTTGCCCAAGGAAACAGACAATCGTTTTTTGGAAATTCTACTGTATATCCTCTCGAAAGCCACTATGTTCGTCAGAACGGTTGCATGTTTCCGAGCTTCGTACCAAGCAATTGGATTAATGATAATAGGGACCAAGTAGACAGTAAACAAATAGTCGATCACAGCTTCCTCAAATCGCCCTTCCGCCGATCTTACCATTTCAACTCTATCCCATTTGATGTATCCAATATATCCACATACTAGTACAAACACACCCACTGAGTAAATCATCCACTGGGGCGTAGCTTGAAAAATTTGACCTGAGTTTCCTATGGGATAGATTCCAAAAATCTTCAAGAGTGTGAATATCGGTTTCAATATATCGAATAGGACACTATCTAACTCTCCTTGGGAGTTTTGGAAGGCCTTCACAGGCCCGGAATGATATCCTGTTGACAGAGGAGCTACTTTCGTTATTGGATTCTGCGAGCTGTTTTGATAGAATGGTTGGGCTCCTTCTAGATAGACACTTCTCTTCCTTGGTTGCTCATGTAGGGCTTCATCCATTACGCTCATGTGGTTTAAGTTGATATTATACATTTTTCACTTCTAAAACATAAAGCAAAATTTTGCCACCGTGGTGTCGTGATTTTACTAATATTAGGAAAATTGACAAGTGTTAACCATCATGGTATTATCTATTATCATTTTCTGATGACGGCAAATTGGTTGTTGAAACGCACTGTGAGTTAAGTCTATGGAGATTTGTTTGATCCTACAATTCAAAGGGATGCAATTTTAGCTAACCAATTGACATGAGATTTTTATGGCCTTTAAAAAATATTATTTATGTCCTATTCCTGTTTCGGAGGGTAACTTTAAATAAAAAAAATATGTAGAAAAGTTCATATGAACTTGGATCCGGAAACTAGAATGTTATTTAATGTGTATAATTGAAAAGTGAAAAATGGTAAATTATTCTTTTGAAGAAGTGGCGGATATGCCGTACATGAAGTACGGTATGGTCAACAGGAACGCTTCCGAAGCGCAAAGGCTTTATGAAGAATCCATGATGGCAGACAGATTCCCTGTGATAAAACCTTCGTCGGTTTACATATCAGACTTCGCGAAAGAGGTACTTTCAAAAAGAATCCAAATGACTCTGGGAGATATCACACCACTCGCACTGTAGAGGTAGAGGAAAGGATCCTGGAATTAGTAACAGCTAATCCAGAAACCAGCACCAGGAGAATTGCTATGGAAGAGGGCATTCTGAAAAGCTGTGTTTGGAAAGTGTTTCGTAAACATAGTTGCTTTATTCTTACTGCCTACAGAGAGCCCAGGTATTAAACCTGAGGATTTTCATTCCAGGACGGAATTTGTATTTTGTCAATGGTTGAGGCAAAACTAGAACGAGGACCTCAATTTTATAAGTAGAATAATTTTCATAGATGAAGCCAGTTTCGCTAGGAATGGAATATTCAATTTCCACAATTCTCATGTGTGGGCTGACGAAAACCCACATCAAATTTTTGAATCGAGACAAGATAGATTTTTCATCAATATTTGGGTGGGGATACTTGATGGCCAATTGGTAGGAGAAATCATTGCTTCCCGCTTTCATCAATACCAAACGATTTCTCATGATAAAATTACCACATGTATGACATTTAATTCCAGTAGTAGTTTTTAAAATAATCAAGAAGAATCATATATTTATACCATCCTCGGACGGAAGTAGCTGTAACATTGCCGGATCCAAGTTCATATGAACTTTTCTTAATATTTTTTTATTTACTAATGCTTTAGTTAATATTAAAAGAATACTTTAAATTTTAAAGGAAATAATGGAAATAGAGACAGTAAATTCTGCAAATTGTAAGTTTTCTCCAAGTTTGTTCAAACAGAAGGCGCAAACTAGACACAACTGAGTCGATTGGTTGAAAACAGTTGGTGATTGAACAACTGACCAATTTAGATACAACTGGTTGACTCTGACTCGTTTGTGATTTGGTGTTAGAACAGACCATGTACGTAAAAAAATTTCCTGATTAATATTATTTTATTTAATGAAAAAATTTTGAATAGCTGGTGAGTAAATTGAACTTAATTAATTTTTTGATTTTTATTATTATTTTTCGCCATACATGTCTCTATTAAAAGATTAGCTTGCAAGATAAAAAAATTACGTTGTAAAATCTCAAGCACTCTGCTTTGTTATTTAAGCTCATATACTAGAATCAAAATGATCTCTTTCATTAAACACTCTACTAAAACGAAAATGAATCTTACATTATTATGAAAAACCAGTACTCGTCTACCTATACTTATACACTTAATTTATAATATTTGATTATTTATACTGTGTAAGTAGGTATAGTGTTATCAAAGATATAAATTATTCAAAATACTATAAAAATTATGAATTTATAGAATTTCTTCGTCCACTTCAATTCCATTTTATCAACCAAGTGAACAAATTATTAACTTTTTTAAGGGTCCCTTGTAGTTGACAGAAGTAAATGTTTAAAAACTGTTTTGTAAATAATTAACATATATACAAGGCATGTAAAAGTGTAATATATACAATTTTTTTATAATTTTATCGCCTGCGAATTTAACAATCTAAACACACTGCATATTATTTTTTATTATTATTTTTTTATAAAGTGCTTAATCAAAAACTTTAATAACATTTTATTCTAAAATTATAATAAAACACGTCTCTGGTAATTCCTCTGAATTTTTTATTACGAATTTTATTTTCAGAAACAAAAGAAAAGTGAAACAAAATTTAGATTCAAAGTCGCAGTACATATAATGGAACACTTAGCCCAAGCATAAAGTGCTCTAAATATCATTTATGCAGAATAATTTAATTAAAAAGAGTCTGCAAAAGGGATTTTATATTCAGTTTTGAAATTTTCGATATGGCCAAAAAAATAGATTAATAATAATTTTTTTACAACTTAAAAATTTTAGTAGATATTTACTTTTATGATCCAATTTAAAATCTGAAAATTCATAATTGAGTATAATATTCTATTTCTAAAAATTTTTTTCTACAAAATTATTCTGTTTCAGTGTTATTTTCTGTAATTTTGGTAAGCTCTTTGAAACCTCTTTTCGTGTTAAATCGCAAATTTCTCATTATCAATACAGGTTTATAGGGGGTAGATCTGCATCTACTAATTTGGTAACAGTTACACATTTTACTGCGGATACACTAGATCGTGGTGGTCAAGCAGATGTAATTTGTATAGATTTAAAGTTTTGGCAGACTTGATCTCAGTAAAAGAACATTAAATGTACAGTTTCTTGTTTTTTTTCTTTTGATGCGTTGGAAACCTCAGAAGTTGAACGGGGGTTCGTTCTGGGGTCACTGTTGCTTATATTAATTATCAACAATATTTATCGAAATATTCAAAGTTATATTCTTTTAAACGCTGATGATCTTAAATTGTTGCATCAGTTAGCTCCGATGGAGATTTTGATCGATTACAACAGTATCTCTCATAAATTAATGTATGGTATAAAAATAATAAATAATTTACCTACTTGATTAAATCAAACAGATATGTATAATAAGAAGCATAAATATTTTATTTTTAAAATTTTCATATTCATTGTGCAACTAAACTGAGCTTACCTTTAGATAAACTTTAAATGTATAAAAAAAATAAATCAGTTAATATGTGTATCCACACCGTTCACTACTGTGTCACATAGTAAACTGTTCGATCCCTTGAGTACAGCATTTTTGTTAAGTAAGAATTCAGGTGACGTGTTGTTTTCTTAAGGGTAATTATCAGTGACCTACGGTTAATATGTCAACTTAGAATCAATTATTCACAATACGTGAAACAGGTCAAGTTTTCAGAAAATTACATGGTTTTCTATTGAAAAGTAAATAAAACGAAGTGATATTCAGAATTTCTAATTAATTGAGCACATATATATACATACTACAGGTGGTGATTTATTTTTTGAGTAATTTATCTAACTGACATTTTCATTGATTTGTAAGTGATGTGAATCTAATAAATAAAATATTTCTCTACTTTCTAGCATGTTATGGATTTTATTTTATATGTAATCTTTCAATAACACCTTTGCAAAATGCAAAATAGAATTTGCAATTTAAAAAATATATTTTCTTTGCATTTGTCAAACGTGGTTAATTATCTCGAAATGCTATTCCATTAACTTTCATTAGAATTTTATCTGAATGGAATCGGCCAAGCGATTTACAATATAGAATTTTTTTTGTGAGCAAAGAGTAATTGTTTGATATGACATATACCATGATATACCGGGTGGCCACGAGAACCGGCCCAGAGCTTTTTTGTTTATGAACCAACTGTTTTGAAAATTGGAACATGTATAAGTATAAGACTTATTTTCTAATTTAGTGCCGTGTACATTCAAAATGGGCTAAATAATATTAAATTCGATTTTTTAAATGGAACACCCTATATATTTTATTATTTTTGGAATCTGCGGACCAAATTATATCTGATCACGTTGCAAAATTTGCATTTCTTTCAACAATAATTTTAAAATTTTTGAATTATTTAATTTTTTAGTGTTAAATCGAAATAATACTAGACATATCATATACCGTCGTATTCGAAATAAACTGTTCTATCTAATGTTGTGGATGATCTACACGCGTTCCATTTAAAAAACTTTTATAAAAAACCAACACTTTAAAAATTTATCGGCCCACGCAAATACACTTAATATTAACTTAATACTACTAAGAATTATTATTTGTGTGAATAACAGAATGGAAATAGATAATTTTTCCCAAACCACAGCCTTCTGGATTGCAAAAAAATAAATTAAAAATTTTAAAATTATTTTTGAAAAAAATTCAAATTTTGCAACTTGATCAGATAGAATTTGGTCCATAGATTCCAAAAATAATAAAATATAAAGGGTGTTCCATTTAAAAATTCGAATTTGATGTTATTTCCGTCGAAACCTGAAGGTCATATTGAATGTACGCATCAATAAATTGGAAAATAAGTCTTATACAGGGTCACACAGGGGCCACCCCTGTAACTTCCTTGTTTTTAAAGATATCAGGATAAAATTTTGTATGGTAAAATTAGGTAAGATTTCCAACTTCTTGAGACCTATCTGCCATATTTGTCACTTCCGGTTTCACCGGAAATGGCCCCAATAGTCTTTTCTAAATCGACCACCCTGTATGTTTTTACATTTTTGAAATAAAGATCACATTTTGGATACATTTATACTATTTTGAACAATTTATACAGGCTGCGAATATGTTAAAATTATTTTTGCTCCAATGTAATTCATATAAAAAATACGAAAACGTCAATATGTCCAATAATACATTATACAAGGTGCTTTAAACTTATTAATATGACATTTTTCAAAATAACTCTTTTTTTAAAATATTATGATGGGCCACCCGGATACTTAGAAAGCTCTAGGTACCAAAAGTTCCGTAATGTGTAATCGTTACCGGCAGGAATGACAATTTTTCTTAAGAAATTTATGATTTATATCGAAGTTCAATTAAATTTTGATCAACTCTGTATATTTGTGTTAATCAGAATGGACCTCTGGCTCATTCTTGTTGCATATCATAAAATATTAATGCAAATATACAGGGTTGATCAAAATTTAATTGAAGTTAGATATAAATCATAAATTTCTTAAGAAAAATTGTCATTCCTGCCAGTAACAATTACACATTACGGAACTTTTGCTACTTTTAACCCCTACTAAATAGAGCTTTCTGAATATCCGGGTGGCCCATATCATAATATTAAAAAAAAAGAATTATTTTAAAAAATGTGATATTAATGAGTTTAGAGCACCCTGTATAATGTATTATATAATGTATTATTGGACATATTGACGTGTTCGTATTTTTGATATGAATTACATTGGAACAAAAATAATTTTAACATATTCGCAGCCATCTAGATTGACAACTAAAATTCGAATTATTTTTCGTGCAACCCTGTATAAATTGTTCAAAATAGTATACATGTATCCAAATTGGATCTTTATTTCAAAAATATAAAAATAAACAGGGTGGTCCATTTAGAAAAGACTATTGGGGCCATTTCCGGTGAAACCGGAAGTGACAAATATGTCGGTTATGTCTCAAAAAGTTGGAAATCTTACCTAATTTCACCATACAAAATTTTATCCCAATATCTTTAAAAATGAGGAAGTTACAGGGGTGGCCCACTATTCGTTTACACCCGGTATGTTTCAAATTTCAAAACAGTTGGCTCATAAACAAAAGAGCTATAAGCCCGGGCCGGTTCTCGTGGCCACCCGGGGTATGTGCTGACAAACTATCAGAAGCCCGTATCGGCCCTATCGATAAGTCTTCACTTATAGTGATCAAAGGCGTACATAGCTTTTTTTTGTGGGGGGTAATACAGTTTCCAGTTGGCGGTCTATATAGGTGTACACGGATGGTACGAGCTGCGGGAGGTTCGGAAAATTTTTTTTGGGACTTCAAGGTCATTGAATTTAAATCACTTCAAAATTTATATAACTACTATATAAACATTAACAAACTGGAACGTGTTTTTAGACTTAGGTTTGGGGTAGTAAATGGGTGGAAAAATCGAAAATCAGTCTCATATAAGGTGTATTACTAGGTATTTATCAGAATCAAACAATGACAAAAAAATCGAGATTTACGGATACTTAATAAGTGAAGAACAATGCAATCTAAGATTTCAACATAAAGCTAGCCAACATATTTACTATTAACACTATTTCCATTTAACTTGTGCCTTAGGTACTCTCCCGTGACAATATTCTTGATATCAAAAGTTAAAAGTTAATTAGAATATAACTAAAAAATTTGGTTGAATATATTTTATTAAGTCATCTGGGGTGGGGGGGATAATTACCCCCGTATGTATGCCCTTGATAGTGATTAAGAACATTTTTATTTAGAATTTAGAATCAGTTATTCAATCAGTGTTGATATCATTTCCATACGATTGCAATTTTTTTCGAATTTTAGTGGGAATTAAGTTTTTTACATTTCTTCTACCCGTTAGCACAATCAAAATAACATGTTAATAGACATTTTTAAACTCTATTAAATAAACTTTTCCGATCCGAAATTGAGCAAGCCATCCATGAATTATGCAACTTTTTTGAAAATCAATATAAGCATCCAAACATCCAACAACAGGCTCCATCTAGCTGTGGCTTAAGACCTTCACCACCAAGTGCTTTCGTAAAAACATCCAACAACAGGCTCCATCTAGCTGTCGCTTAAGATCTTCACCACCAAGTGCTTTCGTAACGATCGTGTTGTACAATTTAATCGGACGATGAAAAGGTAAAAAAAAAAAACAATTTTTCTAAAAAAATCCATTCTCTTTGACTTTTGGAATGAACTTCATTGCCTAGCTGTTTTTGTACACTGATCAACGGGTACCTTTCCGTCTTGATCGCGGCTCAATCTGTTGACTCGTTTTTGTTTTTGAGTTAAAGGCAGCACTGGCAGCAGAACCAATATCAGATAACTTTAAATTTATCGCTTTAGATTTTTATCTCTTTGGAAGAACTAATAATTTAACTTATTCACGTTGAAGTACAAAATCGATATTCCTTGTAATTATAATTATACGATGTAGTTTTTACCCTATAAAAGGAAGAAATAAAGTGAAATTAGTGAAAAACACTGTAAAATCATAATTCTGATTGGCAGACATAACTTCCAGTATGCACAGTTAAAGTCTTTTGTGAGAGATTTTCATTAATGCGAATTGAATGAAAATGGCGATAATGCGGATTCGGGTCCGCTTTTGTGACAGACAGACAGATCGACAATCGACACTTCTAAATTCAATTACTAAATTAATTCAATAAAAGTACTGATAGTTAATTCATCCCTCGCCCAAAGAGAAAGTTTTGCAATGCCCAATGCCTCAGTCGTGAGACGGCCCTGTAATCATATTAAAACTTGCTCCATGCTATTGTTTACTCGTAGGCAAATAAATAATCGGCAACGTCCGACTCCATATAACATATAAATATCTTGTATACCTATAATAATGCGCCAATTTTATTTTATTCAAAATTCAAATATTTATTTGAGTGCATCCTGAAAATTTATAGAGCCATAAATCGAATGTACTAATAAGTATCATAAATGAAACAGGTTCATGTTCAAGGCGAGGAGCGAGGCGAAGTACGAAAATTGAATGAACTCATCAAACAAAAATAAAAATGTTCGTTGCTCGCTGGCGACGCTGGCGTATTGATACACCGTCACTCGCCACTCGCCAGTCTCTACAAATTATTTGTGGAATAATTATTAGACAGGGGAACAGATGGCGCTCCTGCTCAAGTACAAATACTTTATCATTTACTAGGTTACCTGCAGATGTCGATAGCGCATTTTAGTTTCGTGGTTGAATAACATAACCTCGTTGTGATGTGTGCAGTGTTATTTTTTGTTTGATAATAGTATTTTTGAGCAAAGAAAAATGCCTTACACTTGTTCGGTGCCCGGCTGTGTCTCCATGGGGAAGGCAGACGGCAATATAAAGTTTAATGTAATACCCAAGGACGGCAATTTGAGGGAGAAATGGTTGACTGCAATTATGAGATCCGAAAAGGAACTGTCGAAACGAGCCAAAGTATGTTCTAAACATTTTGTTGAGTCTGACTTTACCATTACGAGATTGAATTACTCCATGAGCAGTAAAAATAATCCGTCACCAAGTCGTAACACTTGTAAGTTTTTATTTGATGAAATTCTATTGATACGATATCACCCTGTATATTATAGGCGAATGGAAAGTACTGAAACCAAATGCAGTACCATCTTTAAAACTACCAGAAAAATCCACTATCAAAATTAAAATCAGTAAGAAAAATAACAATGACAAAGAAATAAAAATAGAGGAAGTAACATCGGACGATGAAAAGGTAGGTGTAGCAATTTTTTATTTCTTTTGAAACCAATATTTTTATATTGTTCATAATCCCTGCGGCTCTAAAACTTGGGTACAGATTTGGATAAAATTCATCGTTTCCAAAGAATAGGTCGAGTCGTCACTCGTCATTCGTCGACCAACCTAAGTAAGCTTCCCCCACTCCAAATTAATATGCGCCATTTTGATGACGCAATGCTACTTGAATTTTCGAATTTTATCTGTTAAGTAAATGTTATAACGCCTTAAATAATTAAAATAAGGTATGTTTGTTATGTTGATAACAGTATAAATTTGTAATAAACATACTGGTGGTTATTGAAATTATTTTGGACGAAAGTAAGTAGACAATTTGAATTTCGCGGTAATAAATTTGTTTCTCCTCCCACTACGGTTTTTGACAACAACGAAATTAAAATGGACGCCGATTGATGTAAAAGTAGGGTTGTTTGTGATTTGTGGGAGAAACTTTGTGAATTATTACAAGTAAGTCTTGTTTTTTTAATTTTAATTTATGTTTGTAGAACAGTAAATATTTTTAACATTAATCTACTTCGGTCTTTACAGTCTGTTACCGGTAAATCAAATTGTTTGCATCTGTCAAAAGTAACATTTGCCGCCATTGTGCATTACGTACATTCCGCATTTTTATTTTTGAAAATTGAAATGTCAGTTTTCTATGTTATTTGCTTCAGGGGAAATAGACATGTTTCGTTGTTGCTTTTGTATTATTATTAGAGACTCCGCCTTCATATATCAACTGTCAATTATATGTTGTGAACCACTCATAATATTTTATATGCCTTGAATTAAGGCTGGTTCTAATTTAAGCAGTTGTCAAGTCACTTTTTAAATTTAAATTTAAAAATGTTTTATTGTATTGACAAGCATTTTCGTAATTATATCTCTAATGCACATACGTTGATGTATAGGAGGCAGATTTAAAATTTTAATGAGAGTCCGCTTTAGTTTTTGCCGCCATATTTGTATCGTTTTTCTAAAACGCTTTTTGTCTAGGTAAAAATGCCCAAAAGACACGTTGAAATTTTGCCTCGGCCACGGACGCAATCTAGGCGAGCAGCTAGCAAGGAGGCCTTAAAACAAATGCAGCTTTTGTTGGACGATGAGGATGAGTCAGTTGAAATCCCTTCGGATGATGATGTAGGTGTATAATTTCTTTATCTTGTTTTAAATACGCTTATTGGTACATATAACCTTTAATTGCCTTACCTGTTGATTTGCAACTGTTTGCGAAACCTTGTAAATGATTACGAGTGAGTCAAATTTCGAAATGTCAAAAAATAAATTGTCTACATAAAATTATTCTATAAAACACCCTGTAAGTTCTCATTAGGAGCTTCACTTTAAAGCCAAAGCAGCATACCCAGTGTCGTCAGAAATTGAAGGTCCCAGTACTGTACAGAGTGATATAACACGAATAAATTACTATAAATATTACGGTACAATTTTAATAACGGTTTTAATAGAATTTGGGAAACTAATTTTCGTTTTTTAATAGGAGGATAAGTATGGCGTTAAACAATATATTATAAAATAATTTAAAAAACTAGATAATTAGAAAACACTTCTATTGTCACAAAAGTGTATATATTATTTGTCTTATAAAATGACAGTTAAAAATATAAAGTACTATTCGTCACATTCGAATGACTGAAGACAAAATCACAGATTCTGACATACCTATCTAACAAAACTTACAAAGGGTTTATAAAAATGGATTCCGAGTGTCAAGATCACTACTATTACTGTCTTCACGACTTGTTTAAAGCGAACTGTATGAGCACACAGCATTATGACAATTTAATTCTGTGCAATGATGGTGACAGAAAATTTCTACGTCGGAAGAATTAAAATTTTGGGGATAATGTTAACTTAAAGACGTTAAAATATTTAATTGTAATTTTGGTATTGTCTTATCAGTCGTACCTATTTGTTTTCGTGTGCTATTATGAATGCGGTGAGGTAGTGATAGAAATATTGATATTATGGAATAAGGATAAATGTTTAGTGGTATGCTAGCGTCAAGTAATGGTCCAAAATCGTATATACGGTGTACCTGCCTGCCAACATTGGGCATAACTCATTTTAGGGCATAAGGATTTCAATGCAGTTAAGTGGTAACAGTCGCCATTAATGTGATGTATGCTTATCAATAATAAAATTTATAAAAGTTATGCGACTGGAAGGCTGACGGTTATGTTGTCTTGTTCTCTTAAAAATACGCAAGTGGGTAAATATGATTGTTGTTTTACTTTTATAATTCTGGTATGAGAAGCTTCCTTTCAATATAAAATACAAATTTAAAAAATTCAATTTTGAAATATAGTATAATCTAGCTAGTACCACATATCGTTGTACCAGAAATTTTTGTATGGTCTAAAAAGCGACAAAGATATGTTATGTGTTTCTTTATTCTCACTTTTCTAAGCACACAGCAGCAAAAGGTTTAGACAGCATCGCCATGCAGCAATTTAAAACGGCTAAAAAAATAAATGATTAACAATATAATAAAATTGTATTCATTGAATTATCGCCATAGTAATGTTTAAATTTGGGATTTTTATTTCGTTAGAGAATATTTTAATTTTATTTTGTGAAGGTAATAAGTGCAGGGAAATTTGAAAAGCAGAGAATGAGGTTGCTTCGAAAAGCGTTTTTGTGATGTGTATGTTAAATATTTAAACGTTTTCTCATAGGAACTAATTATTACTTAATATACATGTTTTACATGTCAGTATTATCTTGTTGACTAAAATAACTATTACTACCACTTCGGACAAAACCAGAATCTTTTTTTAAGACTTTAAAGATTTTAACACATCAAAATAAAAATTTGTAAATTTATAAATAATGCCAAAAATTGCTTCCTAGTCATTTGTCATTTTTCTACACTGCTTTTTAATTTTATTTATTATAACATTAGGCACGCTATTAAATGATATAATAATGTCCCTTATCCCCCCTTATCATAATAGATGTTAATATTTGTTTATTTGATACACAGATGAGAAGTTCCCAATATCAAATATTGCCTCCTTGTTCTTTATTATTTGAAGCATTCGAGTGAATGCCTGCTGGAATTTATCTGTAAATAATTAAGCAGTAGTTGATAAACCGAGATATTCTTGTGTTTGACTTTTTATGAAAATTAAATAGATTTAGATCTGTTTCATAAAAATTTTCAATTACTTTCTGTGGAAATGATGGATTTTTTGGTTTCAATTTAGGTACTTATATTACTTTCGTTGTTATAAAACTCAAATATATAACTTTTTCCTACTTTTGTCAAACTAGAACAGGGATCTCATAAATGTGCTTCAGGCACCAATAGAATTGTAAGATGCGAAAGCAAAATGCAAATGAGAATGGTTGGGAATACCTCTTCATAACAAACGCCATTAAAATTAGTTTTTAGTAATATTTTAAACGTGTCAAACAACATAATGAAATCAGGACAATCATTGAAAGGTTCTATTTATAGTCGTTATTTTGCGTCGAAGCCAAAGTTCTCTATATCTTTTTTTAATATTTCAATTGTTTCAATAACTACTTTGTAAAAAATCAAAATTTGAATATGTATGAGTTTAATGTAGCATAGCATATTAAACCAGTACCTATTATTTTATTGAGGCCATTACTTTTTTATCTTTTTAAACGATATTTGGTTAAAAAATTAATAACAAATGTTCCATCGCGCCGACACTGTTTTCGACAACATGACTCGCCGATATTCGAACTATACTTGTCAATTTGAACTTTAATTCTGATGAAAAGTTACTCTGGAAATTACACCAGTTGATAGTTGATAAATTCAGACTCTATACTTTAATGCAGGGTGTTCTCGCCGAGGTTTTCGCAAGTTGGACTTTGCGTTTTGTCAATAGTTGCGATACGTAACATTAAATTGTTTGCTTAACTATTACTTATTTAAGTCGTAATAATAAGAATATGAAAAACGGTGTAACTTTGTATAATCCATTTATCAGTAAATTTTATTTTTGATGAAAGCTGGTGCTGGTGCTCTAATTGAAAAAGCTCAAAAAAAAATTTGAACCTTTTAACTAATTTATAAAAATTGTTTATTTCCATGGTTTCATAATTTTAAACACAGAAGTGTTATTCAAAATGAAAAAAGTAAAGTTAATCTAATTTCTGTAACTTTTAATTCTGGTGCGTTCTAGTTTTAAGAGAAACATCGATTTTTAAAGATACATTTTTCTATGAAATGGATAATGAAAAAATATCTCTGGTACTTTTGTTATTTATGTAGTTCAGTGAACAGACAAATATAAACTTGACATGTAATTGTATTAATTGTTTTTTATTACATTTGATTTTGATTTATAGTTTTCCATTTTTATACGCTTTAATTAACATGTTTAAGACTTAGTAATTATTTGTTAACAATGAGTTCTGCTTTTAAGAACATTCTGTATAAAAAGTGCATTTGACAGGTCTTTTATCTAAGATATTTGGTATTTCATCGAACCCTATCTTTAACCTTCCTATGACCTCAAAAAAAAAAAAACAAATTACCCTGTATCTGTTGCTTTAGAAAAATGTTATAATTAGCAAATACATATATATTATATGGTTACAAATTGTTTTTAATTATTATTATTATAAGTAGTGAACTGATCCACATGATGCATTTAATTGATTTCTGGATTTGATTTTGTGATGGGATTTAGATTTATACATTAAGTGCATTTTTTCCAAAGAATGCACTCAATGCGATTAGAAATGTTAGTAACCCTGATTCATTTTAGATATGTTTAAAGTTTAAAGTAATAGGTATATTTTTCTATTCTTGATTCTTAAAAACTTTCGATAGTATACCTGAATTTTAGTCAAATTAAATAAAATTTTTCTTATTTAAGTTTATAGTAAATAAAGGCGTTAACCAGCAAAAGATTATTTATTTTGAGTGATGCTAACTAGATTTTTTTTCAATAATTGTCAAACATTTATATGGAGTTAAAAATATGGCTGAAGAAAAAATTCTGCGGACTAAATAGTATATTTCATTAGGAGTCTGGAAATAAAGATTTATCCGTGCGCGTGACAAATTCTCAGCAAGCACGGAAAAATCTATTTCTGAACGTGTAATGATCGATAATTTTTAATATACTTCTTTGAAACGATAATATAAAACAAAATATAACATAAAAAAAGACATACAAAAGAAACCGGGAAGCTTGCTCTAGGATGTTATCGGAAATTTCGGGATTTTCTTATGAGTACATTTTATCGGCATAAATTTAATTGATAGAAAATAAACAACCCTGACAATACAGTGTTTGGTATATATGATGCATGGTTACTCTCAAATTATTTCAAAGATGATTTGTTTTAAATTAGTCAGATAAGGTTGACAAAACGTTAAAAAATATTACAGAAGTTTATTCAAATATTCAAACAGTTACGAATTAAAATACAAAATAGGTACATGTTAGATATCAGTAACATACAGACTTTCTTAAATTTAGTTTACTTTGCTGTATATTTCTATTTTAAAGCCATATATTCGGTATTTTTATTCAACGAACGGAAAGAATCGGAGATCGGGAAAACTTTCCGTGCGCTGTTCCGTGCACTAGCCAGAAGAAGCCCATCTTACATTATTATTAATACAGATGAAAATAAGGTGTTTTCAAAGAAGTATAATAAAAAATTTAGCCAAAATTCCCACCAGCAGCTAATAAATCACCTATACATTATTTATAATTAATTAAGTTTTGTAATCTCAAGTGTGCTATGAAATACGATTAACTCCACTGTTATTTATGAGTTTTTTGTTCTCGGAACAATAAATTTTAACTAACAATAACACTGAAGGAGCATAAACGACATTTGTTCCTTTGTTTAATTAGTTTCCATAGTGCCCTTGACAATACAAAACTAACAAAACTTGGTACTTTACGTCACTCAGTTTAAAAAACGTCGAAAGTCAGTTGTAACGTTTAATTTTTATTATAATATTTTTAATAGTGTTAGCGAATAGCAACATGCCTGCTTGTGCCTATGGCTGGGTGTAACAATAAAATTATTACCCGAAGACAAAAGGTACTGACATCAAGTATTTTACATTTCCTCGCGTTGAAAAGCTCGCGAAAGTATATGGATCAATGATAAAATTAAATTGAAAAATGGCAGGTTAATTACTTTCTCACCGTGAAAAAAATTTTTGAAATTTTTACGAATTATGACGATACACAAAATTTCAGACAAAAAATATTTTCTGTCTGTGTATCGTGATAGCAGTTACAGTATTTGAGATAAAGCTTTCAAATTTGGTACACACGTTCTAGTGGCCAAGGAAAAGATTGAGTTCATTGATGAACAAAATTTAAACAAAAAAAATTTTTTCAAAAATACTTTAAAAAAATTACTTTTATTATAAACTCCACCACATGGTGAGGAAGTCCTGATCCAGCGGTTTTTTTGATATCACCGGGTTATCCTTTTCATTGCCTATTGTTTGTTTATGGCACGTATTTCTTCTGTACATTTCAACCCAACAGAACCGACAGATTTTGAAGTTTGAAGTTCCCCCAGAAACAGTAGAAACTTAATGCCTGATGCAGCTCCAGCTGTTAATATGCCTGTTGCTGTTCTTGACTCATAAAAGGAAAATTTGTGAAAATTGTGATAGATCGCTTAGGTTGAAAAAAATATAAAGAAATTTTAGGTTGGAATTCCAACTAACAGAAAGCGTCTTATTTTATTAGATTTAAGCCAATTAAAAGTTTATTAATAATGCACTGAACAAGAGTTTAGTTGATAGTTCAGGAACCAAGCAGAAATTTTGATAAAATTGACATATTCGAAAATTTTAGAAAATACATCTTTTTGAGGTTAATTATGACGTCACCCCTCCCGCATTTTAAACTGAGTGACGTCATCGTGCCAGCGCGCGGGCATACCATTCTCATTATACTATGGCCTAAACAATAGTTTTTGACGATTTACTAATTAAATTAAATTAAATTTTAATTAAAATTAAACCCGTAAATTTACTGTATTTTTATTGAATTTCATACCAATAAAGAGAAATTAGGAGCTTGTATAAGCTTATATAAAATTTCTCTCACTTAATAATTAAGTGCTGCCTAGATATGTAAAGTTAAGCATAATCGTAATTTTTGAGATTGTAATACAAATTTATAACGAATATTTTAGAAACTGCTAATTTTGAATAATTTATAGGTAAAATAGTTTATATTTTTAATTTTCTGTGTTCAATTTATATTTCACTGATAACATTTTTTAGGTAATTCCAGTGGAACCTTCGCCCCCACCACCTCCCAAGAAAAAGTATAAGTTAAGCCATAGAAAATCATCAGATGGTCATGGTAAAGGAAACAATCCTAAGTTTAGGTTTATGTTATGATAAAGTAAAGCACAGATAGCATAGTTGATATTAAATGAATAATTCAGGGGCAGCATAAAAGGTGTTATTATGGTAATGCTAGAGTAATTATTGGTCTAATGTGTGACTTTATCATGATATAAAATTATAAACTTCGGAATGTGAATATAAAATATACAGTGTTATAATTTGTATTTTATTCTAGACCGAGATGTGATCGTTTTAAAGAGTATTACAAATCGCAATGCGGAAAACACTTTGGAGTTGGATTGTTGGGTAGAACAGTTGGAAGAAGTGCAGAAATCAAGGTATGAAAAATACCAAGATGAAGAGAACCAGTTGCAAGAAAAACTTGACTGCCTTATCAAATCGAAAAATGCTGAAGTCATCCACAAGGGTGATCTCAACACTATTATTGAAATCACGGAGCAAGTGCGGAGCGCAATTACAGGTAATCCTATTATTTTGATAAAATTCTTTGTTTCGTTTTAATAATGTGTATATTTCTGTTTACAGCTGCACAGACTGCACCACCCAACTTGATTCTGAATAACAATTTGAGCGGTTCTCAAAGCTACCAGTTAGTGATGGATCCAAGACTCGGGTTGATCGTGGGAGCTGTTAGTAGTCAGTCCGCTACTACTCCTACGAACACTCCTCAAAAAGTTTACCAAGGAAAAGTCCAGGTAAGTCTTATAAATATTATATTCAAAAGCATTAACATTTAGTTCGAACTAGCCCTACCATTACAACAAAATGACAGTATTAAATATTTGTTTTCTCTACCTAGGTCGCACAAGATTTGCAGCAAGCCCCTACCACATCCAACAACCCATCAACAACAAGAGCAATGCGAACACGTAGAGGTACAGCAACAAAGAGCACTGCTCCTACGGTTACTCCCGCTGCATCTCTAGCAAGATCAGTTCCTCAAACTAGGTCTACTCCAGTTCGAGCTACCTCTGTTACTAGGGCCACCCCTCCTATTAAAACAACTGTTCCTACAGGTAAAGCGACGCCACCTCTTAAGACGACCCCACAAGTGAAACCTGTACTCCCAACAAAAATTATGGCTCCTGTAAAAGGAACACCACCCGGCAAAAAGAATGTGGTAGTACCTACACCTCCTCCTGCAACTAGAGCAAGGGTAAGTACAGTGCATTTTTTAATCAACTTTATAATGCATTAACTATCAGTTGTACGGTGCGATCACAATATAGTACACAGAATAGCAATATAAATTTTTAAGTACAATAAAATTATGTTCCTCATATATATTTTTTTTTTTTTTAGCCACCCACTAATACATATTCGAACGTTAGACCTTCGGAAAATAACGTGGAAGGTGGGCTGGCAACAGATAGTAATGCGTCAGCTACGAAGAAAACCATTGTGGATCTCACAACCGAGGAAGGTCGTTCGGTACCAGACAGCAGAGAAATATCTTTCAATAAGTTGCAAGGGAAGACATACCCGTCGCTTGTAGTAGTTGCAAGACCTCATCTTAGAGTACTGGATCTTAGTGTGGATCGCCCTAAATTAGACGCTAAAGTCAAATCAGTTTTAATGCACGCACCAACGAAATTTACAGAATGGTAAGATATTTCATTTAAGGACAGATCCATATAATTTAATTTCGTTATTATTTCCAAACTCGCTTTAATCGAAAAAAACAGTATCGCTTCCTGGTAGCGACTACTATAGTCACTTTCTTGCTTCAATTAGTCTTGCCATCTATGTAGTTTATATTTGTCATAGAAACTAGTTGGGGATGTTTCCCCTCTTATGAACATAGCGTTTTAACATATATCTTTTTCTAGGTTGATACAACAGGGCTTAGTACGGTCCGAACAAAAATGCTCTGTGCATAGTACAACTCAACTTAAATTGGGTATGTACAGTGACGTATCTAAATTTCCATACTCGGGAGGCTACGTTTGGATATCTGAATGCTGTCCCCAGCGATTCGTTTCAGTATTTAGTGGATCTCTATTTGAAGGATCTCCGCATCCACCAATGGTTATATTGAAGCTCTTATATCATTGGTCTTGTCAAACAAACATTCAGAATGTTACTCAATGGGTTAGTACATAATTTAATTAGTCATATTGTATTAAAAATAGGCAATAATTGGTGAATAATAATAATAATTTTTTAGGTTAAAGTTGACAATTTGTACGTAAAGGGAATGTTTACTTGGTTACGCTCAATTTGTTCTGTGGCACTTCAAACTCACATAAGGCAGCTTGGGGGCCCAGGAGTCAAAGTAGAAGTTGGTGTCATATCATTGGGAACAACTTCTCAGGATGGTAATCAGCGTCAAGTAAAAGTCGAGGTTTTGGGAATATTGGAGTCCAACTCCAAACTAATAAGACTCCGAGCTGTTGAACCACAAGCTGATGGCGATAAGAATTATAAGAAGCGTTTCTCAAAAATATTAGAACCTATTTTTCAGTGGGTACATCCACAAAGTATATTAGTGGCTGATTTAACGGTTGATAAACAGACTTTACATAACATGGGATTTTCACATGTTTTGCAATCGACGTCTAGCGAATATGGAAGTAATCGACAAATTATGGAGTACCTACGGAGAATAGTGCCAAGGATGTTCCAGAACACTTTGTCCCTTTTGTCGAGGCAGATTATTCAACAGGTAGGTGTTTCTTTAATAAAATTAAAAAATTATTTTTGTAAAACTATCCTGCCTTAGAAAATTCCCAAAGACCTTTTCCCATTTTCTACATCCAAAATTTCTCCATGGTCAAAAAAACCACTTAATGAAACAATTCTAAAAAATTACTGAAAATTCTCACTTAGTTCCTCCCAATAATTTTTTTGACACACTATTTTGTGAGCTATTTTCATTATACATATTATTTATATTTCAGCTAGAAATGTTAGAATACATTATCACTGATAGAACGATTCTTATTTTCTTACCTACCTACCTAAAGCCATGGTACTTCGCTGTTACTGCTATTGTCAACACAAAAATTGTACTTGGTCTCATTTAACGTTTTATTGTCTGTCAAGATGAATCCTTTATTTATTTATACCCAGAAAGATAGATAATCATTATTTGTTTGTTTACAGTTTTTGGATGAGTTAGTGTGGCGTGAATGGTTTGGCACTTCATCGTTGCAAGCTTTTGATAACTTAGTAATCCATTTGTCCGAACAAACCCGTTATGATAGTGGTCAGTCGTTAATAACCCGGTTGAACAAAGTTGCCCAAAATCCTTTTAAAAGTTGGGCTATTCCCATCGGTAACTCAACAAAAGTCGTGGAAAATGCACAAAAAAAACCACCAAGGGTTCGCAAGCCAGAAACTCCTAAGGTGACTCAGAGTGTAACTGTGGACGTTAACCGTCCTCCTAAATCTACTTCCCCTGACGTGCCAGAGCAGATGGTTCCTTTAGAAAATTATTATTACGGAACAATTGATCATTTTACTAAAAGTGCAAAAATAGTCTTAAATATGAAGTGCCCATTTTGTAAGTCATTATTTAATAACAATATTCAGCTTATGAATCATTTATTCAAGCACGCACACAATGTTTCTCAAGATGCTCAGCTATGTCGGTATTGTTTGACAAGCGTACCCACTGCCAATGACCTGCTTAAACATATAGGTATGTAATATTGAAATAATATTATTTTAATAATCTTAATGTACTTTATTTTATTTTTTGTGCAGCCATCCGCGAAGTGAGTATTTCGCATTTGCAAAACAGTCCACGAAATCCAATTTTGCCGCCGTTACCCTTAGTAACGGCCGCCAAACCAAAAGTCACTTATATAAGTGACGTTTAAGTCACTTCAAAATTTGGCATTTCTAAAATATGACAACGGAAAGTTTTATTTTTTATTAAACAAAATTATTAATTATTTAGGATAAATATTAACATTACATTAAATTGTACAGTTTTTATTATTATTGATATTTACTCCTGAGGCCAAAGCAACTAATTCATTTTACTATCAAAATGTTTTGTATACGTACAGAATATACCATTTCCATAGAAACGCTGTAACATTAAAACCACCTCTAAATATAGCATAAACGGTGGTGTAATTTTCACCATAATTCTAACTTTAATTTATGGCTGCACAAAAAATAGTAATTATACCATGGCCGCGAAGTTTTTTAGCGCCCTCGAGATTATCTTGCCTCGGCCGCAAGCGGCCTCGGCGATAATTCTTCTCTCGATACGCTAAAAAGAATTTCGCAGCCTTGGTATAAAAATAACTATTTAACTTTCATTTCCCAAAAAATGTTTTATTAGCTTCACAATTTGTGAGAAAATTTTATTGAAAATATTTATGGAACTTTATGGTATAATCTTTCTGTTTTTTTAGCAACTTCTCACCCTGCCGAAACCAAATTTGATAACGGTTTCGTGTGCCTGATTTGTGAAACTCAATACATGAATCCATTTGTGCTTGGCAAACACATGTCGAAAGAACACTGCCCTTCTGAACTCCCTTATCAGTGTGGAACCTGTGGTTTTCGTTGCTCCAATCACAAGCAAGCCATCGATCACTTCTACAAGCATCACGACAACGGACCTACGATACAATGTCCTTTCTGCCTGAAATCAACAACCGTGTTCTCTTCCTCCAGGAATATCGTCCAAAATATGAATTACTTTATCCAGCATCTACAAAAACATCAACGAAAACAATTTGCCAAACGATGTGGAAAGTGCAACTTGTGGTTTGTTCAGAAAGATGTGCTTAGAGACCACCAAATGAGGATGCATGTCTCACAGAGAGGCAAAAATGGTTTAATGCCATGGAACGCACCTAGAAATGGAGTTATGGTGCCGAAATCGAAGATGGACAAGTATCCTTGTGACGCTGATGTTATCAACTTTGCTACACTATACTTTAATGTTTCTAAAAACTTGTTATGCAAAGAGTGCAACACCCCCATGGATACACCGAAACATTTTCCGTAAGCAAACAATAATATTCATTAATTTACGTAAACCTATAATTGTTTTTTTCTTAGATCGTTTGAAACCTGTCAGAATCCTAATTGTCAGTATTCAACATGCTGTACTAATGCAATGCAAGAGCATAATGCCAAGTGTAATAAAAACTATAATCCTGTGGCTGAGGAAAAACTACCATTTGAAATGTTTTGTATTTGCGGGTACAGCAATACAGACGGTAAGTCTTCTGTTCACTTCTACACTCTGTAGATAATTAACGTCTAGTCATTTTCGTTTTATTTTTTTCTGTAGGAAATCAAATGGCAAGACACTTGGCAATTTGCGAAAGAAAATCTGCTTACCCATCTCGAAGCGAAGCCAAATCGGCCATAGTGACACATAGTATGTTGGACGTTCTTGGGTTAGTGAGAAAACCCGAGGAAGGTCCATCAGGCCTTAGAAGGAGACCCACGACTATTCCCACAAGAAGAGAACCAGTTAAAATTAATTCTGAAACATCTCGTACTGAAATGGAGGTAGATCCTGTTGTGGAAATAATTGAAGAAGTTGAGCCACAAAAAGATATTGAAATGGTTTCTGAATCTGATGATAAATCGACAGAAGAGACAGACAAGGTAATTGAGGTGCTTGATAAATCTGATGAACCAGAGGAGAAGGAATACGAAAAAGTAGATTGTGAAAATATGTCTGAAAGTGACGCATTAGAAGATAATGTAAAAAAAAATGTAAAGGAAAGTGAAGATGTAGAAGAAAGTGATCCAGTGAAAACAAGCGATAAAGAAGAAGCAAGTGATAAGAAAGAACCAAGCAACAAGGTAAACACAAGCGATAAAGAGGAGAGTGACAAAGAAAAAATAGATGATATAAAAGAAGAAAATGGTAATGATAAAGTGGATGATAAAGAAGAAATAAGTGATAAAGATGAAGAAACAAGCAATAAAGTAGATGAAGATGAGCAAGTGAAAGTGAATGAAATTGGAGAAATCGACAAACACGAAAAAGCAAAAATAAATGTAAAAGAAGCAAGTGATGTGGATGACGCAAGCGATAAGGATGAAACAAGCGATAAGGATGAAACAAGTGATAAAGATGAAGCAAGCGATAAGGATGAAGCAAGTGATAATGATAAAGCTAGTGATAAAGATGAAGCAAGTGATAGGTATGACGCAAGTGATAAGGAGGAAGCTAGTGATAAAGAGGAAGCAAGCGATAAAGAAGAAATGATAGAAAAAATTACTGAAACTGAAGCAGTCCATGATTCGAAAGGAACAAATGAAGAATCCATAGAAATAGAAAGCTCTAGGTCTTCCGACTCTGAACAGGTGGAAGAACAGAAACCAAGCGAAATTATTGACTCTAATGTAATCAGTGACTCTATATCTGACGTTACTGAGGCTTCGACGGATGTACAGAAACTTGCAGATGAGACGTTAAACGATGCTGAAAAGGATGTGAACGAAGTATCAACTGCTGCATTGATTGAAAATGAGAAAGAATATATTGAATCCCTAGCAGCAAAACAAAAAAATGACCAAATTCCTTCATTAGACATTGAAAGTATTGGTTCGGATAATGAAGAAATAAGTAACGCTAGTGAAAAAGAACCAGTGCTAAATGAAGCTACGGCAGCAGATCAATTGTCTCCTGTTAATGAAATGGAAACCTCAGAAGTGATACAAGAAAAAAGTAGTTCACTTGAACCTGAAATTACATCTGATGATATACAAAATCTCATTTCGGACGTGGTAGGGGAGAAGTCGAATCATGGCATAAGCTTTGATGATGTTCAAAATATCGATGAAACGCCTAGTATGGAGACAGAGACTGATATTACTGCATTTGCCACTGGTGAGGAATCTCGAGGTCTGGGTTCTAAGCAAATAGAGGATGTTGCTATGCAGATTTCAGATGAGAGTATGGATATTCCTGAAACTTCAAATGAAGTAATGGAAAGTGAGGTTACTCCCATGGAAACGGACTAATATTGAATTACTATATTATAAATAATTCTGTATGTAAGTAAAGAGAGTGTTTGTATCAAACATATTAATTTAGCTTGATGAAATGGCCCTTATTCTATACAATTTGTAAATAGTATGTATATTTAAGGTTTTTGTAAAAAGTTTTATGTTCAGTAAATTGCAACCTTCAAAAAGACTTGGTGCATTAGTATATAATTTAACTAAATGTTAAAAAAGATGTTTATTCGACACTTTTGTTTTTATTTTTATAGACTATTTTAGTATTTTCTCTAGTTGTGTTGCATTATTTGTACGTTTAATTTTGTTTTCTAGTTATTTTATTTTTAAAATAAAATATTTTCAATTTATAGTAAATTCAACAAATGATTTTTTTTTTTGAATGATTGGGAAACACTGTTTTGCAAGTATGGCCAGATTTAGTATTGATTCAGGAATCTCCAACAAATACACAACTTAATCGAAAATGATTGGATACCCAGCGTTATACCATCTTCATTCCAAAGAGGAGTTGACACTTTTGATGTGACACTGACAATTTCCACTAATGTCAAACACAACTAGACAAGTATTACGTCATTCAACTAATCATCAATAAAAAAACGAAAGTTCCCTTTACATGACCTTGACAGCACTATTCGAATATCAATCCAATATGACCATTGATTTGTGTAACTGCTTGGTCAAGAGATAAAATATTTGAGTCTCGCCCAAGAGAGTTCGCTTTCGGCTGGGACAATAGTAGACAACCCTGAGACAACCTAAGAAAAACATATAGCCTCCCCTTATGTAAATAAAATGTGAATGGCATATATGTACGTGCTTTGTCTTGATGTACGCCTCCTCCCAGGCAAGGTTCCTTAAGAGCTAAAGGAGGTAGTATTACCTTGTAGTGTTTAATATGTGGTTAGAAACCCTTTACGCGGGTAGTTTTCGGTGGAAAAAAAAAATTTTTGGAGGCAAGAAACCATAATCATAATCTAAAGATTCAATTTTGCAGTTTCTGCTCATAACTTCAAAACTATCAAAATCAAAATTAATTTAATACATGTTTTGTATGGTATAAATTTTGTGTTATTGATTTTTATTTACCTCTATAACTAATAAGAGCACATTGCTGGCCAATAATAAGATAAAAACTCCAAAATCCCTAAGAATACTTACTTTCCAGAGTCAAAGCCCAGGTGGTCCGACACGTTTTAATCAAGGCATTTTGTTATATCCATCAACTTTCAAGTATCTTGTATGAATTTTTATCTTTATCTTCCGTCAAAAATTAAAATTCATTTGAAAAAATGTTATGTATTGTTTGATAACTGGATTTTAAAGTACTCGATACCTCCTGAAGAATTAATTACAGACACTTTATTTTGTACAAGGAAGAGTTCAGTCATACGAAAATTATCGATATGATAAATTTCGATCTAAAATTCTCAAAATTACGTAATTTATGGAAATCAGAAGAACATTTTTCTTGAATACTGTAAGTTACGTAAGATAGTAAGAGAAGCAGTAGGTATGGAATTCTTTTTAAAAATCTAAAGTCTGTCACTCCCTTGAGACATTCGCACAAAGCAGTGGGGAAAATACTTTTTTACAAAACCGCTTCCATCTAAGAAAATTGATCTGTCGTGCGAGATTTGATGAACAATTTTGTTCTCTTGACTAGTATCTTCCAGTAGAAATTTTTCAGCTATTATATCCCTAAGACATTGATAATGTACGAGATAATTTTATGGCAATCGAAAGCACGTTGCTTGGTAATAGTCCGACGCCGAAGGCGGAGGGTTATTACCAGGCAACTTGCTTGAGGTTGTCATAAAATTATGAGGCATTTGTCAATGTCTGAGGGATATTCGGTCAGAAAATTTTTTGAAAAAATAAAATCACAATGTCGCAACTCAACAAAACAATTATTTATTTATTAAAAGTTTATAGATTGAGAATTGGTATTGCCAAAATGTGACATTTTGATGTTTATTTGGCAGTTATTATGAAGTTGTCAAAGTTAAGCAATTTTGTTGTCATAGTGATTGAAAATTTCCCTGGATGGTATTATCAGTGTAATCTTAACATAATTGGGTGATTTGTGTCACATGACAAGAAATAACGAAATTTAACTGGTTGTTAAAACTGTCAAAAAATTTTCAGAAAAATTGTTTCTATTTTATTTATTTAAATTATTAAATTTCTCTTGATATGAGGACTTTATTTTCCTGGAGGTATAAAGAACGCAAAACCAATCTTATATAATTTGGGCATTACAGCACTCAATATTTCCCAAGTATGCGTAATACTGAGGGTAGTTTTTTATAAACTCGATTACCTAAGGAATGATAATAAAAAATGTACGCTTGTCAAATACAGCAGCCATTTCTAAGTAAATATGTAAATTAAATGAATTGTCTAACTATCCCTATTATCAACTTCAATTTCTCTTTATATTGGTTCTTGTATTTATGAAAATTAACAAAAGATAGAATAGATTGTTGGAATATTGAGTGTTATGGAAAAAGAAAACGTAATAAAGAATGGATAGAAATATGCTTTTCTCGGTTAGGCAGTTGATTTAATGCACTTTCTTTACTTACATTCATTTAAAGAAATTCGAATTCCCAAGCTGTAAGACTCCAAAAAATAATACAAATACACAAAGCACTCTGGTAATTTTGTCTCCGATGTTCTGTCTCTAAATGGAAAGAAATGTAAATAGTTTCAGTAATAGTGTATGTTAATTATTAAATATAGTCCCCAGTAAAAAAATTAAGGATATTAATTACACTTTTAGAACGGTGAAAATTTAAAACTAATTATGTATATATGTATTTAAAATTCAAAATAAAGTAAATTTTTATATATCTTAAGTAGGATGAATAAATACGCCATTTATTTTATCTAGTCAGTGACTGGTCATTGATGAAATTGTCAAATAAACACTGATCATGAGCATCATATCATAGGGAACTTTTTATTATCCATTTTCTCAGCAAAATCTGTTCTTGATAAAAGTTGGAATTTTCTATAAAACTACATAAAAAATTGTTTTGGTGCATTTTTTATTTTAGGGGAAGCCCAAGTGTTATCAAGGATAGTTTTCTGGGGAATGAATGATAAAAAAATTTACCAAAAACTACTAATTCATAGTTTCGGTACTGATTTTAAGAACTTATCAAACACATGAAAAGTACATGATCCATTAATGGCCAGTCGAATACATTTTCAATGACTAAAATGATGCTTACATTACATTACTTCATTACTTAAATAATTTATCTAATAATAATAATGTTATGTAATATATTCCCTTTCCAAATAGTAAGCACTAAGATTGTGCTTTTGATTTTGATATGTTATTTTTATATTGCTATTGTATATAATAAATAAATGCATAAGAAATGTAGACATTTTAATTAAAAGTACAATTATTTAATTAATACTCTGACATATTACTATTGTTTATGTGCTCTAACTGCATGAAGTATCTCGAGGGTTTTGTATTAAGTTGTTATACTATGATTATACGTCACTGAAATGAGGCTAATACAAGATTATGGCTTCACCACGAAGTGAAAAATGAGCAATTTTGGATTACCCTTCACAGAAATAACCTACGACGTTCCTGAGACCACCGTTTCCAAGTTCCGTTTTTAAATAGTTTAAAAAACATAGATGGAACGATGAGAGCCATAATGGTCAATGCAGTGGGGAGCGCTCTCTGTCTGATCGTTTCGTCCTTTATACAGGTTGGAGCGTACAATTGTTTCTATACTGTATAGGATGCGTACCACTGCTATACCTGGTGACAACGATATCACTAGCCCCCTGTTTTGCACCTTATTTTTCAAGATATCAAAATGGGATTAGGCATAGTTAATATAGACGTAAAATGTCTCATTTTGACGTGTTTAAAGATTTTTTCGGACTTCCGGTTTAGCCGGAAGACACCAATCCTTGATTTTCAAATGGAACACCCTATATATTATTGCACTTTCAGAATCCTGGGAAAATTATAAATAGGTTTGAAAGAAAGAAACTAATTTCGAAAGACTAAAATGCACCTAGTTATTAAATTTGGTGGTTAAAACTAAAAGTCAAATTTGCATTTATATCATTTATGATTATTAAAGTTAATCGCAGCATTCCAGATTCGAAACGAGTAGGCTCCAAAAAAATCAAGCCGGCATTAAAACTTAACAAAACGGTTTAAACCTACTCAGAATTTTCCCAGGATTCTGTAAATGCAATAATATACAGGGTGTTCTGTTTAAAAATCAAGAGTAGAGCGAGTGATATCGTTGTCACCCTGTATATGTCTACGTTTATTAAAATATTTTTTATTTTATTAAATTACACCTAATTGCTACCACTAGTTATGAATAATTGGGAATCATGTTTTTGTCGGAAGTTAAAGCCATTTTGAAAATACACCTTACATATTACTTCCTCACCAAAAGTGAGGAAGGTATGTATTCGTGAAAAAATTTTTGAAAATTTTTATTGCATTTCTGGACGATTCTCGACGAATTATGACGATACACAAAATTTCAGACAAAAAAAAATTTCTGTCTGTGTGTGTGTATCGCGATAGCAGCTACAGTTTTTGAGATAAAGCTTTCAAATTTGGTACACACGTTCTAGAGGTCAAGGAAAAGATTGAGTTCGTTGATGAGCAAAATCGGTCCACTGGAAGGGGGTCTACCGGACCCTAACATTTTTATTTCTAACTTTACAAAAAAATGTTCGTGATGAAAGATTAGAAATAAGATCTAATATACAAATCCATTATAATAATGTGTCCAAATGTTGAAATAAACAAAATACGCGAAAAAAATCAAAATACGTCAAAATACGTCATAAATTACTTTTATTATAAACTCCACCACACGGTGACGAAGTTTTGATCCCAGAATTGGCAGCGGTTTTTTTTAAATTACCTACACTTAAGATACCGGAAAGATATATTTTCTTATACTTTATAGGGATCATATTGCATGAACAAATAAAAAATAAATATTTACAAAGCGTCACTTTATTCATACATATTATCATTCATCACATTCAGTCTTATACCATAATAAAAATATTTCACCTGTATTATATAGTTACTACAGATTATACATACAAAATATATTCAATGGCATCCTTTAATTCTAGGTTTTAAATTGACTAGTCGATCGTTTTAAATTTTTAATGTGAAAAAATTATACACCAAGGAAAAGGAATTTATACAAACATCTACTAGGTTACGTCTAATCGTAAACAAAATATCAAATATCTTCTGACAACAGAATTTCAGTTATTTGTTTTAATCACATGTTGATACTAGAACATCAATTTTATTGGATCAACGATTCTTATTAAAAGAAAAACATATTTATATCATCAAGCTGATACCTTACCTCAATGATTCATGAGTTTTGTATCACTATTGTCTATTAAACACAATAACTAGGAGAGCATTAAATTCGTTTGCGATTTAACATTTAACTATAAAGTATTTAAATTTTTCAAAAAACTGTTTCTAAAAATGACAAATTTAACTAGTTATAAGGAGTTTGCATGCAACTTGAGTGTCCTAATAACAAGTGGTAACTATATATAAAAATAGTTTTATAAAAAATTAAAAAACAAAAATATTAGTCAAATCTGTGTAAAACCTTACTCTAAAATTATTAGTGCATTATTATACAATAAGAAAATTCTTAGAAGCAGAAATTGGTAAGTTATACTTTAGTCTGACTTCGATTTAGTTCTCTGTTTTCCTTCTTTCTCTTTTTTTAGTTGTTCTTTAAGTTGGGCCAATTTTAAGTTCGTCATTAATTGCGTTGACTGGTACAACCAACTACCCTGTAAAAAAAAATAAAGTCTCATTACCTATTATTAACAAAAAGAAACAAAGTGAGTATTGGAATACAATTGTTTTTATAAACTTCTTTCTTTTAAATAGAACACGCTTATATAACAGCAGAATATTGATTTCAAATGTATATACAGGGTGTTTCAGTTAACATTCCCACTGCCGATATATCAGAAACTAAAAAATGTATTTTTGTTCTGTAAGCGGTGAGTTTTAATTGTTAATGTCTTCTTCAGGAAGTACAATTTACTATTATAACATTAAAACCAGAGATGGCGCTGCAGTTTTAAAATATTTTTCAATTGAGGAAGCTTTGAAACATGCCATTCCATTAAGAACTAAAATGTATGCAAAATTGTTTTATTCGAAATAGTCATTCGAAAACCATTAAAAAAGTTACAGCAATTAAAAAAAAAACAATATTAAAAAATTAGACAATAAAAATAAAATATCTCAAAAACTACTGCAGATCTGACATTTTTGAATAAGAACAATTTTGCTTAAAATATGGTTCTTATCGAATGGCATATGTTTCAAAGCTTTCTCGATTGAAAAATATTTTTAAACTGCAGCGCCATCTCTGGTGATAATGTTATAATAATAAATTATACTTCCTGAAGAAGGCATTAACAATATAAATCTATTACCGTTTACAGACATGATACAACGACACAAGATATGATATCAAAGCGTTCAAATTTCGTCCGGTTTGCGCATGACGTCACACAGTGAGTAATTTTTAAAATCTATGTCGCGTCTTCGAATTTAATATCAAATTTTGTTAGTTAGGAACTCTGTTTTATGGCTTTTATTCATAATATAGGTTCACTGATTATAGTGTAATACTAAGTTAATGACGGCTATTTAAATTATTACATTGTAAATGAAATTTATTAGAGCCCAGAAATAACACTGATTATTACATTTGATTTATTTTATGCAGATATTTCTATATTAAACGTGAATAATAATAATACGAAATTAACTCCCAATTTATATTTTTCGTAGGCATGTATTTCGATTTGTAATTGTTGAATATGTCTGGCCCTACAAATTAATAATTTTGGGGTTCTTGCTACTCGAAGTTTTCGAAATACCAAAAATGGCAAGTCAAATGTAAAAAAGGATAAATTAACCATACATATATTCAATATATTTGTTATTTAAGAAATTTGAAGAATGTTTTTACGTAAAAATACAGTGTGATCGCCAGACAGTATGCAGCATAATGGAAAACTTTTTTATAATTAATTTCTCAAAAATTGTTTCTTGCCGAAAGTTACTAAAGTATACTAAGAAAAACCAGTTTTGATGTCAAATTTTACCTTTAATATGTAGGAAGTTAAAAAAATATAAAAATTTTAATAATTAAGGTAAAAAATGTAAATAATAAACTTTCTCTAAAAATTTTCTAGTTACTAAGAAAATGTATGCTAAATAGTACATTGTGTGTCTAGTAGGAGAAACTTAACATTCCCGGACGACCGTGCAGATTGCTTGTCGAGGCGCAAGCAACACGGAGTTCGGAAATATGCTTTTATTACGATGGTACACATAGTATTTTTTCTGAAACCGCGTTTCCATACACCCTGCATTTTTTTTATTTCAGGGAACTAAAAAACTTTATATCGTGCGTAGAATCTCTTGATTGATTATCAACATCACAATCGTACACAGCACATCTCATTTTCGACGATTTTTTAACTTTTAAACACAAAAATATCCGTAACAACCAATTCTACCTGACACTCCTGACAGCCGGGCGTTTAATGGCGTCCTAGCTCACCGACTGACGTCACGAACTGCGCGATATCTTATCTCTTATTTATTGTATCATGGTTTATAGAATAAATATATATTTTTTAGTTTCCGAGATATCGGCCGTGGGAATGTTAACTGATACACCCTGAACATACAATAGGTCAGCTGGTCAAAGAATGAGTACTCTTTCTTAATTCTAATTTTACTGTCGTAAAATATCAAATAAAATAATGTTTTCCAGTTATAAAATTAAAAAAAATTAAATATAGACAATTTGCAAACAATGCTTATCATGACAAACCTTGGTATTTTATAGAAGCGTAAGTAGGTACTTAATTTATTATTAATCTATATATTTTCTTAATTTAGCTAATTATTCATTTTTACCTTCAGTGTTATTTTAACTACCTGCATAATTTGCTGATAACTTTTTATTAACAAATTCTTTACATTTTTATCACAATTTTTTGCTACATCTTAATAATTAAATATGCAATATACATTCATTCTATATATATTTCTCAACTAATGAATAGTCTATTTCCAATTGAAATAGTCAGTAAGATGAGTTTATACCAGGCTCATTTTTTTACCAAGCACTGTCTGCGATGAAGTAACATCGAAATCGTTCCTGAATAATCTTACGAATACCCGTATGTATACTGCAGTCGACCACATGAGTAACCGGCATACAATAGATATTTACTGGTGTGTTTCTATTGGAAATAGAAAGACCTTAGACTTTTTTAAATAATTTAATTTTTCCATATTCTATTTTAATATACCTAATGTGATCAATAAACTGGTTGCATTAAATAAGAATTTTGTGAGAATAAGATTTATTGTTCTTCATTAATATGAAAAATTACTCACATAGGATTAACCCCTCCTTGTTGAAAAATCACTACCTATTTAAATTACGTGACATAAGGACGTAGCCTAATTGGGTCTTAGCTGTACATTCGTAAGAAATGCTTATACGTGTTTTACATCCTATATTATTTTTCTGGAAAAATCAATTTTCTTGATGGGTGTACTATCCAGGGTTGCATTTAACGTTAAATTGTGCAGTTAGTTTTTTTTGTTTAATATCTCGTTGGTACCAATTTTAGGAACCGCGTTCCAAGGAATAAAATTCTGATGCAAACACGTATAATTTTTTTTACCTATAATAGAAAATAAGTTGAGAATAAAACATTATGAATCAAATATATGTCAATTGTTTATGGAATATACTAGCTCTTTTAGCAATTACTTCTTTAAAGTACCTATATGGCAAATAAATTTACAAGTTCTGCCAGTTATTTCATCATATGTATTTTTCAAGTTCAAGCCAAAATTCAGCAAACAGAGAAAATACCTTGTGTGAAAGAAATCATTTTTCTGTTCTATCTTTAAAAGAAACTGATTTTAGAGTTTTAAGAGTATCACCTAAGTTTGAAGGTTATCGGAGATATGCTACGATTTAAAATAAATATTTGTATTGCATTTATATCAAAGTAAAGATAATAATAATCTGGGGATTTTAAAGATTGATTTATATGTTTTTTAATTTTCATACTTTCTGCTAAATAACCTACATTTTAAATTTAGAGCATGTGTATCAATATAGTGATAGTGCTAGGCCTAAACTAATACATAGTTCTTTTTTTTAGTTTTTTTGCAGAAATATCAACTCTCACATTATGTTTAAGTAATAGGTGAATATGAGAGAAATAAGGTACACTTTTCAGTTTTGGCATGCTCAAGAATCAATCACTCAACGTGTATAATTTTATTGTTTGTTTATTGTCATTAGAATAGCCAGTAATTAACAACAAAACTCTCAAAATTAGTCAAAATACAGCATTTTGCATTTAAATCCGATAATGCCGTATTTCTATTTAAAAAAAAAATAAAACGTCAAAAACTTTTCTGTCATAAATTATAGCCAATAATTGGTATAATATGTACCTATGTACGTTATTATCTCAGGAACGATTAAAATGATTAAACTAAATCCTGATGTTCAGACGAAGGTTTCGGGCATACCCATAATCAGGATTGAAGTCGGTTGCATATTTTTCATTATGATTATTTTCTAAATGTCTGGCTAGACACAGAGGCAGATTACAAAGCTAAAAGTGTAATATTGTATAGTTCAATAGACGGCTTCATGTTCTGTGTAGATTTGGTTAAAACATGATTTATATTAATTTTTTTAAATTTCATTCAAATTAATTTTCCAATATCTTGTGAATTTATGAGAATTTCTTCACTGTATAAACTTCATTAATTTAATTTTTTATTGTTTAAGTAATTGTTGCAAATTTGGATTTGAAAATAATCCGATATTAGAAACATATTGCATTGGTGTAAACAACAACAAAAAAAAAATTTAACTAATGAAAATGTAATAAAAAAGGCCACATTTTTAAGCATAGTATTATAAATCTTCATACAAGTCAGTCACCTCTCATGTAAGCTGTCGCTTATTTTTAATTAATAAAAATTCTTAATAAATGAATTTATTCGTTAATTATTAATAGGTAATTGTTTCTTTACTACTCACAATCATAATCATATGATCTATAATAATTTTTTTGAATATAGAAGAAAAGTGCCACTTAATTTATTACTTTCATATTGGTACGGTTTTCAAGTAAATAACTATCTATTTATAAAAATATTTTACGTAAACAAATATTTTAAACAGATAAGTAATTGCTTTTTTTTAGATAAATTTTATATTTAGTTACACAGTTGATTAAAGTATTTTGAACCAAATAATACTTAATAGATTGTCATAATATAAAATAATGAATATAAATAATAAGGTATTACAGGTATACAATTAATCTAAAAATAAGTTTTTTTTTTAATACTAAAAATTCAGTACTTAATTTAAATATATATCATGATTATTCTTTTATAGTCTTGCCAGAAGTATTTCTGCACCATATGCCCATATTGATTTGTGTTAACCTTAACTGAATATTTTTCCAAGTTTTTAAAATCAATAATAAAAATATTTTAAATACTTATCAACCGATAACAACTGTCTATTCTCGAATTCTCGAATGTAATCCATATTGATTTTTGATTGTATGCAAATTTTATTAAACCTAGTTTAACATGAATAAATTAGTAAAATGTATAAACTCATGTTATTGCTCTTTATAATAAAATATTGAAAGAAATATTTATACTTACCACCATTAAAATACAATTCATGAGAATTGGCATAGAAAATACTACGGATATAAAGAGACCATTACTGTCAAAATACTGCTGCCTAGAAAATATTTTCCAATTCGTCGATGCCATTTTATTAATGCTTTCTGAGAAATATACAAGTAACACTAAAAAAATAGATTATTAAGATTTGATTTATATACTCATAAAAATGCTTACGTAAACAAAAAAATAGTAATGCTTGAAAATTTCCATAATTCCTAGTTAAAATAGCCATCATAAAGATGGAAATATGAAATGCAAAAAGTGCTATGAGCCATGGATCTCGCCATTCGATCTGAAACATGCAAAACAATAAAATTGAGAATAAAATACACCATGTTTTACGTTTTATAAAGAAAAACGGGAAAGTTGGTTGGTGTATTTGCTTTAATGTACTAAAGTTGCATAAATTAAATGATTTAACAGGAGGCAACATATCCATATAGCCCGATACTTATATTATAAGGGACGGTGCTTGACGAAAAATGTATCCAAAATGATAATCATTAGTTACACGTTGGCCTGCTTATGTGATATAAATATAAATAAAAATACATAATCGTTGATTCTACAAATTAGATAATATATATATATCAGTTAGAGGAAACTAAAATAAATCACAGCATATCGGCATTGAGTAAAAAATAATAAAGAGGCGCGACTGTCAAGGTTTCGAGATTTTAGTATTGTATTTTTTTGCTAATAACTTCCTGATTATCATCAATTTTTAGTGTTATGGGAAGGTATTTGTAATGTGGCCGTATAGCCCTTAAAATTAAAGATGATCGTAAAGCTATTGATAAAAAAATACAACACTAAAATCTCGAAACCTTGACAGTTGCTTCTCTTTATTATTTTTTACTCAATGATATCGGGCATCTCTTTCTCTGATGTTTACCTAATATTTAATGAGTATTCATTTCTCATAATAGTTTAATTAAACTCTTTTTCTTCGACAACTAAAGTAGTATATATTATGGTGGTAGTAAGGTTTCTATACAAATCTCGTTAAGCAAATTACGCGTATTGTACAGTGAGGGCTGACCCTGGCCTAATAATGGACATCTGACTACATTATAAGGCTTTCCAACATACAATTTAGAGCGGCTTCGAATTTCGGTTCATCGTGTGATCAATGGAAAGTACTCTGAACTGCATCAGCCACGCTGACCAATGAACCAAATTCAGAATGGTCAAAACTATAGATACCTACTTATTTTTATTGGAACTAACAAATCATGATGATGAGGAAGTATTTATCTTGATGCAGAAGTTAATGTAGAAACTTACACATTACACCAAATACAAAATATTAAGAATATTTTAGAATTTGAGATAGGTAGGTATTTGTCTCGGTATTTGTTGATTAACTCATGTACATGAATTAACTATAAACTAAATAAACGTATGTCAATTATAAATAAGTATTTTGATTCCCAGTTGGATTGTTCCTCTTTTTAACCTAATTAATTTCATCACAATAATCTAACAAATAATTATTTAGTCGTCTAGCCGAGCATATAAGTACTTGTGTAAAATACTGAAACAGTGAATTACAATAATAATTTATAATGTGGTCAGTGGTGACAAGACAAGTAGAAACAATAAAATATCATTTAGTTACGTATGAAGACTTTTTGCTAAAGTTTCTCGGGTGAATAAAAAACAACAACCGGTTTCAACGAGAAAACATAGTAGTAAATAACAATTAAAAATATGAAACCTTGAAACCGATTTCTGGATATCAAAATATTTATAAACACTTATGTACTTACGCTCCACAAAAATGATAAAAAATTATTTATTTGATTGATTTCCACAAAATCACGATCGAACATGTTATATTAATTATTTATTTCTTAATAAAACTATGATTGAAAATCTAAACACTAGGAACCACATTCACATTTCGTTTTGACAGATTTTGATATTTTTTGTCCTCTTTTTTTGGTAACGCGGTGAATTTGCTAAACTATGAAGAATTTTGTTGATAACACAGATATCACAGAAAAATAGATTAATAAAATGTAACGGACATCTAGTGGATAATAGCTGAACTAACCATTTGTAGCACGGAAACATACCCACAATAAATATCCCTGTTTCTAACATAGTGTACTTATTTTCAAAGTCTGTTAGTATTATGAAATATTTACAGATGTCGCTTCAGATAAATCAATTTTTGCTGTACATACAAAGTGTTGCAAGGAAACGGCTAAAAATATGAATACCTACGCGTACACATTTTAATATATTTCAATATTTTTACCATTGTTGCAATGGCGCGGTGGTAACATTTTAAACTTTGTGACGATATATATTTTTTCAAATTATGCATTTCTGTGAAAACTGATGCATACACTTGAAAAAACTTTTTCCTACTACCACTATAACCACTAACCAAAACGCGCTTTTGTGCACTGTTTACTGTACGCAAACTAGATAATTTCTCACAGCACTTAAAAAAGTGACATAAGCGTTCCACAAAGTGTCAACTGTGCCGCAAAAATTTTTCTGCACAGTTTCAAAAAAAACTTTAAATATTAATGGAAAAAAATCTATTTTTGGAGAAAAAGTGTGGTTGTAGAAAAAGTATAGTGTTCTACACGTGCAAAAATTCAATTTCTCACTCCGTTTGAATTGTGGCACTCGCTTTCTTCAAACTCATTAAGAAGCATGCAACATATACAGGGTGGTCCGGTATCCATGGCGGAAACTTCAGGGGACAATAGAGTACCAAAAAACAATATGACTTTGCTTATAAACATAACCTTCTAAACGTACCGTTTTTGAGATACAGGGTGTTAAAGTTTTGATTTTTTTAAATATATTTTTAAATATCTCTCTAACGAACAACAATATTAAAAAACTATTTGGTGATGTGAAATATCTCGCAGAGCACTAGTATTTCACCATTAGAAAAGTTTGCGAACATCACCAGTGGCGTCGATCTGGGGCATTGTGACCCTTTCTCCTATCAGAACTTCTACGCCACTGGTCCTAGACACCAATTCTATCTTGTTTTATATTTTCTGATGTTTTTTGCACAAAAAGTCACTCTTGTGATTTTTTCGTAAGATGCACCATTTTCGAGTTAATAGCATGTAAAGATATTAATGTTTAAAAAAAAATTATTATTATTAAAAATTTATTAACATTATTACATTTTATTAACAATTTTTGAGCTCTAGTTAGGAAGAAAAACATCACAAAAATAACAACAGATTTAATAGCATCTTACGAAAAACTCACAAGAGTGACTTTTTATGAAAAAAAAATCCTAATTTTTTTTGCACAAAAAGTCACTCTTGTGAGTTTTTCGTAAGATGCTATTAAATCTGTTGTTATTTTTGTGATGTTTTTCTTCCTAACTAGAGCTCAAAAATTGTTAATAAAATGTAATAATGTTAATAAATTTTTAATAATAATAATTTTTTTTTAAACATTAATATCTTTACATGCTATTAATTCGAAAATGGTGCATCTTACGAAAAAATCACAAGAGTGACTTTTTGTGCAAAAAACATCAGAAAATATAAAACAAGATAGAATTGGTGTCTAGGACCAGTGGCGTAGAAGTTCTGATAGGAAAAAGGGTCACAATGCCCCAGATCGACGCCACTGGTGATGTTCGCAAACTTTTCTAATGGTGAAATACTAGTGCTCTGCGAGATATTTCACATCACCAAATAGTTTTTTAATATTGTTGTTCGTTAGAGAGATATTTAAAAATATATTTAAAAAAATCAAAACTTTAACACCCTGTATCTCAAAAACGGTACGTTTAGAAGGTTATGTTTATAAGCAAAGTCATATTGTTTTTTGGTACTCTATTGTCCCCTGAAGTTTCCGCCATGGATACCGGACCACCCTGTATAGGTACTATAACCTAGAGTCATTGATTAAGGAATGAATCCTTAATCAATGCTAGAGTAGAAATTTTCAAAATTTCAAAAGAGTGTCCATATCTCGAAAACCGTAGAGTTTTCAATACGGTCCAGTGATGATATTCTGATAGGTTATGGCCTGACCTCTATTACCACTTCCAGGATTATCCATTATTTACGGGACACCCTGTATATTTCTTTTTTAAATAACTTAGTTATTCAAATAAATAATATCCTTAAAGGTGTGGAATACTCCTAATTTATGTTTTTATGGTGGAATTTTTGAAAACATGTTATAATTTTTACTTATTTTGTATGTTGTTTAAAATATACCCTTGTTTTTCTTGCATTTAGGTGTATATTTATTTGAATAACTCAGTTATTTGAGAATGAAATATATAACACAATTATATATATTTATAAAAGGGATTGCAAGTATAGGGATTTGTGATAGGTACCTACCTCATTTGAAAGATATTTTCATTCTCTATTAAAAAATGCTACAGTTTTAAATATTATTGCATAAATTAACAGTAAAAATAAATACATAGGTATGTGATTGGCGAAATTCGGTACCATATAAACTAAAATCTTAATAACTAATAGCGTTTTGTCTCTGTAAAAAGGTCACTATTATTAAGTTTTTAGTTTGTTGTACCGCGAATTTCATCAATCACATGAATTTATTTATTATTAATGTTAATTTTTGCAATAATGTTTATTTTTGGATAGAGAATAAAAATACCTTTAAGGTATCCCTAAACCTCTACTTTCAATTTAAAAATTTGGGGGTTGAATTTAGAGATGAAATTTTTACGTTGATGATGCCATTCCAGAATCTAAAATTGACGTGTTTCGGCATTTCCTTGACCTGTGTCAAAATACGAAGATATTGAATTTATTCCATTTGGCTGTTCCACACTGTATAGTTTACTTATTCAAAAGAAGTATTTGAATAAAAGTGTTTGGATTATCTCTTCTGTATTTGGTGCCTAATTCAGTGACGTGGCCAAGGGAGGTCCAGGGGGTCCGAACCCCCCCCCCCCTTGGAAATTAATTGACATTTAAATAATTGACAGACGTGACATTTAAAATTATCATATGAATTGACTAAAATTTTGCACTGCACTGACATATTTCACAACAAGTACAACCTAGTGTAGGTGAAAGAAAAATACTTTTTATTTTCTCCAATGGCATATCAGGGCGATTCACGAGGAAAGGAACAAAATGTTATGGTAGATAGAGTTCACTTAGGTGAATTAGAAATGACTTTTGAAAAAAGCCTGAGCCTTTTTTCTATTGATCTACAGGATGATTTATGAGTTTTGCCCAATACTTCTTAAGGTAATATCTTTTAAACTAATCACTAGAATCAGCTCGTATTGTGGGTATATAATATACTATTAATTGTCAATTTACATGCATAATCAAAGACAGAAAATTCCAGGGCCGGCTCAACTAATTTTTATTTTTAGGGCTCCTATGAAAAAATTCACCCTGTGTGCGTGATTTTTAAATTCTAATACTGAATTATGAAACTACATACAAAAATGATCGAAAGCATGTATTTTGTTGTTGTGCCACACTTTGGGCGAATTTTAAATAAGCAGTCAATTTTCGCCAAAATCGAAGGTCTGCACAAAATAAATTTATAAAATTACAATTTCCTCTCTTATTCAAACTAAAATATTTGTTATACAAAATTTTGTGATTTCATGCATGATTAATATGAAATAAAATAAATAATTTCAACATCAGATTAAGTAATTTTTATTTCTGAGGTTTCTGTGAGAAAAATCAGTCTGTATACATTTTTCTCAAATTCTGATAATAAATTATGGAACTGCATTAAAAAAAACCGCTGCCAATTATGGGATCAAAACTTCCTCACCGTGTGGTGGAGTTTATAACAAAAGTAATTTTTGACGTAGGTATGTATTTTGTTTTTTGACGTATTTTGTTTTTTTTTTGACGTATTTTCTTTTTTTGGCGCATTTTGTGTATTTCAACATTTGGACACAATATTATAATGAATTGTATATTAGATCCTATTTATAATCTTTCATCACGAATAAATTTTTTTGTAAAGCTAGAAATAGAAATGTTGGGGTCCGGTAGACCCCATTCCAGTGGACCGATTTTGCTCATCTACGAACTCAATCTTTTCCTTGCCCTCTAGAACGTGTGTGTACCAAATTTGAAAGCTTTATTTCAAAAAAAGAAAATGTTTGTGTATCGTCATAATTCGTCGAGAATCGTCCAGAAATGCAATAAAAATTTTCAAAATTTTTTCACGTTACATATCTTCCTCACTTTTGGTGAGGAAGTAATTAACGAAATTGTTTATTTTTTATCACAGTACATCAATAAACAGAACATTAATAGTCCTGTCGTTATTAGGAAAGCCGTAGGAAATTTAATTTTACGACAAAGAAAATGTAGGGAGGCAGAAGGCTTTCATTTTGAAATTAAGTTATAAGGTTTTAAAAATGTTCTGTGAATTTGTTGTTTATAATGTTCTGTTTATTGATGTATTGTGATAAAAAATAAATAATTTCGTTAATTTTTAAATGTAGTTCCACAATTTATTATCAAAATTTGAGAAAAATGTATAATACAGACTGATTTTTCACAGAAACCTCAGAAATAAAAATTACTTAATCTGATGTTGAAATTATTTATTTCATATTAATCAACCATGGAATCACAAAATTTTGTATGACAAATATTTTAGTTTAAATAAGAGAGGAAAATGTAATTTTATAAATTTATTTTGTGCAGAAATTCGCTTTTGGCGAAAATTGATCGTTTATTTAAAATTCGCCCAGAAAAACAACAAAATACATGTTTTCGATCATTTTTGGAGTCCTAAAAATAAAAATTAGTTGAGCCGGCCCTGGAATTTTCTGTCTTTGATTATGCATGTAAATTGACAACTAATAGTATACTATATACCCACAATACGAGCTGATTCTAGTGATTAGTTTAAAAGATATTACCTTAAGAAGTATTGGGCAAAACTCATAAATCACCCTGTAGATCAATAAAAAAAAGGCTCAGGCTTTTTTCAATAGTCATTTCTAATTCACCTAAGTGAACTCTATCTACCATAACATTTTGTCCCTTTCCTCGTGAATCACCCTGTATATTCAACGATTCAATTAATTCAAAAGCTATCTATGTAAGAATGATTTTAGTCAGTGAATTGAATTTTGTGAAAACACTTGATGCAACAACGATCCACAATCCATATACGTATGAGGTATATGACTTTTTGTTTTTTTTTATTCAGTACATTTTTTTTCATATGGTGAGAAGTTTATAGTTTTCATGATGACATTATAAATAACTAGGCCTACAGAGGATCTGGAATCTGGAAGCAACAAGCAACAACAACCTTTAATATATCTATTTTGTTCTGTCTGTCTTATCCCATTTGTTAAGTAGTAAATTTTCGACAAAATAAACGATGTTTTGCTAATATACTGCGTTGATTATTTTCTTGGTCATTTTATAAAAGGGACCAAGTGCACACTTGTCTTGGAAAAAGTTTGCCTTCTTCAACATTTTATATGTTCAATTTCAGAAAATAAATAATTTGATTCAATGTGGAAACGTTGCGTTGGTCATTTAGGTATCACATTAAACCATTATTCTTTATTCCAGGAAATTTTTTTAGTTAGATATAAAAATTCGAACTTGGCACCTCAAAAATATAATCTATTCAATTGTAATTATAATTTTATTGTATATTCAAAGCAAATGCGTCATGGAACCCTGTTACACACACATACATACATTATTCAAATTGTATTGAATTTATATAACCACACTAGTCTTTCTTAAAAACTACGTTTAAGTTCAATTTTTTCCATTCCTACCTCCTCATTTAGTTATTAGTGATAATACCCACTTAGAGTTCATGCAGCAAATTTTATCGAAATATCTGAAAAGTTACAGGTCGACAATCGACTTAAACAGTTCGACTTTTTTTAATACCAATATTTTAAAATTCAAGGTTTAAATGTCTATTTTCATTCAAATATGAATGCCGTTCATTTGTTGCCGCAATGATTAATGGACATAATATTACCATAATTTTTGTGACAAAAAATATGTTTAATCAATCATTTTGAATAATGATTAAATGTAGCATACGAAATATATTTAAGATGTTACTGCAGTAGAATTTATGACTTATACCATTTATATTTCCTACTAAGAGATACTACTTTACCAAGACAAGTCGGAAAACCGCACAGGACGAACTACCTCACAGAACGCTGTACCGAGCAAATTAGACGTGAATCAGGGGTAGGTATTAAGTATTACATGAATTGTTAACGCTTTAGCCACCATTTGTCCCACTTTTTGAATGGTGGTTTCAGTAGTTAGAAAATTAACGTTCAAATCGTTCAAATGGTTAAATTGGTGACAAGTTGATGCCCCATACACTTTTGTGTTTGACGGTAAAATTGATTGCTTTGTAGTCCCTTCAATAAAAAGATGCTAAGTTACAGCTGTGATAAGCTGTGACATAAGTGATTGTAAACAACTTGACCATCAAATTAAACCACCATATACACTGGTTGCCTATTTTTGGTCACTAATCAAAACCAAAACTAATATATTCGTAATTGGTTGAAAGAAGTTGCTGATAAACTTAGATTCAGTTGGTTGATTGCGACTAGTTGGTGATGTCTGCATCGTTAATCATCTAACAAAAACTGAAAAACAGGATGATGCCATATACCCCAAACGAGTGCATGTTTAGGAGCGGTTGCTATAAGCCAAATTTGAGGCCACAAATTCCGCAAATGGTTACATGAAATTATGAATTGTGAACTGTGTTTTGGTACTTTCTCCAACAAGGCGTTAACTCTTTCATTATTTAAATTAATCTTAGTTTTAATTATCTCTGGTGGATGGTGGTCAACATGGCATGTTTTAGTGGCAAGAGAAAGATTACGCTTAAACGGTTTAATAAAGTGTGAAATGTTTATTCATTATGAGGTCATTTTGTTGTTAGTCCTCTGTATACAACATTTTACATATTTACTAATTCAAATGAAAGAATCGATTATTGTTAAGAATAATAATAAGTTCACACAATTAAGTGAATAAAGAAGTAGGTAATGAATAGAACAGTAAATTAGTGCAAACACAAAAACTATCAATAACGATAAGTGTTTGAAGTGTATCGTTTTTAATAGGCAGTAACTATTAAATAAAATGTTTTTCAACAGAAAGAGAACGAGAAGATCTAAAGACGTAGTTATATGTAAGAAACGAGACGTAAGTAGTATTTTTATTAATCTGTAGGGAATATACAGGATGTGTAAAAGGTATGAAACCATATCCAATATCCCAATATCTCAAAACATGGGCAAACTATATATTTTTGGAATCAGAGAAATGTGCGCTTTAAACACGTGGATCCATATACAGGGAGTTTCTTTTAATAAATTAGGGTTATGCAGAAATATTACATTTTCGATGTTCATTTATTTTTTTTAACAACGAATTCTAAAAATATAGAGTAAAACATACATTTTTTGTCTTTGCAATTTTTTAATAACTCATCAAATAACTGCTGTAAGTGGGGTGTCAATATATGAGGAATTACCTTGTAAGTACATTATCTTTAAAAAGGTGGACCAGTAATAAACATTGGCCTTTTAAATTTTATGAAACGGTAATTTCAGCGAAAAAGTTGAATTTTTCTCGAAATTTTCCTTATACAACCCCATGAAAATTTTAATTCTGTCGGATGCAGACTATAACGTGCTAATCCCAAAAAACGAATAAAACCATATTATAGAATTGAAAAAACAAAGTTCACTATTGCAGTAACGAACCAATAAAAGAAAGTCAACTGGACTTAGTATTTCTGTTCCTATTTAGACAGACAGATCTCTTTAACATTTAATTTGTTAGCAAAAACTTACCATCTGAATTTAACCTCCGAATTCTGTCCGGACGTGATAAACTGGATTGGCATCATCTAGTATTCTTTAGCACGAAATGAAGCTTAACCTATGGAGAAAATAAAAGTATAAATTTAAATTGTCTATGAACATGCTTCCATATTTAGTTTATGAAAAAATGTCTTGGAATACTTTTTTAAACTATCCATTGTTTAAAAATCTCGAGGTTTTCAATTCAATGCAAATAGCAAATAACAAAATTTTGTTTATTATCTAACAAATACTATTTGTCACACGTTTGTGTATGGTCTTAGTAAACTGCATAGATAACATTTAGTTTATTTATTTTGTGAACAATTAATTTGATATTTGATAGACAAAAGTCGAGTGGTTTGTGTATTTTACGCAATTATTTTGGTTTTAAAGCGATTGTTACCACATTGATGATTTAAAAAAATAACAATACAAGTGATATAAGTAGGACGTTACTACTATAATATTTAATTGCTACAAGGTAATTTATAATTTTATAATATAATTCGAAGATACCAAACAATTCACCAAAAATTCCGTAAAACAATTGAAGATTGACCGTCATTTTTTTCGTAAATATCATATTTTGCCACTTTGTCATCAAATATCTTAGTATCCATGATACTTTTATATCAGTAGAAAGATTTTTAAAGAGGCTTTCCTTTGGTAACATAGCATTCAGGGTGTTTCATTTTGGAAAAAAAAAAGAAAGAAAAAGTAGATTTGGAGTTTCTGATAACTATAGTGTAAACTAGAGTTTCCATGACAATTCAAACATTCCTTTACTTCACAGTGAGCTCACAAAGTTGATATGATTTTGGTACAAACTTTCCGATAACATGGCACCGCCCATTGTAGATCCATTAAGTATAATATTGTTTGAATTAATTTAAAAAAGGAAGAATGCAAATATGACATAATATAAAGAGCAATCCATTTAACAAATAAGTGTACGACGACGCGCCTAACTGATCACCGAGCTGATCACCCTGTAGGTACATTATTTATTTTTAAACTATATTTTAAAGATCTCTACCACCTTGATTTTGAACATTTTCGATATCTTTTATAAGAGAGCCAGGATATTTGGATAACGCGAGATTGAGACACCCTGTATAGTATTGTATTTAAATTATTGTGTTTTATTGGGAACTTATAGACTCAAGAGACCAGGTTTCAAAAATACATGATTTATGTACCTTTTTGATTACTTATGATTATAATGAAATTAGTCCAGAACAACGTAAACAACTGATTTACAGGTATTTTATTCAATATACAATAAGTCTACTAATTTACTATATCTAGTAATTAATACAATTTTGCATAAAGTTCTTCTTAAAATTTTATAAACCTAAAATAAAGGTTTAAGAAGGCGTAACTTAATAAAAAAAAATTTCCTCAATATTCCTCCCAATTTTGAAAAAAAAAAAATTTTTTTATTGATTTCAGTGTGAGAAATAAATGCCACTTTTGTACCGAGAAATACAAATTTTTTCATTAATATATTTATTGTGTTCAATCTCTACGACACACTGTACACCACAATAGTCTTGGTCATAGGTCACGGATGTTTTCCATCAGAATTATAGCAGATAAAATTTGACTCATTTATTTCTTATCGGTTAAAGATAAAAATTAATATATATATTTCTATCACTAGCTGAATAAACAGAAAGGGATCATATTTCTTACCAGTGGCGGGCCTGCCAAACAAACGAATAAAAGAAGCAGATAATTAAACAAAGAGATAAGTGCAGAAGAGAATAACCACGTAGTATTTACCATAAGTTTATCTGGTTAGTGGTTACGAATATCTAAACGGCAAGCGATTTAAAACATCACACCTTTGTTCCGTTTTATAACTTTATTTGACTATTGGGAATCAACAATGAACTAACATTATTTTCAGGAGAGAATACAAATTTGAAAACCTATTTCTAAGAAACATAAATAGAAGAAATAATACAAAAATATCAAATTTATTTCTCAAAATCATCAAAAATCTCAACTATATAAACGGCAACGTTATGTATATTATAAAACGCATCATCTAAAATACGATATTCCTGAAAGAATCTAAAATCTAAGAGAAAATAGTAGAATGGCAAAATCTTATTCTTCTTCTTGTTCCTTTTTATGATAACGAACTCCTTTCCTATCGAATGTTCTATGTGGCGGAAAATAAAACACATCACAGAAGAAAAATAATTAAATTTCATGTCAGGTTTGTTTAATACAATAATTAACGATATAATTATTCTCAAAATTTGCAGCTTTATATCCATGTGTGTGTAATATTCCGGCTCGTAAGAAACGGTGTACATCTACATCAACAAAGAGACCTAGCCACAGAGTTTTTTCTAAATTCGTAAAAAAATTGCTGCGATGATTAATAAAAAAATTTGTCCATTTATTATATAACCTGTCCAATTTTGTCAACGCTCATAATGACTAATAATAGCCCGGCCAAACAATAAATTAGTTATAATTTCTTCTAACATTTATTAGCCTTATAAATTTGACAATGGGGTTATTAAGTAATTTAGAGTATTAAGTAATTTTTATGCATATTATATAAAATTGCTAGAAGATTTTCGTAATATAATAATGTCTTTTAAGTTGTTTACTTTAATAAAATTGCTGTCGTATTATACAAGGTGATTCAGAATTATGATGCAAAAATGTAATCGTATGTAGAGATATTAAAATAATTTAAAGAGGTGTTTTTTTGTTTTGATCAATATATCGATTTTTAAGCTCTGTTTGAACATTTCTAATAGTTTAAAATATTTTTAAACTTGACATGGAGCAAGAAGTATTTTGTTCATTCAGATTCAGAATTCATTTTTACACAAAACTATCCTCCTACATATTTTTTATGCCACGGTTTCATTCCTAAAAGCATGCAAATGCTGCTAGCCCAGGAAAATTAGGGTTATGCCTTCCAAAAACGGGTGGAGTTGTGGAAACTGTTTTAATCACTCAAGTAGGTCTATAATATGAATAATCTCAGTTTGCCCCGATTTCCGAAAGGAGCTTCAGTATCCAGTCATGATGTAAAAAAACATCGATATTTTTGGACTTCCCGGTTTTTCTCGAATTTCTTCGAAACTGTTAAATCGAAATTATTACCAAAAATGTAGAGCACTAACTTCTGTGATTTAGTACCAATATTTTGGAATTTGCAAGTAGTTTTGTAAAAAGCTACACCAAAAAACGCCAATTTTTCACATTTTTCAAATTTTCTTTTCTTCGCATGCTCCTTTTTCTGTTGGTGATGCTGTAATATCCATTAGCACTGGAATAATAGGCGATAAAAAGATTAATGACCACAGAGCTGATGAAATTGATAAAATATGCATTTCAAAAGGTCATTGGTGGCAACTTTGGCAGTGGAAACATCGAGTCTTATCTCTAAAAGATATGACATCTCAAATCAAAATCCACAACAAACTCGTTCCTGTAAACGTTGAAATGATTTTTCGCAGAATCGCGTTCCACAAGAAGTCCAATGAAGAACTTCAGCATATTTTCTGTATGAGTATCCTTTATCTATGTTTGATGGCATAGGTATGCGAAAAATACAAAAAAGTTGTTTGATTCTTTGATGCCCTTAAAGAGTCAATTGATTTTGAATAGGCAGAGTTCGTCGTAGATGGATTTCTCTTGTATAGAGTGGTATGGGAGGCAAGAGAACCAATTTCTTCCATAATTACAAAGTATATAGTATTGGTAGATATGGCCAAAAGGCCATGATTGTGTGTGATGTGCAAGAGAAGAGTGCTAAATCAGCTGAGCGACTGCGCAAAGCTACCAAAAAAACTGCACCAAATGTCACGTTCGATGAAACAACGTCAGTAATCATGGCAAAATAATTGTTTCTTTCGAATGAACAAAATAAACAGCGGCTCATCTCTTTATTGATTTCACGACTTGAAGATGAGCACTTCAACGTTAAGCAAGCTACGGAGGACGCCGACATTTTTATTGTGGCCACTGGTGTTGACGTTGCTCAGCACTCTGACTGTGTGGTGGTTGTCATTGGGGAGGACACCGACCATTTTGTGATTTGAAAGGCAGACAAGATGATGTTATCTACATTAAATTTTAAGTTTTTTGAAGTTCCTAAAGACAGCATATTATTCCTACATGCATTCAGTGACTGTGATACCACTGAAATTCCTCCAGCCGTTGGACACAAACAACAAACTGCAGAAAGCAACAGAGGTATTCAGCAAATCCAATTCTACTGCTAATGAGGTTGATGAGGCGGGACAGAAGTGCATAGCAGCCCTGTATTCTGAAAATGAAACAAAGCCATTAAATGTGCTACGCTGTAAAAAAAATTGAATGTTGGAAAAAATCATAGAATGGAAAAACAAACATTTATGTTGGTTAGTAGATAACCAAGCTATTGTCAAAAAATTAAAAGAAAGCTAATATCTACTTACTGGTTAAGTTTTTTGTCACCTTCTTGGACTCCCTCAAAACATAACGCTCTAAAACTTTGGTTCTACAACATTTTGCGTTAATGCTGTTCGATTCATAGATAATGTACGTTTTATTGAGATGAAAGAGTATGCTTTTCGTAAAGTAATTGTCGTTTTTTGGTGTGGTATGGTTTTCGATTAAACACTATTGGAGGAATTCGAGAAAAACCGGAAAAACTCTGAAAAATTTCTTTTTTTTTAATATCACGGCTGAAGCTCCACTCGGAAATCGGAGCAAACTCAGATTATTCATATCAGAGACTGACTTGTGTGATTAAAGCAGTTTCCACAACTCCGCAGGTTTTTGGAAGGCAACCCCTTTTTTGGATCTAATTTTCCTATACTCTGTCTCACCAACAGATATATACCTACTCGTCAAAATTTGCTTCGGGACATCTTAAAATTGACCAAGATTCAATTCAAAAAATGTTTTAAAACAGACACGTAAGACAAACAAATTTTATAAAATTCTAATATACAGGGTGTTTGGTTAACGCTGTGCTCAAGATAAAAATTTACTGGAAAAACAGACATTCGTTTGACACCCTGTATAAACATGTTTTTGTAACTTCATCTTAGAGTTAAATAGGTAAGATGAAAACCAATTAAATTTCCCTTGAAACGCTAAAAACCCGGCACAAATTCATACATTTTTGACAGTTTTACAGCGTTGTAAACCTTGGTCAATTTTAAGGTGTCCCGAAGCAAATTTTGACGAGTATACATAGACTCCGCCTCATTAATTTTATAGTAGCGCAGAACGGAGTACGCAATAGTCAGTTTTACACGATGAAATGTACATGGTTATTTATTAATATCTATGCGTAACATTACTTTCGGTTCTTTTTACGAATAGTCGTGGAATGTTCAAGCAATAAAAACTATACCAACTATATACCTACATCTTGTTTTATTTTTATCCGAATTTTTCCGGTAGAAAATTGGAGTGTAACAAGGTTGGCTGCATCTGATATTTCTGGTGGGGTATAGGATAAATCATCTTTACTTTCGAGACTCCCCATTATTATCTTATGTATTATTTTACTTAAAAAAACTCACAATATTCGAATATTCAACACTCACAATATCGAAAACGTCAGTGAAAAATGTTTGTTGACAAACATATTGGTTTCCATAGTTACCTGAGACATCTGCTACTATTTCTTTTTAAATTAATTTGCACTAAATACACTCAGTTCCATAAAAAGTGAGGCACTCGATTTTTCGGGTAGTTCTTAAACCGGGGGACCGATTTGAACATTTTTTTTCTCAGTTTATAGCAAAATTCATTCTCTATGAGCCGGATTGGAAGCAATGGTGAGTTCCTTCATATTTCATGGAAATTAATGGAGAATTTTAAACCTAAGTTTTTTCACAGGTTTTCAAAACACCCTGTGGATTATTCTCGCATTCATGGAAAAATTATTCATTCTGAATTCGATGAACCATTTTTTAATAAACATTTTGTTTTTTTATTCATTGATTTATCTCTAAAATTGTCCGAATTACAGCTTTCTTGCTGAAACCTTGCGTATTACCAACTTTCTGAATTTACCGAGTTTTATAAACTAAAAATTTCTATTGGTTTATATGCTATACAGTTCTGCAGTGAGTATGACCACTCATCATGTGCATCATTTCTCAATACACGAAAAAGCAGGGTTCACGTAAAAACGTTATATTCGGAAAGTACCAGCGATAAAACAGTGAACAAAAAAACAAAATGTTTATTAAAAAATGGTTCATCGAATGCAGAATGAATAATTTTTCCATGAATGCGAGAATAATCCACAGGGTGTTTTGAAAACCTGTGAGAAAACTTAGATTTAAAATTCTCCATTAATTTCCATGAAATATGGAAGAACTCACCATTGCTTCCAATCCGGCTCATAGAGAAAGAATTTTGCTATAAACTGAGAAAAAAAATGTTCAAATCGGTCCACCGGTTTAAGAACTAAAGAACTTTAAAATTATCCGAAAAATCGAGTGCGTCACTTTTTATGGAACTGAGTGTATTATAATAGAAGATATCGTTCTATGATTTTAGTTCAATCAAATTAAAGTCGTTGTAGAAAAAATATTGTTTGCAACTCGTGTGCGAAATTCTTTGGTCATCTCGAACGATTTCTTGACTTGGCTGCGCCTCGCCAAAAAACTTTCGTTCTCGACCACCAAAGTAGTATTTCGCACCCTAGATACAAAATAGTTATTTTTGTATATTATATTTTGCAACCTAGTGTGCAAAATATTTTGCACACGGGGTCATGGTAACGCAATGTCAATGAAAAAATGTCTCATTTTAGACATTGACGTTAATGCGCAAACATAGCCTTTTTTGAAAGCTGTAAAAAAATAACTATTTTGAGAACCTATAATGCCAAACACAATTACATTACAATACGAAGAAATAAAAAATCCGTTTACTCACCGAAGGCCAATTTCTCTTATTAATAGCCTCAAACTACTCCGTTTAAGATTAGGTAAATAATCATCTTAATGCACTATTAAGAAATGTCACAAAAACGAATACTTAAAGGCAGTTGACAGTCAAGCCGGCTCCCCATTTATTCGTGTTTTTCGTACGTTTAGCGTTTATGCGTTCCGACTGGTCTGTTGCAAAATGTGTAAAACCGAGTCGGCCTTTGTCAGTCAAATCTAGCGGTTGCTTTGTAATTCGGGTTCTATAAATACGACCAATTGAGAAATTCAATTCAAATTTAGCGGACATATTTTGGGGCGGAGTCTATTTATATCTGTTGGTGAGACAGATTATAGCCTATGTTACATTGCGAAATTAAAAATTATCACAATTGCATTGTAAATAACTGCGGCTACCTATTTCTATAAACAATCATTCTTATTATTTAATCCACCTTATACAGCGTCAGCAATTATACTTCCTTATGACGCTAGGGTTTTTTGGACGTGATACTCAAGACAAGGTTTTTATTTAGCAGCTCATCAGGAACTGTTTGGTTTGAAGTTGGGCAATGAGCTTTGGAAGATACGTTACTACCATAGGAGTTTATTAATGGGATAGGTGATCCCTTATTACAATCAAGGGCGTTGAATCTAAAGTAGTGATCATTTTGTATCTTTACACGAACAAATTTTAGTATCATAACATCGAAAACGGTTGAACCTAACAAGATAACCTTGTTTACGTCATTTATCTAATGCCTCTGATTGATACATTATCGCAGAGCCCGTCAGGGGTGAAATCGCAATGAGGAACGTTCTTTATATATCTTTTACAGTATCATCCTCCGTATATAAATAACAATATTCATATTAATATTGATATAATTATATGTATTCTATAATTACCAACTAAAGAATTACAGCTTAAATATAGCTCAAATCAAATCAGCACGACTGAAACTATACCATTATTGCGTAACATGCAACTGATAATTGAAGTTCAATACCTCCCTATACTTTTACACTCGATGTTTGTTTTAATAATTTAAAATAAACGTAGGAAGCATTATACCTACCTAAGAGAGCTAAGCACAAATGTTACAGACTTCCCCTAGTTTCTTCTAACTGAGGCCAAGATTCTGTCTGTCTAAAATACAGCAGCATCGCCAACAAAACTAAGTTTCTCTGAGAATGGAAACTGATGGACCATTTATAACTATGTTAAACGAATAGAGGTCCTAATACCGTGCCTTGAGGTCCACATTCGGATATTTTCAGTGTCTTGCCAATTTCAACGCGTCGATGTTTATTTACCAAATGGATTTCCAATTTGACGACCGCACCAACAATTATCATTTTCCTTGACGAAAAAAATTATATACTCGTGTAGGTTATATTTATATTTATAAAATGAATATCAGATATGACTTTTCCACTACAGAGATAATTGTAAGATATTTATTTGCAAGCAGCAGAAAAAGTATATTAAGTTTTGATAAGCATTTTATCAGAAATATCTAAATATATAAATTATTATTAGCGGACAAACATTATAAAATTAGGGAGATTATATTTATTACTAATTGAATAACACACGACAATATATCATATTGTTTATTGTTTATACATAGGTAATTAAATCTATCAACTATACAAAGGGTGTGAAAAAAGTGTAGAAGGCGTTCTAATCAATTAAAGATTTTCCAAACAATTTTTTTTCAATGGCAGAACAGAAAATAGAGACAAAAAAACATAATAATAATATTCACAAACAGATCAATTAAAATAAAACATAGATCTGGCAACAAGACCACCACTTTTCCAACAACGTCGTTTGTTATTTGAAAATATATTTCGGGAAACACCCTGCATGCATACCAACGAAGACGATATTAGATATTCAGGTAAATAATACATACCCAACGAAAGTTATATTTGATGAACCAGATATCCCTCGATGCTTTCCTTAAATCTTTGAAATTCGAATACTCAAGAGTTCTACTCGCAAATGGACGGAAACCATAATTGAACATTTTTTTGATTATTATCAAATTTTCATCCATAGATTGGTTGTTTAAATTTCCCTGGATGTTTATTAGATCATCTATCGCAGGATTTACTTGACGGAAACACTTCCAATTTTTCACAAGAAAAGACATTGTCTATTCTCAGATATCTTCAAAACGCAATCATCTTGGAACCACCAGCACTATTAACTTGAATTCTCATAAACACCAATAATCGACTTCAATATAGAAATATGGAATATTTTTTGCCAATTAGAAGTATTACTGCATACTGTCATTAAATTAAATAAATCGAGTTAGATCATATTAAGAGCGACTAGCTTGGTAGTATTTTTCTTAGAAAATAAAAAATCCAATATATATGTGTGAATACATAATCAACTGTATTTTGCTAATTGAATTTACAAACTCAGCGGCGTGCTAAATACACAAGCAAAAGTGCAGAATTAAAAATAGATAGCGTATTGTTCATGGTACAGTCACACACTATGCGAAATTGAATTCTCATGCACATGGTAAAACTGCAATGTGTTAAAGATGACCGAACAGGATCGGAAGAAAGAGAACATTGAAAATGGGTACTTCACATTAAGTGCAACTATGTTTGGTCTGGTCCCCACTACCGATTAGACTATCCTCACAAGCGAATTGTCGGCATTATAAAATTTTGTCTATTAAATAACCGAATTTCCCCAAACAGGTTTTGCAATATTATTGTTTGTTTTTTCAGTGGCAACCTTAAATTTTTTATTTAACTAAATTTTTCGTGCAATTTTATGTCCACAAAACAGTGTTTACTTTTAATGCTCACCAAGGTAAAAGAGAAAAGAATAATGTCTTTTTGGGTGAAGAATCATTTATATTTAACGAAAATATCAAAGGCCCCAATACATATCCTTGGGGTGTTCCTGTTATAATAGACGATGCAGGATTCCTCATACAAATCAGCAACAACGATAATATACCCATTTCTTTCTCGCACATAATATTGCTAATTTTTTCCCTTTTAACTTATATACATAAATATTTGTTCATATATTTCAATAAATGTAATGTGCTACAACATCCTAACGATATTTTTCGTTGCATTACTCACAGATATATCTGTGTGACAAAAAGTATCACCGACCTCTGCACCCGCTCCTTTGTACCGTATCTACGGCTATGTTTCATCATTTACAAACCGTCCATACGTGATATCGAGATACTTTAAAATTGTGTTTAAATTATGAACTTTGTATCGAAACAAATAATAGGGATAAGATAAATTCAACTAAAACCGGAGGTTTCTCACAATACTGAAACACTCTGTATTTGCATCCGTTACGGTGCAGTGAGATCTAAGGGTTTGGTTGTGAAAACTCGTGGTATTAAGTATTGATTGAAGTAAGTGATCATTTATTTATATTTCACATTATGCTGTGCGTGATTGTTGATTATCGATAAAAGCAAATAATTGTGATGACATGTTTATTGATGGAATAAGGAGACAATGTCGTTTGTATTCATAAATTATTTTTTGTGGTATTTTGACAAATTATTGTTTGTAGCACATTTTTTTATATTAAATTGTTAATTAAGTTATTTGCGCGATATCCGATAGTGTTACATTATTTGTACGTTATTTGTTAAGATGCACTGTAATTTTTTTTTGTGAAATTTTAAGAAAAAGAACGGTTCTTAGTCAGTTTGCAGATTCTTAAAACTGGTTTCTTTGTAAATCGAACTGTTTTTTTTTTTTTTTTGAAAATACTGTGTACTCATAATGTGAATTACACCATGTGGATAAGCGAATAGATAGGCAGACCAAACACACATCAGACAGACAGCGTGGTTTCTGTATTATAATATTCTCAGAAAATTTTATTCTTGATAAAAGTTAGTGCATCTTCAGAAATAAAATTGAAGTGAATCAAATACAAAATTATGAAATCGGCTCAAGAGCAATGTACTCTAAATATCACCGATGTAGAATCATTTTATAGTAAAAGTTTCTTAAAATAAGATTTTATACGCAATTACGACTTATTATTTTATGAGTATTAATCTGTAGTAAAAAAATCGCAGGAGTACCTATGGGATTTCCTTATGTAGGCTGTAGGCATAAATGTATAAGGAGGATTTTTTTATGAACGGTTCGTAGAATTTTGGAAATAATAATTTGGAAATAAATCAAATTGTAATTATATTTTATATACGTTGTAGTTAAGAAATTTTTAATTTGTTTCATTTTTTCCTATTTTTAACAAAATTTCCAAAATAGCTGCTTAAGTTCTCATACCACCAAAGCAAATTTAATTATTACATTGTTTATAGTCTTCAATAATATAATCTGTCAAATTAGAGAAACTCGTAACGTAAATTAAGTTTTAAAAACATTCTTTTTCTTAGAAATATTTGCGGATATTTTTCTAACTGACAAAAACAAAAACGGAATTAAAGAGTCAAACGAAGTCAAATAATAACAAAAGCGTGAATTAGTGTCATATGTCCCAAAAAGAAATATGATCTCTACGGACGTGTGTTTCAAAGTTGCTGCTCCTTATCAGCGTAACGTAGCTTACATAATCGATCTTTGTGAGGTAGATCAGAAAGAAAACGCTGATGAAGACTATTACTACTATTTTCTATTACTAGTACAGGTATTTTCTTGTTATCAAAGGTAATTATTCTTTCATTATTTTATTTATGTTAGTCGGGTGGAAATAGGATGGTACACATAGGCTCTATGTGCTGACTGCTTAGTTCATTTTCCAAAGTCAACAATTAATTAAAACTATTAATTTCGCTAACCAAATAATTTTTATGCATATTTGGCTGAATAACTTACCGGCTACAAAGGTGAAAATGCATTTTTTGTAAATAACTTTAAAAATAACGTATTTTTTCCAACTAGTTTGAACCAATCATTACATGTAATAGTAAAGATTGACAATTTTTTTGATTTTTTAAATAATGAAAACGAATTGTCGTTATCGACAATATGTTTTTCCTAAGCAGTTTTTTTTTTTGAAAAAATGTCATCGTTTTTATTTTCTTTTTGTAACAATAATATAATGACACGCTTGAGATGCTTATAACGCCACAAATAGCAGAAATCAGAGCAGGTAAACGAGGTCCGTCGCACAGTGGCCCCAAAGTATGTTAGTTAATTTTTCATCCAATTCATTTATGTTCTCATTTTTCTATTAATTATTATTTTAATGTTTATTTTAGACATTACTAATTTGTCATTTCCATCAGTGCATTCCTGTTATTGGAACTATTGCATAGTCCTGTTGGAATGCCTAATTAGTAATTTGTAAATAAATAAATAAATAAAAAGTGATTTTTCTTTTTCAAATCAGTCTGCAGGTCTTAACACTTAAGTATTCGGAAAGTTCTTTTTTGGAATTTTCGTTTTTTAATTGCTTATCGATCTGTTAAACTAGATTTTTCGAGTTTTGTCTCTAATTTTTCAAAATTTTCACTAGTAATCATTAGTGCTTGAATTATTACCGGAATATTTTCGAGTGCACAAATTTTCTTTAAAAAATTGTGCACGAGAAAAATTTCCGGTTATTAATTCAAGCACGTGGGGAATTCGGTAAGAAAATTTCACACTTAAATTAAATGAAAAAAAAAATGAGGTTAGAAAATTCGAAACGGCCAAATTTATGGTAGACGTCACCACTTTTCGTTCTCTTAATCTTCCTTCTCCGAAAAACGCAGCGAGACGGCGATCCGGCAGCGGTTTTTGTTCGAAAATAGCGTTTAGAAAGCAAATGTCAAATATGATCATATTTCAATAATTTGACAGAAAAATTTTCACTTATTAATTTCACTCGGGGTACCCTCTGGAGGATAATAATTTCCGGAAAATTTTTGAGTTGCCATGGTAACGAAACCAAAAGCAAACTTCTGATTGGCTAAAAATGCAACTTGTGAAATTTTCCAAAGAAGTTTGGTTTATCATCAGAAATTAGAAAACGTCTTTTTTTTCACGACGAATCTTCATTTCTCCATTGCTTAACGACTTGTCGAGTTAGATTTTTGCCAATAATTTTCCAAAAATTTTAATGAAATTTCAAACTTTTCTGGAAATTGTTGAAAAATCAGGAGCAAAAGTAAAAAAATCTCCCTCGACAGATCGATAGGCAAAAAACGAAGAATTAAAAAAAAATTGTATGTAGAGCGATATTTACACAACAAATACGATTTTTGACGAAAATTCAAATTTTTATGGAAAATTTTGAAAAAAACAGGGACAAAAATCGAAAATCTGGCTTGACAAATCTACAGGCAATTAAAAAACGAAGATTCAAAAAAAAACTTTCCGATTGTTTAAGTAACATCTGCAGACTTATTTGAATAAAATAAGTTACTTTGGGGCCACTGTGCCTCGTCTCAACTCAACATTAATTTTTTATTAAAAACCAAGTTTATTTTATGCCGAAAGAATCATGTGCAAAACACTTAAATATAAGAATTTAAATTATTTACACGACTCCCACGAAATAAACATTCTTTTCTAAATTATATCGAAAAGCTTGTACTACAATTTTCACTTTGAGTTTTTTTCCATTAATCGATGAAGTCATTAATTGCCGTTAAATGTGAAAATTTGTTGCATTTTCTCATTTTTCAAATAAATGTATAAATTTATTATGAGAAGAATTTTGTTTTCGAGACATTTTTCTTATTATAAATAATATAAATCTAAAAAGTCTACAAATTCAAATTCAGTTTTTCAAAAAGACCAACAGTTATGGTATCATGCACCTTTTTAATTTTTTTTAAATCGAATTTCTTTTTTTCTTACTTGAAATTTCTCTAAAGTAACCTACTTATTAACTTGTTATAACAGTTGTATGCTTAAAATCGTGTACTTTTCAAAACAGCCATAAAATATATGAGTACCTAGTCATTTAAAGAAACCATGAAGTCATTATTTGCCTGACAACTTAAAAAAGGAGTTTCGTCAAAATACGACAATACAATTTTTGTTGGAAATCTTAAAAATAATAATAATAATAATAAATAATGCAGACAGAGAATTCCATAATTTTGTAACGCCCTGTATTAGGATATCATCATGAAGAAAATTGACATAAAAATTTCAACAGAAAATCAAAAAAAATATTTGTCAATTTGTCGGTCTGTAAACTGGACAACTTAAGTAGCCTTTGAAGTATAACAATGAATGAAGATGTTGCAGACATGAAATTATTATTTTCTTCTTATGTGCTAGTTTTTTAAATAATTATTATACGGAAATGCAATGTTGTTTCACAGAAGATTTATACCCATTTGAATCTGGCATTTTAATGTACAAGTTACAGACAGAACAATCAGAAAAACCACCCTTCTAGCTAACACCAAAAAGTTTGAGTGAACATCCAAACAAGGTTAAATTATCACTAATTCATAATTGTTGTACAAACTTATTTGCATTAGATAACAAACATTTATCAAAGTCCACTTTAGTAATATGAAATATATACACGGTTATTGTCTATGGATTGTATGATTTCAATGGTCGATATTTCGAAAACCATTCAAGATGGCGGAAAAATTCAAAAGCACCTGTCGATGAGATTTCATGTAGATTATATTCAGGTCATGAGGCCTTCCTTGCTTTAATTATATATATATAGGGGGGCGATAAAATATTACATTTATTAAAACAAACACTTTGTATATTGTTACATACCTTGAAAGTGCTTTCCCTTTTCAATATAAAAATATACAATACTATGTTTAAAAAAAATTAATATTAATTTAACAAAATTATAACTAATATTAAAATTAGTTGGCGCGTTGGCAGTGACAAAATCCAATAATAATATGAAATATCATCCAAATTCAATATTCTGAATATCCTGAAAAAAATTGGCAACGAAAAATATAATATTATTATTTATTGTTTAATTAAACAAATAATTTTCTTGTATTTCAAAATATGCAAAAATATACAGGGTGTTCCATTAAAAAAATGTTTACCGAATAATAATTGAGATATCATTATTTTCGTCACGTACTACCAAAACTATAAATTGTAATCTTTTTTTTTTGTCAGATGGCGGATTTTCAACTGGACACTGCCCCACCCGACGCTGAAACCCAAGCTATCGCTGAAAAAGAACTCCGGGAAACACCTGATATTGTCAAGCAAGCTTTAGCTGAACTTAGGGAGCTTTTAAAAAACGACGACACAATTTATTTTAAAGAAGATGATGACGACATCTTGAAAATTTTCTTGAGGCCCTGCAAGTATAATGCAAAAAGTGCCTACGAACTGGTAAGTTATGGTTGTAGAAAGCGTTTTAAGAACAAAAAATTACTTGCTATTTATATTTGTCTTCGTTTACTGGATTGATGTTTACATAAAAATAACAAATATTATGTAAGATAAACAAAGTGATATGTATGAAAAATTAGGCTTTTTTAACATTTTTTAACTCGAACTTCGAACATATTTCTGTTTAATTTTTCGTAACGATGGCCATTTAAATATCCTGACTAGTTTTGTGACCAAGACAGTAAACTTTAAATTATGGTACGTGTTGATGTTGTTGCAGCAGATGAATTTAAAGTTTCTGTTGATCGATTTAAAAAAATCAGATTTTCATTCCACTCATATGCCTTTTTTTATAAGGGTTTTAGTCCTCGCCGAGACAAAGCAATCTTTTTTAAGAAAGCGATAAAGCATTAAAGCTTATAACATCACTGTAGATTAGTGGCGACTGGAAATTTACTATTTATGATAATACAGAAATCATAAATATTTTCCGTTGAAAACTTTTGCATTTCTGTCGACAACATTTTTAATCGTAATAGATATCTGATTGTGATTGTTTACCGTCGCCACCTGTATATTATTCAAGTATATATATATATATATATATGATTATGATATTTTTAGCACAAATATGATTTCATTGATTAATCAATCCTAGGAATTATTTAGCCGGATTTTTCCTATAAAATTAGTGCTATATCGATAAAAGCAGGATTTTTTGGTAAAATAAGTTAAATTTACTTAAAATTAAATTAGTACGTACTTATTAAAATATAAGTGAATTATTTTTAATATAAAACCACTTAAAATTTTGATAAACGTGCAAATTGAAAGACAGTGAGAGTTTTTTAAGATTTAATCAACAGTTGAATGTTTACATAAATAAAAAAATACCTTCAGATACGAGTAATCACAGCTTTTATCCTACTGGTACACAATTATTATTGATTGATAATGACAGTAAATAATACATATTTACGGATTTCGTGTCAAATATATTTATTAATTGTTGATACATGGTAGAATGTATTGTATATTCGTAATTGTTTATGCTGCGGATGTTGAAGGAAGCTACCAATATCCCAGTTTATCACAGAAACATCTCCTGACATCAGAAATGAATAATAGAGCAGTACAATGCACAATCAGCTAGTTAACCGATTTAATATTACCATAGGGGCGTAGAAGTTAACGGCTACATCGCGTCTTAGTCTGTTTCCTAAAAAATAGAAGCATATTCAGTACTGGTTATATTGCATTTTATTTTAGTTACAGTGGTTAAAAATAACTTGAACAGAATATTTATTGAGCGATTATTATATTGTTAAGTAAGCTTATACAGAATAATAATATTATACTCCTTTAATATGAATTTTAATATATTATTATTTAATTAATTATCACATTATAATCAAGCCATAATATTTCTAGCAATTTTTAGTTCAAATAATAAATTACTCCGATTACTTAAAATTTGTTTTGTTTCATATAGTTAAACATGCTACAAATATTCTTTAAAATAATGTAAGTCGTTTCAGATGATTATTTTAAAATATAAGACTTTCCAAAAGTAAGAAAACGGCTGACTTAGGAAAATTAGGAATTTTAGAAAGTAATTTTTTTGGAATATTCCATAGTTTACTAGATGATATCGAGGTTTTAGGGGTGTGAAGATTTTTAAGATTATCTGAGGGTTAACATATTTTTTGTCAATGAAATAGTATATTTTTTATTAATGAATTTGAAATTGGTGTATAAATCATTAAAAACCTAAAGTGGCAATATTCAAAACTAGTTAAAAATTCCAGCAAGCTCAATTATCTTGAAACACCAATCTATCTTGACCACTTTTTTACATATAATTTTATGCTACGATACGAAATAAGTACCACCTTCTGCTAAAAAATAAAGAAGGACCCTTTAATAACCCTCTGAACTTTCATCTGCAAAAAATACGAGTTCCACTTTAAGTAATTATAAATACAAAACTAAAACAATAGCAGTTTTGTATTTATATGTCGCATTTGTATCGAACTTTTTATGACTTTTTCGGTTTTAATGTTTGAAAAAAAAAATAATTATATGACCTGAAAACTTGCACCCACCAAGAACTGAGTAAAATTAGATCAGTCCAGTCCGGATCAGTCCAAGATCATTCCGAAACTGTCACCGTTTTCACTATCCGTCCGTAACCGCCGCTCCGACTTGTAGTAATAATTTTCTTGAAAGTAATATTGGTAAGAATACACCGTGGTCCGCTACTATCCGTCCGTACCGCCTTCAGTTAAGTATAGATATTCAGAGATCTTATTGTTCGTGAGTACCGCTGTATTATACCTACTACTAAATCAAACTAGAGCTAATTAGTAATTCCTCCGTTTGTCTTTTGTTTCATAAAATATGCATCGGCTGCTTAGATTTGCTCGCTCGGTCTCTTTAAGGCTTCAGTGCATAAAGTTTTACCGGAAAACTTAATTTATGAAAAATAGTCATTGGTAAATAGCTCTACGTTTGTGGCAGTAGTTCGCCGTATTGTAAAACCCTCTGTATAGACAAGAATATCTATAGCTAACCGACTGCCCGCCGTTCATACTATATCCTGTTGGAAATTCCGTTTGCTTGCCGTCCGAAATCGTTTCAAGCCGCGAAAACAGACACCGGTTATCAAAACTCACCTACTTCCGAAATAAAATCATATTCACGCGTATATACTCTTGATTGCCAGCCCGCATATTTCTTGTCGCTATCAAATTTTTACACACTCGACTGCAAAGTCGCTGAAATATCCTATTTATTGATTTGTTAATTACTGTTTTAATAAATAAATACGTTGGTATACATAGGTAAAATTCACGAGTTATTATTTAAGCAGCCAGTTACAAACATTACAGGTTATGTAAGTAGAAGTCGTCACAAGTCAATTGATTTTTAACAAACCTCTTTCCCTTTACATATCATATTACTCACATATGGATTGCCTTCGCAATAAAAATTAGATTATTATATTTTTTCCAAAATATTTTAGTAAAATGTGCACTATAAAATGTGGCAAAAGTATATGAAACCAGATTTACTTTCCAGATGAAGCGTATCGCCGAATTTAAAGAGAAGCATAAGGACTTACTAAAAGACTTACTACCTGCAGATGAAAAAGTAGCCTTCACGGAGCACAACGTGGTTAACGTCCTAAAAGGCAGAGATCACAAGGGAAGAAGAGTACTTATTGTAAATGCTGGAGGTAAACTATGACATAATGATAAAATTTAGGAAAAATATTTATAAATATCGGGTGGTCCAAAAAAAACCGGAATTTTCATTTTACCTTATAACTTTTTTATTTTTTCAGCGATTTTCAACTTTTTGGATTCGTTCGACAGCTAAAGCTTTCAGCTAAATTATTATCTGTCAGAAGCTGGTATTATGATCATAAATGTCAAGGCAGACGTATTTAAACTTGAGCAATTTTTAATAACTGCTGGAATTTTGTTGAAATGCCGAATTTACAAACGGTTTGTTTCATCATCATGACTGGTCTTGTGGCAATATTTTGATGGGTAGTTTTTAACAAGACCAGTCATGATGATGAAACAAACCGTTTGTAAATTCGGCATTTCAACAAAATTCCATAAGTTATTAAAAATTGCTGAAGTTTAAATAGGTCTGCCTTGACATTTATGATCATATTATCAGCTTCCGACAGAGAATCGTTTAGCTACAAGCTTTAGCTGTCGAACGAATCCAAAAAGTTGAAAATCGCTGAAAAAATAAAAAAGTTATGAGGTAAAATGAAAATTCCGGTTTTTTTTGGACCACCCGATATATGGGGCGGGGAGTTTATTAAACATTGGTTGTTTCTGAGCATCACGAAAGTACTTATTTTTTAACAAAGACCTGGATGCAATGAAACTAAATTAGCAGGCTAAGCCCGACGCTGCGGTTCGTTGTTACATTGTTAAAATAGTTAGTTTTACCAAGTAACCAACTCATGTTTTTCATCACTTAAAATTAACCCACTTAATTTATAATAAATATAATGTTTCTCTCCAATTTCAAGTTCGTTGGTCTTTTGTTTTGTAATCAGCTATAGTAAATACTTTAATGGATTGATAAAAGGGTATCAGAACGTGATAATGTTAGATACAGATAATATTTGAATAATATAGAAACATAATTTAGTGTCAAGGGCAACAGTCTTTATTAAGTTTTTAATAATAATTTGTTTTTTAATCTTAATAGAGAGACCAAAATAGTATTTGCCGAGAAATAAACAATTATTTTAGGACAAAATGCTTGTCAAGTTAGTTTGAAAGTTAATAGTACAATATTTTTCCTGACCAGTTAAAGTTTTTTAAAGGGTCAGGAATATATTAGTGACATAATTTTTAAATAATGTAACACCATATAATAATAATAAAACTAGTAATAATAGCAATATTTATTCCATAACCATATATACATAATATAATATGTGCATTATACAGGAATGAAAATTGGAGCGAGAAATCAAACCAAATCGTTCCTGACATAATTTTGATGAAATTTTGCACAGTTAATGATTATAATTTAATTAAAGTACTTATGACTAAAAGGTATAAAATAAAAAAAACAAACATTTTTTTAAACTTGCTTTTCTTAAAAAAGTAAAAAAAACTTTTTCGGCAAAGAATTTCATGTACGACTGCAAGAAAAGCAAGGCGTGCGTACTTTGTATGATGATTGTATGAAAGGGGTGGGAATAGGGGGTGCGCACGCCTTGCTTCTCTTGCAATCGTACATGAAATTCTTTGCCAAAAAGAAATTATTTTCTACTTTTTAAGCACGAATTTTTTAAGAAAAGCAAGTTTAAAAATATATATATATATATATTTTTATATAATAGTTGAATTTCCTTCCTGACCAGTGGGTTCATATTTAGAAGCAGCGACTATACAAATTGCATTAATCATAGTTCAATTACTTTTCAGGTACTTGGGACCCATCCAAAGTATCGTCCGATCAGATTTTCCGTTTGTTCTACCTTATTCACGAGGCAGCAGTTTTAGAACCAATGACCCAAATCAGAGGTGTTGTGGTAATTATGGACTACGATAACTTGGGCATGAAACAAGTCAAAGCTTTAAGTCCTTCATTCAGTATGAAGCTGCTCAGTTTCATTCAAGACGCCATGCCACTTAGGCTAAAAGAAGTACATATGGTGAAGCAACCGTTCATTTTCAACATGGTCTGGACCATCTTCAAGCCCTTCATCAGAGAAAAGCTAAAGAACAGGGTAAGGATTATATTGCAAGCTTTAAGCGAAAGAAACAGCACAGCTCATTAAAGTGCACGTTATTGGACGAATTATACAAAATATATACTGCGCTTCAGCTAATCCTGAAAGAGCATTTTCGAGGAAAATAACATCTAACGAAAATAAAAAATTATTTATTTAGCTGTTAGATCAAAAGATACAAATTCCCTTTTCATTCCAAAGTCCTCCCCCCTATTAATAAAATAATCAAAATTGAAGTTAAGTTATGTTGAAGGAGCTATTTTCTGATGAGAAATTGGTTGCATCTCTTTTGCAAAGCAGTAAAATCCAGTTCACTCTTTGGTTATAAGCTTTGCTATAAATAGACTAGAAAATCGAAAAATTATCAATGATTCTGTTTAAAATTGCCAACATAACACAGCTCATTAAAGTGCACATTATTAGAGGAATTGACCAAAACATATACTGCTTCAGCTAATACGCAAAGAGTATTTTCGAGAAAAATAACACCTAATGAAAATACAAAATTATCTATTTACCACCTAGGTCAAAAACTTAAAAAAAAATACAAATTTCCTTTTTATTCTAAAGTCTTCCCCTCTTAATAATAGAATCAAAATTGAGGTTAAATCATGTTGAACGAACTATTTTCTGATGAGGAATTGGTTGCATCTCGTTTGAAAAGCAGTAAAATCCAGTTCACCCTTTAGTTATAAATAGACATGAAAATCGAAAAATTATCAAAAAATTATCCTTCGAAAGAAATGTCCTGCCTGTCCTTTTTCAGTATGAATGGATCAGGCCTCAAGAATATTGAAATAAGTTTTTTAAATTATTTCTTACCCCAACACCAAGACCCCAACTGCTAATGGAATTTGATGATGATTCATATGAACACCTATAACTAGAAAACGGATAATCGAATTTTTATTTTTCTAAAACCAGCGTGTTTGTTGGGCAAAATACAAATACCTTGCATATTAAATTTTGTCGTGTCTTCAAAATAAATTCTTCTTGAGGAAACATTCACTCAATATGATCCAACCTCAATTTTGGTTCGACTTTTTAACAGAATTCTTTAAATTGTTAGGAGGGATAAAATATATGCATATGTCCTAATGTATAGGACATAAACATTTATAAAATAATAATATTTAATTTTATATTATTAAGAAAAAGGAATTTGCTTGAAACCTAAAAAAACGTTGCTTCAAAAATAGTTAATTTAATTGCCCGTACATGTTTCAGATCTTCTTCCACGGCAACAAAATGCCGTCGCTTCACAAATATATGGATCCTTCTCATTTGCCAGAGGATTATGGTGGAGCTTTGCCGAAAATTGACTATTCTGGAAGCGATTGGTATCCCACGATAGAAAGCCACATTGACCACATCAAAATGATGAATAGTTTTGGACTGAAGAAGAAGGCTTAAGACAATACTCAATTCTTTCTAATAATTTAATACTTAGACAATAATCGTGAGGCATACGTACTGCACCAAGCATATGACTGTTTATTTTGCAGCAATGCTCTTTATTTGTGAGGAATAATTGTTATTTATACTGTGCTTTTATTTAAAATGTTCTCCATACTCAACATTTCAATTTAATTTTTTTAAATATTCTGTTGTCATATCAAAGCGTGTTTTGTTTTTGTGACACAGATTGTTTTTAATAAAAGTAGTTAGTAGGTAAAATTGTTAAAATTCACAAACTTCTTCAGGTCTGTGAATTGTGTTATTCGAACGTTAATGGTTATTGTGAACTTTAGTATTTAAGGAAAAATTGTGTTCAATGCCAATAATAGTTTTTATAATAAATTTTATTTAAATTTTCTGTTTAATCTAATTATATACGCAATGCGTGAAAATACGTTAAAGTGAATCCTAATGGACAAAATGGTGTAGGTAACTCAAATACGGTTACACACATTTTTTTTCTTTTTTTATTTAACATTAGCTTATTTTCGCTATTGAATTCAATCACCAATATCAGGAGAACGCCACTAACTATGTTACTTAAGCTGAAACTTCACCCTTTCACAAACATTAATACATATACCTAGTCCATGTTTTCCATAAATTGTAAAACTAGTTTTGTGAATAAATCTATATTATTATTATTATAATTAATAATACAGGGTGAATACCAATAACTCATTTTAATTTTAAGAGGGGGTTTCTGTTGATATTTATAACACAAATTACCAATAAAAAAATATAAAAAAGAAAGTTGAAAAACTGACCTACCTTACGTAAAATTGTGGTAAACTTTTGAGTACCGCTTCGTCGCTCTACTGACCCTCTTATGGGGTGAACAACATGCCTTTTATCCAAGTCATAGATTACCAAATTCTAACGTAAAAAACGTGACAAAAAACGTCTAATAAAGTTAAGCCGCCGTTCGACGGTCTTAAGTCATAAATGCAACACAGGCCGATACTGTTCTAATGTTATAAATTTGCGGTCGGAGACAAGTTAATTGACAGTGACAGCAAAAACTAGTGAATTTATGATTGCAATAAACAAGGTGAATGCCAGAAGCAAAGACCTATCCTGATTTATTTTCTGTTGAGATAGATAAGTTACGAAGTTCTGAAAATGTTGACGTATTTTAATTTATTTTCTTTCTCGAAAACTACAGGGTATATATTTTTTATTTTTGGTATATGGCCTTACCATTAAGGGAAAAAAAATTAACATTGACATTGTCAAGAACCACCGAGAGAACCACATCTAAGTAGGTACATAGATAGAAACACTTACATAATATTATACATATACAAGTTTATAAGACGTTTTAATAGTGTAAATAAAGGTGATTAAATTAAAACATTAAAAAATCGACTGATTTTGAGAAAAACTTTATTATTTTATTATGCTCCTTTTTATTTGAATTTTTTTGCTGTGTAAGGAATTATTTACAAGAAGCAAAAAATTTTGCCACCTTATTTATTTATTTATTTATTTATTATTTAAATATGGTCGATTCTAGGAAACTTTGAGCCTATTAAATAAGAAGACAATATTTCCAATAAGTTTTTTTATTATACTAATTTTTTCAAGGATTGTGTAATTTTAAATTTATTTTCTCTACGCTATAGTAGAATATTTTCACACATTTTCATAGTTTATATCCAGAAAGCTGTAAATTTTATTAGATATCAGCTTGTAAATTTGATTAGATCAGCTTTTTTTTCCAAATTTTGTTTAGAAAATATTCGGGACTAATAATTTACCTTAAAAGTTCAAGACCAACAGGTGCAGTGGCGTAACTAGGGGGGGCTAGGGGATACGTGCCCCCCCTTAGTTGGTCAAGGGTACGGGACCATTAAGTTTTTAAATTAATTTTATTGGTAGATTAATTCGAAATTCAACCTGATCTTGAACAGTGCACCCCCAAAATAGTGCTCTTGTTACGCTACTGGTAGGTAGAACAATCACCTGTATCAGTCACCTCGCCATATATAGTTTTCGATTAATCCCAAAAATTTCTCTGTAGTTAAGTTTAAAACATTTTTAAATTATATAAGTAGTCGATAAGTAACAGGTTTTAATTATTCGTGGCTAAATCAATATTTGTTCTTCCCATAAAAATTGCAGTTTTGAGTTGAATTGAATAGAATACTTTAAGTTGGATTGTTTATTTTAAATATGAAAATCATTTACTTTCAGTTGGTCATTCTTTAACGTGAGTTGTGAGAAAATCACAAAAATAAAGATATTTACATACGTAGTTTAACCACCGACGCACGAGAGGTGTACATTGGCCAACGCATTGAAGTAACCACAATAATTTCCTTAAATCCAAATCTAAACTAGTATTTTTTGTGCTTCCGGGGATTATTCACATATAAAAATATTGTTCCCTTAGTAACAAGTGAAATTCACCATCGTCAAAAAATCGAAAAGGGGACACCCATTTGTGATGCCACAGTCAATTTATGAATTATTACTTCAGTCCATAAGTATTAATTTTTATTAGAAGCCACCCATCGTACAAGTATCTGCATTAAAAGTTGCCTATAGTTATTCGGGCGGATTTAAAATTATGGCGAATGCGCCAATGATAATAATATACAACAAAATCATTGTACAAGACGCCATATCATTGTCTTTGAGGTTACAGATTTGGTTTTTCGGTCGAAGATATAGTTCATTAAGATCTATATTTTCTATGAAAAAAACATTTGAAAATCACTTCCGGTTTTCCCGGAAATGGCCCTATGTCGAAAATTTTAAATAGAAGTTTGTATATATTTTTTGACCATTGATAGGGCTTAAAATTCCATTTTCAATGATATATCACAAGTGCAATTTGTTTTCAAAATAAATAGGTGTACCGGGTGTAAATGAATAGTGGGCCACCCCTGTAACTTCCTCGGTTTTAAAGATATCAGGATAAAATTTTGTATGGTGAAATTAGGTAAGATTTCCAACTTTTTGTCACTTCCGGTTTCTCCGGAAATGGCCCTAATAGTCTTTTCTAAATGGACCACCCTGTATATTTTTATATTTTTGAAATAAATATCACATTTTGGATATATTTATATCTATTATTTTGAACAATTTATACAGGGTTGCAAGAAAAATCATTCGAATTTTAGTTGTCAATTTAGATTTAGAATTTTATAAAATTATTGAATTTCCGGCGAAATCTAAAATTGAATGTTATAATCGTTATGTATAACATCTAAACCCAGTATGTACTATGTACTATAAATTCCCTAGATAATATACAGGATGTTAAAATCATGGTAAATTATTCTTTTTAATTTTAATTTCATTTTTGTCACCATGCCCAGCAAACACAGAGTGTATTTGTTTCGTAACGTTAAGTCACAAATAAGTAACTCTAGAAGCATATTTCAAAATGTGAAACAGATTCGTAATTATGGCAATATATCTGTACCTGAAAGATTTGTTTTGAAATTGTTTAATATAGTATAAAACATCTTTGTTGGGTTTGAAAAAAATCGAAACTGTTACCTATCAAATGTTATTCTTAATTCGACAAACGTAAATGTTTCATAACTTATAAAACGCCATACTTTCAATGGTTAAAATTTGAGAATATTACGCAATTGTTGATGCGGTATTCCTTTAGTAGCTATAAACTGAAACAATTACGGAATTATTGAAGCAATTAATTTTCAGTTGTGAAGTGTTGAAAAATTTACATAATTAGTAATACGTTACATTTTCGCTATACATTTTCAAACAAATAAGTCGTTTCTATAGGCTAGAATTACTTCTGAGAGAGAGATAAAATTCAAACGACCAATAGAATCCTGGCACACTGCGCCAACAGCGCAAAGAACTGTTTCCGGCTTCAGTACAAGTTGGTCTGACTGAATGTGTAGAGTGAGTAATTAATTGTGTACTTACATGTGTGGTATAAACAAGTGGTCTTGTGCAAAAACTACTATTGTGAAAAATAATTACACAATATAGGTATACACAGCGTAACTGGTAGGTAAGTTCTAATACTTATTGACCTAAAATTAGATAAGTTTTAATTGTATGTATTGTAAAAATTAATTTCCTGGGCAAGATATAACATGGCGTGGGCACATTAACAGTGTGGGTAGCGGATCTTTTTACTAGGTACCTATAAATCGAATAATAAAATAAACGCTTTACTTAAAGAAGTAATTCTTCAGGTGATTTGAAGTGAAGAAAAGTTTATATGAACATATTATGTTCTAAAGATTTTTGTTTCTGAGATAAGCGGGTGTTGAATATTTAATTTCATTTCTGATTTTATCTAATTTTCCACAATTTGTAACATATGAAATTGAAATTTATGGATTCGATTTTTTTAAGTTTTGCAACATTGCACACTTCCGATTTAAACGTAGAGGTCACAGCTGTGACAAAGACATTCCGCCGGTCGTCCACTTTCTTCATTCTTCCTCTGTGCCAAAGATATAAAAAACATCACATAATTAAATTACCGACAAGGTCTGTTGTCTGTCTGTTTCTTATATAGGTACTTCGAACGATAAATTATTCAAAAAAACTTCACAAAAAGGCGCTAATAAAGTTGGCGCATTTGATGAAATGTGTAAACACTGGTATAAAAAATATGACTTCCGAACATTGATAGTGGTCCGGTAAAAGCTAATGAACAAAAAACAAGATCAACCTTGACCTATCTTATATTCACTTCAGATGAGATAGGTCAGTTAAATTCAAAATGTTGGCGTATTTTATTTCTTTTTCTCGAAAACTACCGCGTGTATTTCTTTAATTTTTTTATTTGGATTTACCATCCCTTTGCAACAAGCTTCTTTCTCTCAGGAATAATAATATGTAATTGTTTAACTTCATTTATTTTATTGAGTGGGCTAGAGTTACATATAGTACATAGGTTTCATAAGTTTTACAATCGAAATCATTTTCTCATTTCATCAAAAAAAAACCTTGTCAAATTTTGACAATCTCCCGCCTTCTCTTCTTATTTTTATTTAAAACTAGATACAGAGTTGGGTTAGCGCACTCACCTTAAGGAGATAAATAAATTGGGGTTCACCCTGTACAGTGTACATTGCTAGTTTGATTAAGAATTGATTTTTATTTGTAGATTCATGCAGGAAATGCTTTCCATTTATGACAGATGCCAATTTTGAAGTTGCGTGTAAGGACTGGTTTAGAGCGGCCAGCCAGAGATTGAAGAAAACAGAGAAAATGAATTATTTTATTGTACAATGGACAATAAATTGTTTTGAACATCTATTTGTCAATATTTTATCTTTTTCCTTTATTTTATAGGATTCCTCCAAACACATTAACAGTGAATATTAAGGATTAAGGATTAATTTCGCCTAGATATAAAAAAGAGTTTATCTTAAAAGGATTTATGGTCTAAGTATAAAGAGAGATTGAGAATGTGAATTTTGTTAAATATTGCAAAAAGTGATTTTAAAGATGGGTCCTGAAAAAGTAACGAGCCCCCTACTAGAAAAATGTGACTGAGGTCTTCGTCCAAGAAAAATTACTCATCCAATAACAAACGAAGCCAGGTTTGCTGTACGTGCATAAATCCACCCCCCAGCCTCCGATCGCTCACCTGCGCACTCCCGATCATTGAGTCTTTTTTGTTTTTAAATGTATTTAGTATAGCATTTTACAGACGCTCCAAAAATATAACTGGCTCTATACTGTCAGTACCTACATGTTGTCGAACAAATTACTTATTCACTGTTACTCAACTCGCGAGAACCAAAAAAGTTTCCGCACACTTTTTCGTTTTCGAGTTGTTCAACAGTGAATAGGTAATAAGTGGTTCGGCAAAGATGGACATGTATTGATTGATAGGGCCTGTCATATTTTTGAGCGTCTGTAAAATGCTACTATATGCATTTAAAAATCAAAGAGACTCCAATGATCGGGAATTGGAAGGTGAGGGATCAGGGTGGGAGGCGGATTTGTGCACATATATCAAACCTGCTTTATTTGCATTATTTGCATAATAAATATAAAACAAAAAAGAAACTGATTTGAAAGTAAATTGTAAAATTTATATTGCTTATAATAAGCAACTTTTCTGAAATTAATGAGCAACCTTAGTTTCTAATAACTTGCAACTGTTGTGAATCTGTACTTAAACTAAATTTGCATAACGGTTGCGAAGTATTTATATAAGTTTTGTATTTACAAATAACTTGGTGAATGAAACTGTAAGAGCCTAAATGTTTCAAGATATTTTCGGAGTTAGATTTTGGTAAAAACGAATTTATTACAAATGTAAATTGGCATTTGTTACGAATATTTTGTTTCGCAATTATGTAAAGTAATAGTTGCAGTTTAATAACGATGCATTGTTGCGGACAAATAAGCAATTTGTCACCAAAAACACGCATTTTTGTGACTGAAACAAAAGTGTAACACGAAATATAAGTAGCGTTAATGTTCCTTAATAGTTACGAAGCGGTGTTTGCTGGGTGGTGACACTCCATATCCCCCTCGTATGTTTATAATCTCTTGCCGGAGAAAGAGAACATAGCCATACGCTTCCGAAACATCTTTCTTGGATGACCAGCGACTGACTGACTGATAGGTGCAACAAGCCCTGTTTCTTAAATGCCGGACCATAATTTTACTACGAAATCTTAACACTGCAAAAAATATCGTCTGAACAACTGTTTCCAATTTACTGACGTAAATATTCATCCATCAGTAGAAAAACTCAGATAAACGCTTATTGCCAATTGTAGTTTGATACAGGTGTATGCAGATGTGAAGTGGAAATGTAGAGATACTGTGGCCATAAATATATTAACGGGATCGCCACCGAAATTACCACTAAAGAACCTCAAGGTTAACCGATAAGGTCATATACTTAGTAATAATTCAGATGGTGTACTGCAAAAGCGTACTTGAGGTTTGTAAAATTCATCAAATGCCTATCGATACCGATACATTGAAGGAAAATTCAAGAGCTTATAGATATAAACTCTCGTTTTGATGAACGTATAGTATACCCAAAATGTGTGGTGATTTTTCTGTTAATGTTTGGAGCTAGTTGAGCACCCTGGCACCTAAACTATTAACACAAATTAGATTAAATTGATATCTGTGTATATGACTTATCTTCAAAACGATTTCATATATCAGCAAAACAATTGACCTGTTCATACTTCAAGAATAGTCTCGGAGTGAACGTGACAACAAAACACACGAGTTCTGCTCAAGCTTTATAAAAATGTCGAAATTTCATGGGAAATAATTCAGGAACTAATTAACCATAACCTATACTGAAGTAGTAGTGATCTCGATGGCCAGAATATTAGAAAATGCTAATAAAAAAAAAATGGACCATGATATTAATTGTTATGATTTTTATATTCTCATGTTCCTTAAATAAATATGTAAATTTTTCGATTTAATAGCGCTTTTGTAAAATCAGTAGTGTAAAACAATAAAGTAATTTCTATTCAAGGTCATTATTGTAAATTATTCATTCAGGTGCCACAGGTGCGAATAACATCACTTGATTTAACAATTTTTATCAGAAAGTAATATGTTTTTATTAACAGTTACTGTACAGTTTAGATCAAGTACGTTTATCCCCTGTAAGATACTGACTATATTTTGTAGATAGTTAATGCAATAAGGGTGGTACAGGTGAATAATGAAAAATAGATAGTTGATTGAAGATGAAGTTATTTTGTGGAAATCCATTTCTAGTAAAATTTTTGCAATAAAAATTTTGCGAAACTGTTTGTACATTACTTGTGGAAATGGAAATTGACAAGGAATGTACAAACAGTTTCGCAAAATTTTTATTGCAAAATTTTTACTAGAAATGAAACTAGTGAGAACGTAGCAACTTTTATTTACTTAGTTCTACTTTCTAATATTGCTCAAAATGAAAATAAAACTGATTTAACTGCTTCATGCAGAGACTCTCCTAATAATATTTCCCGAAACACCCAGTCTGTTGGACCCAAAGGATTGACACTTTCCAAAGTTATCTGTATATTGAAAACAAAAACTAGAAACCAAAAACTGTTTATTTTCTCCTGCCATTTTTTCCCAAGCCGCTCCCAGTTCTCTCTGCTATCTCCTTTCCAATCCCATAATTAACCTTACTTATATCTAGTATTACATGAGTGAACTGATTATACGATATACGCATATATGTCACACTACAATAGCTCGATAATTTTGAGTGTCCCCTTGTCACTTATGAAAAAAATTTCACATATGAAAAAAATTTCAAAACTATACTTCCATTTTTTGAGACGATGTTTTACAGAAGACCAAGACAAGATTCGATAGTCGAAATGATACACTAAAATGATTAAAATTGTTGTTATTAATGAAAACGCATATATTGTTGGTCAACAACAACATACGGTGTAATATTTTAAAAAAAGCATAATATTATTCATATATTCTATTGAAGTAATACTAGGGCAAAGGTGGCCCTACTTAGAACAAAGACTAATAAATTTAATAAGACAAAGCTAGCTAGACAGTCATTGTTCAATTAGACCTAAGTATTATAAGATTTCAATGGTCGTCGAACCTGAGTAGCCGTTGACACCTTTAAATCAGTTTAAAGTTTTCATGCTCAATTGCTTTTATATTTATTGTGATAGTGGTTGCGTTCTCTAAAAAAATGTGAGTGCTTTTATATTATTTATAATATATACTACATATAAAATATTATTTTCTTCTCCTAAACTGGTAAGAAGTTGTTGACACATAATTTAATTTGTACACAAACTCTAATCATGTAAAAACATTATGTTTGATTAATTGCTTTGGTAGTTATAAAACAACTTCGTACTCGCTTATAAGAATTATGTATTGACAATGACTGTCAGATATATTTTTTTAAATTTAGCCAGTAGTGTTATTTATTTCTGTTGAAATGTGACTTTCGTTTAATTTCTTATTTATTGATCGATTATAAATTTAATCCAAAATAAATACGCCTTTACCTTTAGAAATGTTGAAAAGGTTTGTAAATACCAGTTTTGCGTATTTGACATTGGATAGGTTTATTATCGGATATTGAGGGTACTATAATGTAGAATAATTATACAATATCTTGTGCATATTTGTTTAAAGAAATTACTATAACCGCAACAAAATTCCTAAGATCTTCAACGTTTTCATAATTCCTTTGGAAATATAATAAAAATAATTTACTGAAGTTGCAATTGAGAAAGCTTCGTTAAGACATTGAAAATGAACTTGGCTAACTTCATGATATTTAACAAAATCTGCAAAATATACAAGGGTTAGGTTTTATTAAGCTCAGTTACATGGCCTGTAGACTGTTTTTATTTATTATTTTACATTAAAAAACAATAGTAGATGCAACAATAGGAATCGATTGTTTTCTTTCGCAGAAACTTTAGAGAGAGAATAAGCTATATCAGGAGATTCTTTGGTTCCCTCGCACTTCAGGAAACACAGACAGGTGACTTGCTGATATAGCTTGTTGTTTCGATCACCGCTCGCTGAAACGCAACTCATACGCAACGCAGTGTTGCCAATAACAATTATTGTTGATCGAGTCGATCTTTACTTGATGGAAATCCATGTTAATGAGTGAATGAAATAAAACTTAACTGTTTTATGATTTCCACAAATCTTTTATATTTATATATTTCACAAAATATATAAACTACATAACAATTGTTTCGCCACACAGTGGCTTCGTCAGATGATGAGTACTAGACTAAACTACTTCCTACAGAACGAGGGTATTTAAAGTGTTCTAGAGTATAATAAAATATTAACAGTGTTGTAAAATTAATTTTGAATAGGTGGGTAGCTTAAATATAAATAAATATGAAAAAAATCAAGAAGTATTTAAAATAAAACAGAATAAACTCACTCCCTCGATATCAAATATTAACAATATTTTAAGATTAATTTTGAATGGGTATATAGTTTAAACATAAATTAAAATATGAGACAATCAAGAAGTATTCAACTAAACAGATATGGTAGGTATATGATTAAAACAGATTTAACAATGGGGAAGAATTAGTTTCAAGTTGGTCATTTAGGATTATATCTGAATTTTTCAATTTGTTAATTTCCAAAGATTCTAATAATGTTAATTTTGGTCCTTTATTTTCTGAATATAAAATATCAAACTTTTCATTAAACTGATGATTTTCTTCGAACAGATGATTAGCGTAAGTAGAATCTTCTTCTCTATGTGTAAAGCTTCTTTTGTGCTCTTCTATTCTTTTCTTAAAACTTCTTCCGGTTTGACCAATATAGACTTTAGGGCAGGTACCACAGGTTAGCTTATAGATTCCTGATTTATTATCTTTCTTAATTTTATCCTTATTATTTTTAATAAATTTACCAAGTGTACCTATTTGCCCTAAAGTCTATAAGTCAAACCGGAAGAAAAGAATAGGAGAGCACAAAAGAAGCTTTACACATAGAAAAGAAGATTCTACTTACGCTAAACATCTGTTCGAAGAAAATCATCAGTTTAATGAAAAGTTTGATATTTTATATTCAGGAAATAAAGGACCAAAATTAACATTATTAGAATCTTTGGAAATTAACAAATTGAAAAATTCAGATATAATCCTAAATGACCAACTTGAAACTAATTCTTCCCCATTGTTAAATCTGTTTTAATCATATACCTACCATATCTGTTTAGTTGAATACTTCTTGATTGTCTCATATTTTAATTTATTTTTAAACTATATACCCATTCAAAATTAATCTTACAATATTGTTAATATTTGATATCGAGAGAGTGAGTTTATTCTGTTTTAGTTTAATACTTCTTGTATTTTTTTCATATTTATTCATATTTAAGCTACCCACCTATTCAAAATTAATTTTACAACTCTGTTAATATTTTATTATACTCTAGAACACTTTAAATACCCTCGTTCTGTAGGAAGTAGTTTAGTCTAGTACTCATCATCTGACGAAGCCACTGTGTGGCGAAATAATTGTTATGTAGTTTATATATTTTGTGAAATATATATAAATATAAAAGATTTGTGGAAATCATAAAACAGTTAAGTTTTATTTCATTCAGTCAACCATTATTGTGTGACAACCGAAGGCAAGATTATAATAAATCAAATTATTTTAGGTTCATCTCCTTCCAGTAGTAACACTTTACAACAATTTCAGCAAAAAACAATCCGACAGTTAGTCCATACCGTTAATATCACGATACTTCACATCTACTTGCTTCACAAAAAGCAAAAAGTTGTGCAAACCTTATTTAAAAATTGAGAAAATAGGTGAAAAACCGCTCATTTTTTTAATTCATATTCTTAAAACTCACCACATATCAATTTTGAAATGATTCACAACAAAAGTTTAGCCCTTCACCCTCCCTACCCCCCACAGTCGCATCCCTAATTCTCTTAAAAATTACAGTTGACCCGTAAAAAGCCTCAAAACACCAAATTTCACACAAATGTCGTTTTTAGGTTTTTCCGATAACTAAGTATAACTCTTTTCCTATTTTTTAACCCCCAAATTCAACTCAGCCAGAAAAGTTTTTAAAACCCACAAATTCGTCCGCATACTGTCAAAAACGGATTTCGACATTATTTACTCATCGAAACATCAACAAAAAAATTACCCCCAACCACCCCACAACGGCCTCGTATATTCTCTTAAAAATTACAAGCAAGTCTCAAAACACCAAATTTTTTCTAGATACTAATATTTATAATTTTTTCTCATTTTTCAACCCCCAAATCCAACTATGAAAAAAAATTCTTAAAAACCAACAGATTTGTCCACATACTGCCAAAAACGCAACTCGACACTTTTTCTCACCAAAACTTCAGCACGAAACAAAATTTTCACCCCCGACCTTCCCCCACTCAAACCCTCAAACTACGTATTCTCTTAAATATTACAATCGCCCCGTAAAAAGTTTCAAAATACCGAATTTCACACAAATATCGATTTTTAGCTTTTTCCAATAATTCTTTTTTCCCATTTTACAACCCCCAAATCAACTCCGCCAGAAAATTCTTAATAATCCACAGATTCGTCCACATACTGCTACACTGCAATTCGATACTTTTTGCTCATCAAGACATTAACAAGAACTCCCACAACCGCATCCTGGATCTCTTAAAAATTACAATCAACCAGTAAAAGTCTCAAAACACCGAATTTCACACAAATATAAATTTTCAGCTTTTTCTGATATGTAATTATGACGTTTTCTATTTTTTCAACCCCCAAATTTAGCTCGGCCAAAAAATTCTTAAAAACCAACAGATTCATTCACATACCTACTGCCAAAAACGCAACTTGACACTTACTTCTTCTCACCAAACGAAAAAATAAATTTCATCACCGACCCCAAACACATCCCGTATTCTCTTAAAAATTACAATCGATCCGTAAAAAGTCTCAAAACATCAAATTTCTCATGAATATCGAGTTTCAGTCTTTATAATACTTATAATTATAACTTTTCCCATTTTCAATCCCCAAATCGAACTCTGCCAGAAATTTTGAAAGACCCACAGATTCATCCACATAATGTTCATATTTTGCTCATCAAAACATGAACAAAAAAAAATCACGTACCTTCAAATTTACACCTCTGTAACTTCACCCCTTTGCATCACATACTCCAAACCCAGCCTGCACGCTAAGTACTGGTTCATCCTCTTTCCAACTAGACCAAAATCAAATTTGGATGTAACAGCACCGAACGCATTCGTGTCCAAAAAAACGTTTCAACCCCCTTATTTTCGCCCCTTCGAATTTTAAATTGTCTAAACTACTTCTAATAGTTTACATTTGACGAGATCTTCAAAATGACAACAAAAACATCCACCTAGCATGCATAAAATGATCTAGAAAATTCCAGGAAGAATGGAGATGGTCAAATTATTAAAGTTCTTTGAATTGTAGAAATTTTATTAGTATGAGGTTATTTCTTAAAGAAATTTGTCACTGAATGCTGTGATTCACGGCTACTAAAACCACAAAATAAATAAAAAATATTTGTACTAAAATAAAATTTAATAGAAGTTCTGAGACCCACCACGTAATTTTAGAATCTGTAGAAAATGTGAGGGTCATTTTTAATCGGTATTACCCTGACCTGTACTGTAATATAATTTCCACAATAATTTTTGGAAAAACCAAGAGCATTTTAGAGCATTCACGCGTCGATCTTTTGTAATGATTAAATATTTAGTTACTGATTTTTATTTTGCGGTCAGTTGCAGCATAAGTAAACCGGAAAAATATAATAATCTGGAGGATGCAGGATATCTCGTTCTCGTTCAAATATGTTTTCCGCGTGTTTGATATGTACTATTAATAATTTTGCTTCAAAAACTTTATAACTACACACACCGCGATAGTTTAGGAAAATACATCGTACTCGATGGACCGCGCGGGAAACGGAGTTTGAAAAAATTTTTTTCTATCGTCGTTTCCCGCACGACTAACGGAAGTTTTTGTCTGCCAGCGTAATTGGGGTATGCGAAGTACATATACCAACTACCAATGCGGAAAGATAGATTAAAAAATTTTAGATTTTTCAATATCACCTTTTCTAATATAACTTTTGTGCTCGCCCAATCGTACATTAAGTGGTCTAGATGATTCACCCACATAATGTTTATTACACTCGCACGGGATACTGTATACAGGGTGTTAAGAAAAATATACAATTTAATTCCTATTAGTTGTCAAAAACACCCTCTAACTGGTCCTCTGACATTACGTCAAAGGCGTAGAGGTTATTTCCCAGTTTTAAACTGGTTAATTTGAATATTTTTTAAATAAATCGAATTTTTTTGGATAGGAATCCCAAGGAATGTGGTAATAAATCCCCAAAAAGAAAAGGAAGATAAATAATTTATAAAATGCCACAAATAACATTTAAATAATATTTACATCAGTAATTAAGTCGGTAGTAAAAACCATTCGTTACTAAAGATTGTTAAAACATTAATCCGCGTCCGTTTGATCCAGTTCATTTTGGCAAAGTAGTTTAAAAATCGCGAGTAACCTATTTCAGTTTTTAGATATACCGAATAACCGTTGTAAATTATGTAACACGCTAGGGCCTTTTTTTAAGTTTTCAATTTATTAATGCAAGAGGGTATATTGTATGAAAATGAGCGTTTAAATATCTCTTTATGATGGGCAGGGATTGTTAAAATGTGTTTCCTACGAATATTCAGATTGTGAACGTGGGATCGGTAAATAATTTTATTATGCAGATAAGGGGCGATTTAAAATTTTACCAATTATTTTGCTTCTTATAAGAAGTAAGGGCGAAATGTATATTTGATGGTGTACTTTATTTTCAAATACTTAATATTAAACTACAAGTTTTATTTACCTATTTGACGTTGCTTATTCATGGCAAACAAGCCATAATTTCCCAATATTTTCCATTCTTAGAAACCCAGCTTTCCTAAAACCAGCATTTGAAGAAGGGAGATCCATTTTATAAAATAAAAATGTCTAATATGTAAAGTACTTTCTCAGCCTCTGCCATTCTCACTTGTAACACTCATACCATCTGTGTTAAGTTTTTTTTTGCCATTAGGTTATTAACCACACAGCTAGACACTTACATGTATCTAAGCTACAACGACAACGTTATATACACACATATATAACTATTCAAAGAAATAAAAACTTAAGGAAGGAAAACGGGGACACTCTCTTCTTCGTTCTGGGGGTCTGTCAGAACATTTTTCTATATTGACAAATACATTAAGAGGACCACTAAAAAGTAAAGGTTTCAACGGGCTTGGTAGGAAACATTTGTATCTAGTCCGGTCCGAGGTACGTGTCTAACTTCAGTCGGTAAACCCAACTCGCAAGAAAGACTGAGCAGGAACGAGACCAAAGCATACGTCAGAGAAAATGTGTAATAAATTCGCCGGGAGCGGGCAAAAAAAGATCTTATTCGTCGAATCGTCAATCTGATCGTATCCGTCGAGTAGTCAATCTAATCTTCAGCCAGAGAATCTTCAGGATAAGCCATATACCTACCGAGTGGGCCAAAAAGAGCGAGACCCCTGCCTGATTGTCTCCGAAGGATGATATTTTCAAGCAAAATGTTAAGTGTAAAAGTTGCAATCTATTTGAAAGAGGTGTCAGTTTTTGATTTCAAGGCAAAATCAGTCGGTGATCCGGTCAATTAAAAGAATATTGATTACTCCAAAACTAAAAATTGAAAAACCAATCCAAAGATAAAAAGTAGTCTTGAATACGAATCCGGGATAAAAACTTATAAGTTCCTATTTAAAAAAATCAACTTGGTCTTATGGGGGGTCATATATTGAGGCCACGGGCTCAATATCTGAGAGCACCTACAAATACAATACAAACTTTCATACTGATCATTTTGCTTAAAAATGTTATCCTTCAGGGATATTCCGCAGTTCCGCATTTTTTGTTCCAATTGGTACGTTTCAATACTCCGTAGATTGACTACATTGGGTTTATGACGCTTCTTAATGCCAAAATCGATAATTTTTTCAAATTTTAATGCAATTGTTTTCTTTGCGTTTCAGTGTGTTTTTGCTCTTTTCTAAGCTGAAGCAGTTTTTCTTCCAATTGTTAATAAAATTAATTCTTTAAGATGGGTTAATTAAACAGGAGTAATTCATTTACATTTTAATGTTCATGTGGTTGTGGCATACTGTCGAGATTTGAATAATGAGCTGAATGTAACTATTTAAATTTACTAGATGACACTGAAAATATGTGTAATACTTCACCACTTTGAAAACCTAAATTTATCTCCTGCGATTTTCACTTTGTATTTTTTAAAATATGGCACAATATCTCTTGTTATCACAATAATTAATCAGGATAAATAAATCCTTGGAAGGTATGATAATATGTTATCGCAATCGGAAATGTTTTTTGTACTTATCTACTTGCCGTAGTAGCATTGTGATACTCCAGCGAGTTCATTGTTGATATAGAGATACAAACCTAAACATCACAACTGAAAGCACCAGAACAAGAAATGTACAATTGAAAACTTGCTGAATGTCCATTTTCCTGTGGGTAAGTGTGCAAATTTTGACCAAGGCTGGACTCAAATTTGATATTAGGGTGGTGGGAAGATATATCAATGGGAGATGCGCCTGCTAAAGCATACATTAAAACAGTGACAGCTGAAATTACAACTTGATGCAACAGAAACAATAGCCATATACGCAATATGCAATTTACCTGAATTTTGAACTTCACGAAAAAATGAGTGCATGGATTTTTATACTGTTGGAAAAAAATGTGATTTCAACGATGTAATGTTTAAAGGTGATTAATCAAGTCAAATGACTCATCGTTGAAATCACATTTTTTTTCTTTATCCAACAGTATAAAAAACCAATATGGCGTCCATAAGAAAATCAAAAGTTGGCTATAAAAACATAAAGATCTAGTAGGTCTAGAAAATTTTTAAAATATCCAGTGGATAGCCCATATCGATTTATGTAAATTTGCTTAAGTAATAAAAAAGTTATGAACGAAATAAGAAAACGCAATATTTCAGATTTTTCAGGATACTCAGGAACGAGGCAAGTTATCCAGGAATTCTTTTCAGGTCCTTAAAGAGCATGAAAATGTGCAACTTTTCTCTAATTTAAGCAACTATGTACCTCTTGTTGTTTAGAAGATACCAATGGTGTACATTGTAAAAGTGACCACCCTGTATGTACAGGGCGATCGTTTGAAAATTCTACTTTTTAAACCCTTTTATTGTGCTTAAAAATACAGCTAGAAAAAAAATTAAAAATAATTAACCAAGTTTTTGTAAGTATATGTTATGAGTCTGCATTTATCTTACTGAATATACAGGGTACGCCACATAGTCATATTTTTTAAATGGAACACCCTGTATATTTTTAGTTATTTGGATAGCTCTTTTCATCCCCTTTATAAATATATATAATATATTTCACCTACAAATAACTGAGTCATTCAAATAAATACACTTAAATGCAAGAAAAACAAGTTTACATTTTAAAGAACGTTTTAATAAAAATAACAATATACAAAATAAGTAAAAATTATAACATGTTTTCAAAAATTCCACCATTATTTTCTAAACAAAGGTTTAATTTTTCTATGTATTTTTATTTAAAATAAATTTGTCTAAAAAAACCATTTAGTTATAAGTCTCCAAAACTTTTAAGAATATTATTTATTTGAATAACTCAGTTATTTGAGAATGAAATATATAACAATTATACATATGTATAAAGGGGATGAAAAGGGCTATCCAAATATCTGATAATATACAGGGTGCTCCGTTTAAAAAAACGTGACTATGTGGCGCACCCTGTATATTCATTGCAGACTCATAACATATACAAAAACTTGGTAAAATATGCTACAAATCTATTTTTTATTTTTTTTCTAGCTGTGTTTTTAAGCAAAATAAAATGGTTTAAAAAGTAGAATTTTCAAACGATCAACCTGTAAAGCTATCTAAATAGGAAGATGGGATAATAGATTGAAATGGCTAAAAAATTTAAACTTTATTAAATTCAATGTTCGTATATGTGCAAATGTCTGTCTTTTTATCAGTCAGTCAGTCAATCGGTTAAGGTTTTACAAAAGGAAAAATAAGTAATGGGTTGAACTTATTCACTGTCGCATGTGTGAATTCCTTATTCTCGAATTGACGTTTTTATTTAAATTTTGGCTTCCGAATGTAGCTTCTGTATTATGGCAATTTTAAAAACATTGGAATATTCTGCACTGAATGATAGGCATCAAGATTTTTTGAAAAATTAAAAAACCTATTTTGTTTACGTGCCATTTTAAAGTCCACTCATATGAAGAGATTAAATTAATTTGCTAAACCATTAACCATTTTGAAAACAATTAACATTGTGATATACGAAAATAACAGTGTGGATCGAGGTTGTTTTATTTTTTTATTCAAAATCTATCAGTTTTGAAAGAGAAAAAGCCTCTGTAAATGAATTGAGCTTTCTATATATGCCACATTTTTATATGGTAACATTTAACGCGTTCCTTTTGGTAAAAATTGCTTTCTTCTAAATTTGAGAAAAAAATGCAAACCTAATTTAAAACCTCAATTTTAGAGGGACGTAGTTCTTTGGCGAAGCGTTTCTGAACTTGCCTCTATAGGAAATATTTATTTATTTTAAGGTTCTAAATTGAGATTTTAAGTTTGTCAGTTAATCCTGAATTATAACAGAAAATAAACATGGTGCCATATAAGAATATAAAATCATCTATTTCCGGTTTTAAACCTTACCAATAATTTTGCTTCTTATAAGAAGTAAGGGTCAAATTTATACTTAATAATCTCCTTTATCTTCAAATAATAAATATTAAACCACAAGTTCTATTTACCTATTTGACGTTGCTTATTCATGACAAACAAGCCATAATTTCCCAATATTTCCATTCATAGAAACCCAGCCTTCCTAAAATCACCATTTGAAGAAGGGAGATACATTTTATAAAATAAAATTGTATAATATGTAAAGTACTTTCTCAACAGCCTCTGCCATTCCCACTTGTAACACTCATATCTTTTGTGTTAAGTTCATTCAAACGCGGAGGTTGCTTGAGAGAATACCTACTTAAGCGTGAAAGTGCTCGCGTGATTTTCTTCTCATATAGTTGTTCTGGTGTTGTTTACAGAAGGAATTTATTTAGGCGTTTGATGATTTCCGCTCTTGTTCTCAAGAAAACAAAGTAAGTAGGAGGATGGTTACCTAATTAACCTATTTATTTTATTCTTTTTGTAAATATTTTTTCTTGTTTTTCAATCGTAGGAAAATCAGTATACTTTTATCAAATCACATAAAATACAAAAAGTACTCTTTGCAAGAGGATATATTTGATTTATTCGTTTTATGTCATTACCTACTGGGAATTATCAGGCAATGAAAATATATTGTTATCTACACCATTTAAATAAAGGATGAGTGTTTTCGAGAATAGTGCAAGAATTTTTATTGCAAATAATTAGATCAAGCGGTATAGGCGCGTTCGCTTCGAAGTAATTTCAAATTGTTTTTTTTTTTGCTGGAATCAGTTCAGGAGACAGCACTGATGTTATGTTACCAGACGGTAACTCAACTTTGTTTATAACAATGAGAAAAATAACATTTTTTCGATCAAACAAACTTTTATATTTTTTTATCGATTTCCAACAAGAAACGTTTTCTCAACAAGAAATTTTTTTCGTAAAGTTTATATTTTCAATGTTATTAATTTTTAAGAATTGAAAAAACGACAACTTTTCGTTTTTTCACACTCTAAAAGTATAATAAAAAAATGTTTCCTTTACAATTTTTTATAATATCTTTAACTTTGCATATGAACTTCCAAAAGAATTTACGATTTTATAGCTATTAACATATCAAGGAATGTTATGACTATCATAACTGCTGCAGATGTCAGTTTGAAATCCGAACTCGTAGAGCGAGGATTTTAAGACATCTAAGGCTGTTATGATTCATAACATCCGTGATTTGTTCAATAGTTTATCGGTTTCAGAAAATAAAGACATTATTAATAGATATTACCTTTTGATATTCTCTTATTAATAACGATTTCATTTCATTAGTTGGTCAAGTCTGTATGGGTTGATTTGTCGCCATGGTTACAGTTATATTTTGTTTGTTTTTATTTGTTACCTTTTTTCATATTACATAAATGTTTACATTTTTAATGTCACAACGGCTACATAAAAATGGACCTTGGATTTCCTGAAAATACATTTCAGTTGGATTTCAGTATTTAATTATTATTGTTTGGAGTTTTCTGTCTGTATGTATTAATAAATAGCCCTATAGTTTCATTATTTATTATTTCATCTGTTGACAGGTATTGACAGATCTGTATTGTAATATTACCGTACAAGCAATAAATATAACTGTACAACTTTAGTTATGACTTATTTACCAGCCTACTTTTGCATATGTAAACTAAGGATTAATATCCTGAAACCGATAAAACTTTTTATATATGTAAAATTTCTTTGTTTTTACCCGCGCGTACCAGCCGCCCTAATTCACTCCAAGTACTGTATTGGTGTCTTATGTATATCGTGATATCTCTATTTTTTTTATAATGCTATTATTTTTATTATTTTTATTATTAATTAATTACTATAAATTTATTTATTAAACGAATTAAATATTTAATTTAATACAGAATTTTCAATAAATTATTACTCTGTTCATGTAAGTTTTATAAATTATTAGCTTTTTATTAACATACATTATTTATACATACGTATATATAAATATACAGGGTCCGCCATAAAGTTGGCTACATCTGGGAAAAATTTGTATTATTGAGATTTCTAAAAAAAACTCTATTGGGGGTTCGTTTCTGCATGTCCAACAACCAAAAAATACATTTTGACACATGCCATATAATTACCGGTTTGGCGAGAATGTAAAATATAGTTGACGGTGATACCGAAAAAAGGGTCAAATTGGCATAATATCGAAAAATTTCATTAAGAACAGGAGCTTATAATCCAACATATATCAATCAATTGAACCATATTTGAGAAAAGATAAAAAAAATACAAATTATTATCGAACATTTCTTGTTGGAAATCGGTCAAAAAATATTAAAACATGACTTTTCATAATCAGTAACCTGGATTTTTATAATTAGTAGGTAGGTACTGTCTTCTGGACTGATTCCGGCAAAAAAATTCAATTCGAAACTAGTTCGCAACGAATGCGCCCATACGGTTTGGTCTAAAAGTGTTTCGTTTGGAGTGTTGAAATTTTTTTAAATAAAATTTCTTTCGATACCACAAAGCCGTTTACTGCGAGATTTTAAGAATTCTGAATTTGATGTTTGTGTTTTTACTAGTTTCAAATAAAATTGCGATGTTCCTCATAATTATATATTAGCAGAATATAATTAAATTAAATTAAAGCATTGATTAAGGAATGAACAAGATACGCGACTTCAATGGTAAAGTGCGAGGCCTTTTTTGGCAGCGAGATCTCGGCAAGTTGCGGGCATTCCTGTGATTTACGTAGTATGCTTTTGACAAACCTGTGTCGTGTTTGGTTTTATATCATTAATAATCTAGTGGTAATAAAAATTTAATGTCCAGATTAATTTTAGTTTAAAATTATTAACGTAGTATGTTCTCTCTGCCAGCTATTTCTCAACGTTTGTTTAACTTTTAACCGTCACATAATTTTAAACTAAAATCAATCTGAACATTCAATTTTTGTTTTCACTAGATTATAAATTATATAAAAGCAGACACGACACAGGTTTATCAAAAGCATACTACGTGAATCACACGAATGCTCGCAAATTACCGGGATTCTCGCTGCCAAAATTAGCCTGGCACTTTACATTGGAGTCGCGTATCTTATTCATTCCTTAATCAATGATTAAAGTAAACAAAGGAAAGAAACGCCTTTGAGAGTTAAAAGAATGGTAAATGTCTCCAGAACATAAATATCCTTTGCTTAGAATTAAACATAATATTTAAAGGCGCTGTTAAATTCACACAAACTCAGTGGTGGCGAGGCTCCTTGTTTATACGAGTAAGGATAACCTCGTCTCTCCACCACTGCACTGGTTATAACAATGTTTACTTGTGAGTTCTTGAAAACAAAACTGAATACCAAATTTAAGATTCATACAGTACAAGGCTGTGAAATATTTCTTGAAAATCAAAAGTTTTTTGGGGGATTTTGAAATTTTTTACGAATACCTAATTTTAGTAGTCCCGTCATTGACTTGTAAAATATGTTGGAAAAATAAATCAATAGTTCTAGAAAGTTTCGTTTTCTGTATCTTGAAAACGAAACAATTTGAAAAATAATGTTCAAAATAACAAAAACTAAAACTTCCCATAAATTATTTGCTCGTGTTTGCAGTTTAGTTTTATGCTAAATTGAATATATTTATTATATAGATACTAAAAAGACATGTGCCAGTCGTCTAGGACGCTACGTTTTTTTTCAACAATAATTGTTAATTTGTAAAAGAAAAGTATTAAATTATTCTCTATTCGTTTTTGTGTTTTTGTTTAATTTGTTCCTCCGTGTCCACAGAACAAGAAAAATATAATGCCAGACGTGTATGTCCCTGTTTTTGGAAAACATTTAGGTATAAACAATTCAATAGTTTTAAGTATTACTTTGAAACAAAAATTACAATAATTGCAACATACAAAAACAATATTTCCTAATATTTCCTGCATAAAAAATGACAACATAGGAAAATGAAATATTATTGAATATTTTCTATATCGCTGTCCTCAGACACACTATCTTCTCATATATTCTATTGAATTTGGCCTCTTCTTTCATTACATCACTCTCGTTCTCTGAAATTAATAACACATTACAATTTTCTTTTCATTTAAATCAATGTAACAATAAAAAATTTACCTGTTTGCTCATCCTGTGGTAATTCTTGCAAGATATCCTTGTACGACAGAGATACTTGACCATCTCAAATTTAACATATTCTCATCTTGGAGCCATCCGTAACTTCAAAATTATCCAGGGCTTATTAAGTCGCAACACTTCCATAATTTGGTAATATATTAATATATAATGTTCTCAGCAAATGTTGTTTTAGTTGGAGGTAACGATGAAGCATCAAAGTTGGTTATAGAATATTGGAATGATTGATTTATATTTTTAACATTAATATGCTTTAAAAAATAACTCATTACGCGCATCATTGACAGTACATATATTTTTATATTATAAATACGACAAACAAATTCTTCCAGATTATTAAAAGTGGAGGTACAATTATTTAAATCATTTTTTTTCCAGTTCAAAAAAAAGATTTCTGGCATCTGTTAGAGATAGAGATACATAGTTAAAAAATATATATTAATAGTAAAAATATCTGAAAGTGTAAGAAGAAATTGCACAATAAAATCATAATGTTATTAATTTCAACAATAATTAATAAAAACTTTCTGACTTTGGAAAATCAGTGACACTAATGTCTGGAAAAGTCATATTTATAGTTTTAATATACAATAGAACAATTTAGCCCAGAGCCCGACACGAGCAAATAATTTAATGTTCCGTTTTCTTTGTTGCAATTTTGAAAATTCGCGTTATATTATCGCAGTACAAATAAGATGACATAATTGTTTTCTTATTTTTCATGACCTAATTAACATTTCCTCTAAATTTCATTGGCGAGCAAATCATTTAAATTTTTCGATATCAAAAAATTTAAAAAAAATCATTAATGCATGGATATACATGGTGATGTTTATCTGAAGGTTTTGTTAAGGACCATAAGTTTTAAAAAATGCCAGACGCCAGCAAATTATTTAGGGACACTCTTTTTTCCTACTATAGTTTATTTACTTATTAATTAATAATGCAACGATAATGGTTTGGCAGAAGTTGTCATTAGTGGTTTTTATGATCAAAACTTCACTATTTTCAACTTCTGCAAAACATGTAAAGGACTTAAAAATGTCTGTCACCACCTCTCTACCTATAAGGTATAAAAATACAAAATAATAATAATAATAAAAATGTAATATACCTACAGAATGGTGACTCAGAAGAAAGGGGCATATTGTTAGGATAGTTGGAGTACGCTTATGCGAATTAGAAATGGCTATTAAAAAATGTCTGAGCCTCTTTTAAATTGTGCTACAGGGTGATTTATGGGTTTTGCCCAACATTTCTTAAGGACACCTCTTTTAAACTACTTGCCAGTGGCAGCTCATATTTTGGGTGCGTAGTAGTACACTGTGGGTAATTTACATCCACAAGTACTCAAAAATTGAAAATGTATCTAGTAGTTTGTTGTTTTAATGTTCTACTTGATTGATTGAAATTTAAAATATATATTTTTTTAATTTCTCCCTTGTTGATTATGATTACACGTTAGTTATGTATATAGTAACAGAATGTTGTAATATGAGTAATATGTAATGCTTTCATTTAAATAAGAGACGAAAAGATAATTTTCTAATTTATTTTGTGTCGTTTTTTGATTCTGATTCCATTTAATCATTTATTTAAAATCGCTAAAAGTGTGACAAAATTCATATTATATGTAATTTCTTAATTTAATCTAGAATTCAAAAATTATATATACAGGGTGTAAATTTTTTCATGTGAGCACTAAAAATGAAAATTTCTTAATCCGAATCTGATGTTTTCTATTTTTGAATAAATTGACAATTAGTAGCGTACTACACATCCAAAATATGAGCCTGTGCTGGCACATAGTTTAAAAAATATAACCTTAAAATTGTTCTTTATAAATAATAATTAATTATATTGTTGAGTGTAATTTTCCAGATAAATATTAATTTTTAAATTCTACTTCTTTAAACAAAATTGATAAAGCCTCAGGTTATTGCTGATTTCTAAAAATATTTGATGATAATTCTGGTATTCTTATAAGTATTATTTTCTCGTGCAAAATAAAATTTTTAAAACCTCATGTACTTACTGTTTTCAGTCTTGCTAATCTAATTTTGCTCCCGATTTTACTTTTTAATTTCCAAATTTTACCCGTGAAAATTTTGTTCGATCTAATTTTAATTAATTGTATTCAAGTTTTTATCCCTGCATGAAATAATAGAAAAATATGTTTCAAAATCCACCTGCCTGAGAGACTTTTTGTCACTTGCTCGGTCACGATTTTATGGAATATCTCCCAACCTTTGCAAGCGCACTGTATACATAATGTATCTCATTAAATTAATTAACGCTGTGCAGAATACACTTCCGAAAGTTTTAGATTCATTTCAGAGTCACTTGTCACTTATATAACTGACCTTCTCTCTTCGCCAGCATGCCGCATCTTGTATCTTCAGCATCTTAAAAGATTACTCAACTTTGTCTGATGAGAAAACTGCCACAAAAAATTAATTGTACATTAATATATTGATTCTTTGCCATAACTACTTTTGTGAAAGTGATGTTCGACTTCATAATATACATTTTATTGTTATTGTTAAAGCCAGTGGCCTTTGTAAGAATAATCGAAACGTCGCAATAGTTTTCTCTAATATATTTTTAAATGCACCAATGTAGGAACTTGATTGATTCTATACCATTCCTTAATCAATAAGGCTCCTTTTTTACTCTGAAAAAAACATGTGCAGGAAGGGGGGCGGACACATTTAAAGACAACGAACTCGCAGGCAATATCCGAAAATACAATTAATTTATTAATTTCTACAAATTTGCTAGATATACTTATGTATTATTTGATGGTATATTTTACATAATTATTTGCCCCTGATAATTTTACCAGGAAGTCGTTAAACATATAAATTCCGACATCAAAAAATTTCTTTAAAGTAAATTATTATTAAAGCTTCATAAATGTATGAAAAAAAGGAACTATTATTTTCTGTAATTGTAGAGAGCGTATTACACATACTTGTTTACTGAGAAATAAATGAATCGCAAATTTTATAGTCTCGGTGACATTGCCGAAACAGAATAAACAATTAACAATTCGTGCATTTCTTTTCAGATAAGTTCGTCGCAATCCACGTTTCCTGAATTACTAACAAGCACCGCGGCCTCGGCCTTTACGTGAAACATGGTCATTTGTATAGAAACAGGAGAAGACAACGTACCCTTTATACAACTAGGATCTTACCAGTTGCGGTTGGATTTGGAGGAACTGAGTGAGGAAGACAAAGATCGTGCAGCCAAAGAACTCAGGGAGAACCAGGAGAATGTCCAGTTTGGTCTGACGACGTTAAAGCAGCTCATTGAAGGTAAATTACTATAATAACAAATTAACTTACTAAGATTCTTGGTCATATTAAATGAAAATTATTTTTATTCTTTGACTTTGCAATTTGCTAAACCATCTTCGGAGACTTTTTTAACGTATAAACTATGCAGAACATCTGCTTATATTGGGATTTTTAAAGCAACTGAAGGCTAATACAAAGTTTACTAAATACTATTTCAGTAAACTTTATTTTGGATAAACTCTGGTGATTCAAGATTTATTTACTTTATTGATGGAAAGATGTTATTTTTTTATGTATTTATTTTTTTTAATTCTAAATATTACTCGTTACTTTAATAAGTTAAAATTCATATTCTAAAAGTATACGGATTTCCTGTGCTATGTATAAACTTTTTTGTATCTTTCAATGTGTCAATTAGATGCACCATTCTCGAGTAAATTGACTTCAAAGATGAAAGAAACTAGCACCAAATGTTGACTTGTAATAAAATAATTTTAATAACAATAATTTTCTTAATAATAACAACTACAAATGGATCACAAATTTATTAATCTAATAAATGTTTGAAATGAGAACCATTTTGTTGGCTGCACTATCGGGATTGCATTTCGATCTGTTTAGGTAGATTCCCTATTTTTGCAACAAATTTTTCAAAAATTTTCAAAGAAGTTTTATTTTCATCAAAATTTTTGAAAAATTAAGGGCAAAAATCGAAAATCTAGCTCAGCAGATCGATGGGCAGTTAAAAAACGAACATTTAAAAAAAAATTGTGATTACTGAAGAAAGTGCTGTAAAGTGATATTTACATAAAAAGACGGTTTTTTATGAAAATTCAAACTTTGAATTTCGAAAAATCAGAGACAAAAATCAAAATTTGGTTTGACAGATCGATTTGCAATTAGAAAATGAAGATTTCAAAAAGAAATGTACCAATTGCTTAAGTATGTATTAAGACAGGCAGACTGATTTGAAAAAAAAGTCCTTTGGGGCCACTATGCACCGTGTTCCCATTAGAAAATCTACAAACGAAGCGCATATCAGCAGCATATTCTTGATTGGAGAACTTAAAAGGCATTTCAATTATTTAAACAGATGCAAGTCAATAACGAGTCCAAAAATGCTTAGTTCTGAAGCATGTCAAATCCTATTTGCCATAGTTTACTTTGTTATTATTAAAATTATTTTGATTACAAATCAGTATTTGTAGTTTCTTTCATCTTTGAAGTCAATTTTCTTAAGAACGGTACATTTAATTGACACATTGAAAGGTACAAAAAAGTTTATAAATAGTACAGGAAAACTCACAAGCACATCAATTTTATGAAAAAATAGTGGCGTGCCTTTGTTTTCAAATAAAATATTTGTTGGCTAGCCAATATGCACGTCGCTGTATTCTAAAAAAATTGCAACCACTATCTGATAAAGAATACAAAACAACTTATCTATGCTTAATTTCAAAAAAATATCTTTTGTTAATATTGAATTATGGCTGATTATTCTAAAATAATTCCATATTTAAGTAGATAATAAACGAAGCAGAATTCGACCATATATAGTTTATAGGGCACACTGTCCTTGTTTTATGCTGAACTCCTGGTAAAATTTATATAGAATGTAGACAAACTAAAACAACCAGTGATATGGAATAGATACACAGAAAGAGTTAGAGAAGAATTGTAAAATGAAAATATACAAAAAACAACGTAGAATACAAACGAAAATTGGCAATATTTTAAAAGGAATCGTTAATGCGAGCAGCAGAAGTCATCTGTGGAAAAGAAACAATAAATACAAGCAGAAAAATGACTAAATGGTGGACTGAAGAAGTCAGAAAGGGAAAGACATCAACAAGCCTATAAAAAATATATGGAAATAAGGTTGGAAGGAGACAGAAATAAATACATAGAAACAAGAAATCAGACAAAACTAACAGTAAAAGAAGCTAAGATAAAACGCTGGATAGAATTCGGAGAACAAATAAATGAGAATTATGAAGAAAATAATAGGAAATTCTGGAACACAGTATAAAATTTAAAAAAAAACGGGAAACGTAAAGAAACCAGAGGAATAAGAGACACATAAAATGATTTGAAAATTAACATAGAGGATATACTGGAAGTATGGAGAGAACAAATTCAAAAACAACAGTAATGAAGAAGACATCACTCAAACGAATCATGAATACACAGAAGAAGAAATAGAAAATGTAACATTATGAAGAAGTAGAAGAAGCAATAAAAAGATTAAAACTAGAAAAAAGCGAGTGAGGAATATCAAATAGTACCAGAAATGATTAAATGCGGGAGGAGGGGGGGTGGAAAAATAGTAAAAGAGATGCATGATAAGTTTGGATAATTTACTTTGGAGACTATCTAAATTACCACACAATTGATCAATAACTTTTTGTGCACATGCAATATTTAAAAATATCTTACGAATGAATTACTAGTGTCGTTGACTTAATACGCTGTAGATGGGCATGATGGTGTAGGTTTAAATCACCATATACCCACAAAAAGTTTTGATTGAGACAATTACATAAATGATAAAAATGCGACTGGCATTAAAAATAAATTACATTTTTGAATTATGTACTTTGATAATAAATATTTAGAGCTGTTATGTACCTACGTTTCTATTTATTTTTCATTTCAATATCAAAATACCTCGAATTACGTTAATAATAATAATTAACAATTCCTGGGGTACAAGTCCCATTTAAAGTAACCTTCCGACTTGAATAGTAAATAAATAAACTGATTTGTATTCCGTATTTAATACAATTGTGGTCTGTTGATATTGGAATTAAATAATTTTAAACGTGATATGTCTAGTATCGTATTCAGCTTATTAGATAATGTCATGGACAATTTTGGGAGAAGGTTCTTTAGCCGATATAAATATTTAGACTGAATGTCAATATATTACAAAAAGAATGAAGTTAAATAAAAGCCTCATATAATTAGCTAACCAAATATTTTTGCTTTGTTTTCATCTAGTTTTTCGATATTTGTTACATTTCTGTTAAAACTATGAAATTTTAAATGCAACACCCTGTAGGTATATTTTTATATTTTTAGATTCTAGAGAGGATTTAAGGTGCGACTGCACTTGTTTGAGAAATGTTTTAGCCCACTTGATTTTTTTAGACATATTTTATTTTTGCATCTTAATTGGATGTAAATACAAATTAATGATTTAAGCACATTTGAAGAGTTATAAATCCTAAAATAGTAGAAGAAATCTGACAAATTTTTCTTGGATCATCTAGACCCAGGCCATTGAAGTTAGCACACTCGCGGCAATCTACAGTGTGTCTCACTTTTCACCACTACACCCCAATATCTAGGCCATTTGTTGATCGATTTAGATCAAATTTGGTATACTTCTTTTCTTTCAGATCGTGTTTAAAAAGTTATTAATAAAAAAATTTTTCAAACTTAAATACGCCTACTATGATCAAAAGAAATTGGTAAAAATTAGGAATTTATATTAGCGATTGAGATAGGGTTTTTGTTTTTACAGATTCTTGTTCGGCATGACCTAAAACGCCTGTATACCAAATTTCGTTAAAAAATTTTTATTCTTTTTTTTTTTAAGTAATAAAAAACTAAGATTTCAATAATAAAAAATAATAAAAGTTGAGTTATTTGATATTTTCTAAAAAAAAGTGTCCTAATGCTTAATTAGCGTCATTGTATCACCCGACTACCAAGTTATGTAAATATCCGACAATAAATAACTGGAATAGTGGGGTGATTATTATTGAAATCTTAGATTTTCATTACTTTTTTTTTGTGAAGGGATGAATCTGTAAAAACAAAAACCTTATCTCAATCGCTAATATAAATTCCTAATTTTTGCCAATTTATTTTGATCATAGTAGGCGTATTTAATTTTGAAAAATTTTTTTATTAATAACTTTTTAAACAAAGAAGTATTCCAAATTTGATCTAACTCCATCAACAAAATTGGCCTAGATATTGGGGTGTAGTGGTGAAAAGTGAGACACACTGTAGATGCAGAAATAAAAATTTCTCAAACAAGTGCAGTCGCACCTTAAATCGTCTCTAGAATCCAAAAATGTAAAAGTATACAGGGTGTTGCATTTAAAATTTCACTGTTGAAAATGTGACAAATATCGAAAATTTTGCATTTTCCCCTGTGCATTATGTCCTCCAAATTTCAATTTTATATCTAGAAAGTTCTGAGTGCTATGACTTGCCTAATAAATTTGTTAGCACAGAATTATTTGCGATTTTCAAGAATCAATTCAATAATTAAAAAAAGGTTCAATCAATTCAATTCAATTGATGGAAAAATTAGGAAGGATAGAGTCTTACCACTCGACCATTTCACTCCCAGGAGTTTCTAAAAAAAAAAGTGAATATTGGAACGTGTAGATCGTCGAATTCTACCTCAAAAAACACCCTATAATGTTCTTTTTGCTTTAATACCCGTCGAAATACAGGGGTTGAAAACGTTGATTTTTCAAATGTTTTAAACAAATTACTCAAAGAGGATCACATTTTCGAAAAAGTTAGCTAATGAAATAACAATAAATAATGCATGTAATAAAAATTTGTTTAGGCTCATCGTTGCCGAGATAACTTGAACTACTGGGGTGGTTTTCACCTTCTTAAAAAAAGCATATCTATTCCTTTTTAATATTTACAAGCAGCAGCTATAGAATTAGTTCGAAGTTTGGATACTTTTTGGCACAAAGTGACTGTATTATTAAACATTTAAAGCCTGTCTTATCCCAAATTATATTTCATAGTTAGATCACATTATTTGAGTTGAAAAACTCTGTGGAGATACTTCCGCCTTATGGATGTACTTGGAAAATTTCGTATGTATGCGTATATCTTAATTAGCATATTGTATAATATTGTATTATCTTTGTGCAAACAAGTTATCCAATAAATATATATTATTATTATTATTATTATTATTTCCACCAAATGCATATTAGTAAGTGACGACAACTAACTAATTGAGGTTATTACTCAGATTGCAAAACAATGTATTTTATGTTGCGTTGTTCTTGTCTATTTTAGTTTTTATGTGACGATTTGATGTATTGTTATTTATAATTAAGCGATGAGCTAAACCTTGTACCAGCTTAAAAATGTGATTAGAAGTTTTAACCTGAAAATCAATTGTCACAGATTCATCTGATTAGTTTACCTTCTATGGACGTGGCTAGATAAAAAGTCATGAGATTAGCGGCGCAAGATTCAGTTAATACGAAATGACTAATAATTCATCATTTTTAAATTACATTCTATAATATATTTTCCGTAACAGATGGTCATTTTTATTAAATTGTAAATTAATGTAGTTATCATATATTAACGTCAACTTAGGAATTATTTATGTTTAGTACTGCAAGAAGGTAATTTTTATATCTAGCAAATCTTAATTATTCAATTCACCAATTTGAATCTTGCATAGTTATGGGTACCTCTTATGAAATATATTTCGTAATCACCGATTTCTCTCGGAAATTTTGCAGTCCATATCACATCTGATACTTATCTGAAATAAGAAATGTTAAAAAAGATATCTAGTCTAGTTTTAAACAATGAAAGAAGGATGTGTTTCTATTTACAGAATTGTTGAAATATATTATTGCGACAAGAGTCTCTTAATTAAAAATGGATTTTACTGTGGCATTTTAGAAATACTTTTGCAATTTAATTACTTTCATAATTTCATGACCAACTTTGTCAACAAATATTTTTATTAATTGTGTTTCAACCCACTTACCAATCCAATCCAAACAATCCACAACTGGAATAAGGATTAAAGAAAATTATTCTATTTAAAAAATGAGTTCTCTCCAATCATCTTGGCAAAAGGAGATCCATAAACTTAGGATTTGTTTTCCGAATAAAATTTTTTAATGCTATCGGTATAAAGTACAGACTTAGCAGTTAGGTATTATATATATCAGCCAAATGCCTTCCGCGACTCCCCTGATATGATACCATGATAGCCTTAGAGAAAAAAGATCGCAAGACCTTGCTGACCAATCGATGTCACCCCATTGAGCAATAATACTACCAGGAAATTTGGTTTGAACGAAAGTGACTGTTTCACGTGCTATGTTGCATGTGGCTCTATTCTGTTGTAACTAAATTCAAGTTCAAATAGTTGATTTAATTGGGAAAAAAAGTCGATTAAAATCTCCTCATAACTTGCAATATTGACAGTAACAACGTTGCCACATTCGTCCTCGAAAATGTACGGACCAATGATTCCTTCAGCTCATAGTATATACCATGATACACAGAGAGAGTGTATCGTGGTGTACACCAGGCAGTCCATTATATGGATATTTTGGTTTTTCTTGAATAACATCTACTAGCGCTTCTAATATGAACGTACCCTTAATTCTAACACCCTGCTTAACCAATCAGAAAGTAGCGTCATCTATTGGTCCATCGTATATTTTTTATAAGTTAATCTACTTACCGTTGGGCAACTATATAGTTTTTATTAGAAGAGGTCCAGAGGTCGGAGAAGATATGGAACGGAATTTTCAATAAAGGAAGAACTACGTAACCCAATTTGAACCAATTTCAGACCGCATGTGCTATATCAGAATAAAAGCAAAAGATGATAGTATAGCAATAGTCGATATACATGCACATTCAGAAGAGGAGGAAGATAAGATAAACGACACATATTATGAGAAATTATCAGATACTATGGATAACATAGCAAAAAAAGAAATAATATTATTGATGGGGGTACGTGAATGTCGTGAATGCAGAGATGGGGAAAACAGTATATGAATATAACAGGAGGAGAGACAAGCATGATTCAAGCAAAGACAATGGCTTCGTAATAGAAAATGAAATGCGCATAATGAGCACATATTTTAAAAAGAAAAACATTCACAAAATGACTTGGCGTATACCAGAAAGAAACTAAGCCAACCAAATAGTTCATGTACTGATACAAGAAAAACATGCAACGCTTATAACGAATGTCCGAACTTTTAGAGGGGCTGATGCCGACTTGGATCATTTTTTGGTAGGTTTAAAGCTAAAACAACTGATGAAAAGAAAAATATCGGCGCCAAACACAGCAGAGATACAATTTAGAAGACTTAATACCTAATAGATGAAAAAGTGAAAAGAAATACATCGAAGAAAAACTAAAGAAGGCAACAAATGAAAATGACATAAACACTAAATGAAAAAATATGGAGCAAGCAATAACAATGTTGGTAAAATAAATAAATCTGACTGTGCTTATAAGACAGGAAAAAAGACTTGGATGAATGACGAGTGTGAAGCTAAGATAATCAAAAAGCAAATCTGGAAAAGAAGAGGACTACATGAGACACTTATAACACCGGAAAGAAGTAAAAAAAGTTACGTAGAATATTGAAGAGAAAACAAAAAGAACAGCAAATAACGAAACTAGAGACTCTAGAGAGTCAGAATAAGAGAAAAGATAATAATAATAATAAGATAATAAACTTTTATAAAAATGTCAAAGACATCAGAAGTGGATTTCAGACAAAGACAGTATATTGTAAAGATAAGAAAGAAAAACCTCATGGTAAAATGGTAAAAAACAAAAATGGAGCGATAGATTTATTTTGAGGAAACGTTAAATGGGGAAATGGGCACAGAAAGAGACTATGAAGAAAACAAATATGCAGAAGAAATGAAAGAAACAATACAAGAACCCTCGGAAGAGGAAGTAAACGATAATAAAAATCCGGAAAAAAACGAAATAGTTGTAGAGGTAAAACCTTAAGAAGAGCAATATTCTAATCCAATTGATAAAGAAAATTTGAAACACAGAAAAGATGTCACTAGTTTGGAACAAAACCACTCGTACCAATACATAAAAAAGGAGACATTACTAAATGCAGAAACTTCAGAGCTCTGCTAGATGTCGTATTATAAAGTAATAGTCATTATTATTAAGAGGAGATTAGAAGAAAAATCAGAAGAATTCCTAGGAGACTATCATTGAGGTTCTTGCAAAGGCCGAGCGACAATGGATCAAATTTTTCTAATAAAACAAATATTAATGTTAGCATATGAGTATGAAGTTCATAGTTTAATGCTATTCGTAGACTTCAGGGCTGCTTATGAAATAGTAAACAGAAAAAAGCTAATTGGAGCCCTAAGGAAATGTAGGATCCCAAACAAAATAGTAAATATGGTCACGATGACAATAGAAGACAAAGTTTACGCTGTTAAAATTGAAAATAGCCTTTTCGAAGAATTCAAAGTGCAAAGAAAACTAAAGTTAAGAGATCCTTTATCGACGATCTTATTTAGCATAGTATTAGATAGGATAATTAAAGAAAGCGGCATAAATACAAGAGAAACAATAATAAGCAGAAAACATCAATGTTTGGCCTACGCCGACGACGTTGTATTGATAGCTTAGAAGAAAGAACTAAATAGCATATCGAAGAGTCTATTGAAGATGTTAAGAGACTACGGACTGGTGGTAACCGGGAAAAAACAGATTTACGGAGTTAAGACACAATACAAAAGAAAAAATGACAGAAAAAGGAAAATTACAGATAAGTCTACCAGAAGAAACTCTAGAACATCAGGAAATGGATAGGGGTACCAATAAATGATAAATGCGGAGAAGATATCTGCACACGTGGTGATGAACAAGAAAATAGAAAATAAAATAGACATGTGAGAGGAAAATTCTGCGTAGATATTCGGAGGTAAGAAGACGGAGATAGGATGGGAGAGACGGATAATAATAAATAATAAATACACCACATGTAATTACGACCCCCTTTATCCCAGAAGGCTGAGCCTTGTGCGGGAGGGGGCTACACATTTAAAGACAAGGGACACACATCCAATATCCGTGTATAATGGAAAAATCCCTCTCACAGTATTTTCCATTGCCACGACCGGGATTCGAACCCGGGACTTTTGGGTGAGAGGCAGGTACTCTACCATCTCGACCATCAGTCATACCAATGATGATCTAGGAAATTTAAAAAATATGCAACCAGCCAAAAGCGAGCGAAGTGATAGAAACCAATAGACTGGAGTGGTTGGAACACTTGGAGAGGATGGACACTGATAGAAAGAGATAGTTCGGAAAACCCTGGCAGTTAAGAGAAAAAGAGGGATACCTAGACGGAAATCTAAAGAAGAAACAAGTATAGAACTGGAGAATGAACGAACGCCAAAGAGAGAAGCACAGAAAAATATTACTAAGTAGTGGACCTAAAAGGCCTGTAAACGCTTCTTCAATATACAAATACACATTATTTGCGTAATACTTCAAAGATGTATTAATTTATTGTACAATTAAAAAAATGCTATCTAGGTCGCCTGCACTAAAATTTCTCGGTCGCGCTATTGTTTCTAATGCGAAATTTGACAATAACTGTTTCATAAAATTACTTCCACTTTCTGTTACATTATCACCTCGAGCTATTTACTAAAAAGGTACCGTTAAACTGTTACAGGTATTAAACAGCACATTTTACGTTTCGGTAATATACAATGACTCCGTCGTGCTTCCTGTTAGCTCTGTTTCGTTCTTTACGTGTTGCATAATAAATTCCAAATGTTGCTAGCAGTAGCGGTTCGTGAACAGTGGAAGAATGAGACAATTAAAGTCAAATTAATTTTTGTACCGCAGATAAAAAATTACCGACAAAGGAACACGTGCGGCGGCTTGTTTGAACGTTAAAGAGGCCACGTTTCTGCTTTGTAAATGCGGCATTTTTTCCCTGCTTTACAAATCTGAAATGAACTATAATATATTATGGAAATCCATAGAAACGATATTGCTAAAAACAACTAATGAACAAGAAATTAATGTATGTGTACAAGAAACGAAATTGGGAAGCAAAATTGGTATATTATTATGTACTTCATTGAACCTTTTATGCCCAATTGAAAATTTAAGAATTATTTGTTTTTGATACATTTACGAGTTTATTTACTTTTTTTGAATATCGTATTCTTGTGAGTATTTTCTATTGTAATTTTTTCTCCCATGAGCAACATACATTTCCTGCTGCTAAACAAAGATTTACTCGCATCTAATCTTTTGAGGACACTCTGCAACAGATGTTGTTACGAAACGTTATGAAATTCATTTCGCCTATTATCCTCCAATTTTGTCACGTCTACTCGCCTCTGCACTGTAATGGGTCTGATCTTGAAGCCGTTATACAAATAATTGTTCTTTTACTGTTATTCCTGTTTTAATAATTACTACGAACGCGTAAATTCAAAATTTAAATTGTTTAAAAAACTTGCTTAATCTTTATATTTCCACATTTCACAATTTAATTGTCGTCTACGCTCAATTTCCGGAAGACTTGTTTAGTCGTTGTATAACTATTAGAGTGACAAAGATTAATAGCGTCCACTATTGAGTTGTGATATAATATAAAAAAAAATACTAACAAACTTATAAGCACTATTGGTGTGGAAGGTTCCTTATATCTATATCTACGTTTTTAATTTAAAAAAATGCATAACAAAAAAGCGTAAAGAAAATAATTTTCCTGTTAGGAATTATAAGAGGTGGTTTTTAGAAAAAATTCACAGTCCTTCGCAAAGATGCAACCGGAGGAGACATTGGAAATGACGAAGTAGAACGCAAATCTTGTGATATTTCGGATGTGATAAAAATGAAAATTTGTTGCAAAGTAGTAAATAGTTATTTCATTAACACAAAACATTTTCAAAAAGTAAAATCTTATTATCAGTAGTTTTATTTAGAAATTAAAATAAAAAGTTATTTTATTAACAAAAACATTCTCATAATGAAAACTAAAATGGTATTATACAAATTTTTTTCAATGAAAAACATTTTTAATGTTAAAACTGAAATAATTTAATATAATTTCGGGAAGATGAAAAGTGATTCCAAGCAATTGCAAATACCGATATCGATTAATCGCAAACTATTAAACGCAGCTAATAGTACAGGAAAAGTGTCTAAACTGAACAAGAACATAGTGAATTCGTTGAAACTTGACATATACGTTTAAAAATATATACCTATGTTTCAAGAAACTTAAGAGTCCCGAACCGTAAGGGGTGTGTCGGAGCTGCCTACTTGAAAAATCGTGGGATGAACTAGGTTTTTCACATGCATAATAAAAATTGGCAATTGAACCATGAGAAATTTTAAAAAATAATTTTCATTTATAGAGAAATATTAATTTTTGACTTTTTTATTAAATTTTTTTACCAATTTTACGTTTGTTTCCTTCATTTTATGCTTGTTTATCTATGAGTATATTCTGCAAAATGAAAAAGTACATAATCATTGTACAAGTGAGGATTATCGAGTTGTTTAAAATTTTATATATATTGAATGAAACACAATTTGTATATAAAGAAGATCGGAATCGATAGCATCTAAATCTTCTGCGTCGTTTAGATCCTCGATAATATTATCCATGTATGAATTTAGACATCGCACTCCCTGACAGTTTCCGTAAATTTGTGAGCATCTTCAACCTGTTTTTCTGTTGCGGTTGCAGGAGATAAGCTGCAATATTGATTCTGCTGTTGGCACAAAAAGTGTTGTCACAGTTTGTAAGGAGCCGTTAATTTTCTTCTATCCCCACTGTTGTGAATTTTTTTCATTGCCAAGCCATTTCTGAATTTTGTAGATTACTCGTAATGAATATTAAGCGTCTGCATCTGAAGTTTTTTTAATTGATTAAATCTGTATGAGTTGAGTGAGACATTTGTGATTTTCCTTGCACTGTATACAAGTAGGAAAAGAGTTTCACCAGCCTATTTTACTTGTGAGTGAATTCTTGCCATTGAAAGTTCTTACTACATTAACCAACTGCATTTCTTTCTGAAGAAGTTTGATGACTTTTAATTTTTCTTTCTGAAATATTCTAGACGTGGTATCATAACCACTGAAGGCTTTCTACTACCGTCTATATAAATGAACTTTGTAACCCTAACAACACGCGCGATAACGATAGTAAACATTCGAGTTACCTGGTTGCTAAGGCGTTGCTCTCTACGAAAGTTAAACTGATGCGGCCAGGACAGAAAAGTAGAAAAACAAATTTTAAACGAAATTAATTCGTTCTATTTGAACAAATTAATACAACTAAACAATTTTGTATTAATAAAGAAAGGTCTTTCTAGGAAGTACGCCAACATTTTTGTCGGCACGTAGTACCTACCTACTTCATTTTAAAAACGCTTCATAAGTTTGCATATACCTTGCTTTGAATTTCTTGGGGAAAAACAAGGCACAAGCAATATTCCCATTTATATCGCCACAAAACATATGTATTTGTTTATTTTAGTTTGAAACAACCAGAAATTAAAATGTGTAATATTTCGTTGCCATGGAAACAATTTTCACAGGCAGCCTCCTAAACTATAAAATTTATTAAAAACGTTAATTAATTTCATGAAATAATTAGTTTTAAATTAGTAAATCCCATAATTTTTTTCGGTATAATAGAAAAAATATAATACATTTCACGATGCGAAAACCCTTTTAAGTATTCGGTGTTTTTTGAAAGGTCTCGGCTTCGCCTCGACCATTCAAAAATCACCTCACACCTTAAAGTAACGTTTCGCATCTAGTAATGTAAATAACTATTTTTATACGTTCTTGTCATTTCTGGATTTCTGACGAAGAAAGAATTTTCCATATAATTTTTCCTGTTCCTGGCCTTATGAAAAGTATATCTTTTTCTTCTGGAGTTAAAGCGATTAATAGAACAAGGAGATCAAAGTCCTCATCAACTAAGTACAAATTTCAATTGCTATTTTAGCAATAGGTGAATCCACATCATCTACAGCTTGTTTTAGAAACAATCCTTTGTTTTAAAGAATTTTTCAACATTGAAATTAATCTGATTTCGTTTATATCATTTGACAAAAACTTTTCTTGAGGGAGGGCTACGATTACTGAATTTTGCCTAAATTTGGATTTCACGTAGTTAAGATGCGTCGTACAAAATGTGGATGCAATAAAAATCCACCTTCAAATTACATAAATAATAAGTATAGAGTTACAAAGATTTCGCAATTTTCCTGCTTATTTGATTAATTTCGGTATATTTTGCCCGTACTGTAACCGTGTGACATATCATTGGATCAGGCATTGAGAGAGGAGTTGAACATATAAATATTTTATTTTCCTTCAAATCACCGCTATCTTTGTAAATTGCGAAATACGACAAAATTTTAAGTTACATATGGTTTTCGGCTATACACATTTCGACGAGACAAAAGGAAATAAGCTGATCGACGTGCTTCTCGATGTTAACTTGTCTTGGAGATTGTTGGGCGTGACTTTTCTAACGCAGCGATAAATTCCCATGTAATAATTTTTTGTTTACTTTTGCTTAATCTACCTCATGTTAAAGTAATGGCACTCAAACCTCTAACACTCCGTAATACGTACAAATCAGGTATCGGCAACCTGCCAGAGCAACCCCGATCCTAAATCCACCCCTATGATTTGTCAAATTGCAAGTCATTGACAAAATTGAAAAAATTGCAAAAACTGTAATTGTAATATTGCCAAAAAATAAATTACTATTTGATTTTAATGTTAATGTCATTAGTCTATAATGTTTCTTTTATAAAATTAGATCTATTTAAAATATTTTATAATTATTAGATTGCAAATGGTAAACACCAATGATGGCTCAAACGATTTATTACTTATAGGAGTATTTTAGAAATTTTTGGTTTAAAAAAATATTGGGAAATAAATAAACAGTAAATCTTTGCAATTGATTTATTATGTATTAATATGTTTATGTTTACATACAAGAGGTCAAAACATAGAAAAATTTAAATCATTAAATATTTTGTAATTAATTTTGTAGGAGGTTATAAGTACCTATAGAAAAAAATAAAAACTGATAATAGTTATAATTTATTATCCAACTAAATAGGTACGTTCATTTCCGTACGAATGTGACAATTTTGTTTTACGCCCCCCTTAACTTCGTTATTTTTGGAAAAAGAAAAAAATGTGAAGAAAGAACTTTTAGTTAATTTTACGTAGATTTTAAATACATCAGAAAAACAACTGAGTAACGCTATAAACACAATAATACAAACTTGTGGTTTTTGTACAGCAACACACTGTATAAAAAATTAAATAGTTCAAAGACCGCAAAAGATAAATATACAGTGTTATATATTTTTGAAAAGCTACTTTCATGCTCTTTCATATTCCGCAAAAACATACAGCACTTTATCAAACAAAAAGCACAAATTTCTATTATAACTTTTTTTGGCGTTACTCAATTGTTTTTCTGATATCGTATTTAAAATCTACGTAAAAATAACTAAAACAATTCATTACACTTTTTTCTTTTTCCAAAAATAACAAAGTTAAGAGGGGGTGTAAAAATATAATTGATCACCCTGTTAAGAGTGCCACAAAAATTGTGGTAACAATCAGTTAAGAATAAACTAATTCATAATGTGCATTTTTCTACAAATTGATAACTAAAATTTATAGTTCTCATAAAATTTATTGAAAGTGAGGTAATAAATTAAACTTAAGTAGTTTCTCTGAAAACGTACCTAAAAAGTCAATAAAAATTTCTTCATTAATAAAACAAGTTAGTGTTGTAGAAGAGTTTTTGGGTCTTTCCATGCTGTAGATTTTGAATTATTGACGTTTCGAAAATCTTGTCATGATTTTCTTTTGAAGTGAGATCTTCGGCAAGATGGTCGAAACGTCAAGAATTCAAAATATTCAACGAGGAAGAGAACCCAAAAACTCTTCTACAAATCATTAGCTCCACAAAAGCCTTAGAATAAAAAAAATTGTATAGTTATTTGATGGTCTATAAACCCACTATTTTGAGAAGTGTATTTTTTCTTTTGTATGAGATCCGTTAACTTCCCGAACTTATAAAGAACAATTATCTTCATTAACATTTTCAAGGTTCCTATACCTACAGGTTCATGTAGTATAGCATAAATATGCAATATTTGAAAACACTTTATTTTGCAGACCCGATTTCTAATAATAATTATATTTTAAAAATTGGCCTTATAGACATGGATTAACAATTTTGATCCATTATGCTAAAATGAAGTCGATTTTTTTTGTTTAGGTATCTAAAAATAGAAAAACCTGATTTAAAAAAATATTGATACATATTATGCAAGTGTCATTCATAAAATATAAATATACTTATTACTTTTATGTGACCTTGAACTTGTATTTCAACAATGTTAGCTTTTCCTTATTAGTCAGCAACTTCTTAGTTGTTTTTATAATGACTAATGTATATACGAAAATTATTTACTTTGAAAACAGGTACAAGGTACCTAAATTCACATTTAATGTAGGTGCACTCAATTTTAGTAGAATTATAACAATTATAAAATTTCATCGTTTGTAAATACATGCCTAGTACCTAAATTCACATTTGATGTAGGTGCACTCAATTTTAGCAGAATTATAGCAATTATAATATTTAATTGTTTATTTTAAAGGCTACATGTTTATATAAACTTATTTCAAATTTACCACACGCTGCCGTTTTTAAGGATAATTATAAAAATTACCATTTATGTTTACATACAATGCGACTTCAAGGTTTGTAAACTAAATACATTTAAATACAATAATTTAAAACAAAAATCACGACTTAATTATCTGGCCGCCTAAACTCCAACACAATGAAATCCAAATAATAACAATAATTGAGAGAAAACGCAAATAATGTTTTCTATTATTGCATTATCTTGGGGTGTCACGGAAAACTCTTGCGTTACGTTTTAATGGGAATTGTAATTAAATTATACTCGGTTAAAGCATGTAATTCTATTTATTTTACTGTCATTTTAATTTGCGTTTTAAACATGCGGTAACCATTTATATTTTAGGTGTAATAAAATGCACCTTACCAATGCCACTCTATGACCAAGACATACTGCAAATAATAATAATTACAATTTAAAAAATTTACGACTATTAAATATGCAGAATGCCTTAACGAAGTAATCTATTAACAATTAATAGAGGATAACCAACCGATAATTTTATTTTTAAATATTTTAACCTTGTTATTAAGGCGAATATATTTTTCTATAATTGTCATCACTGTATATAATAATAATAATAATAATAATAATAATAATAATAATAATGATAATAATAATAATAATAATAATAATAATAATAATGTTTGTCTCAGCACCTGCTGAGACAAACATCGCCTTGAAGGAGGAGGAGAAACGGACTAAATACAGAGATCTCCGGTACGAGCTCCAAGTGCTATACCCAGGCTACTCTGTCAAGATGGCCGTCCTGATAATCGGTGTACTCGGAGGTATGAAGCCCACGCTGCTCTCCGCATTGAAGACCATGCCTGCCTGCCAAACACGAATCCATTCGTGCCACAAGACCTGGCACGAATGGATTCGTTGATTAGTGAGGAGCTTCCAGAAGATGCCAACATCTGGCAGATCAACAGCGCGGTGTACGCTGCCGCCAAGCAACTCGTCCCACAACAGCGCCTGGCAAGCGCAGTTGATAGGGTCGAGAAAGCTAAGCGGCGCGTACAGAAGATCGAAGCTAAAATTCGATCAGCAAGGCAACACGCTTCTCGAATCCAGAGTGTGGTGGATTATATAGTCGCAGGTAGACCATTTACACCGAAGGTCCGGCGAGTGGCAGCCGGACTGAGACGTCAACACCACACTCTAAATCGCACAGTGCTGCAGACCATCAAGCAGCACTGTCTAGATAGGATTCGAGCGCTAATGGCTATTAAGAAAACTTTGGTCAGGCGAATGCGGAGTTTGGAACAAAACAAATTGTTTCAAACAAACCCGTCTCGCCTGTTCCAAGAGCCACAGCGTGTTGTCGAAAATCCGCCAACTGTTGATAATGTCGAAGCCTTCTGGAAAGGAATCTACGAAGTCGCGAGTCCATTCGATAATGACACTCCAGCTATAGCACACTTCGAGGCTCTCTGTCGTAGAGTCTTAGAAGAGCCAGAAGAAGTGTGCCCGGCAATCAGTACGGAAGAGGTTCAACAAGCACTTGTTGGAACCAAGAACTTCGCTGCCCCGGGTCCAGATGGTATAAACAACTGGTGGTGGAAGAAGTTTCCTTCCACCCACCGCCATCTGGCCCGAGTTTTCAACTCATGGTTGAACGAGGGGCAGCAAATTCCGGACTGGTTTGTCGAGGGGCGAACTGTGCTAATCCCCAAAAAGGGGGATCTGTCTGACCCAAAAAATTATAGACCGATTACCTGCCTCAACTCCTGCTACAAGTTATTTACTCGTATCTTGTATACCAGGATGTTGAGGTCTGTTGATCCGGTCTACCAACAGGTAAACGAACAGCGTGGTGCCAAGAAGGGCCTGGCAGGTTGCAAGGAAAACCTGCTGATAGACCGCTGTATTACACAGGATTCTGTGCAGTACAAGCGGAATCTGTCAATGGCCTGGATTGATTATCGCAAGGCATTTGATACAACATCCCACGAGCTTTTGTTACACTTGCTCGGATGTCTTGCGGTACCAGCACCACTAGTGAGATGCATCGAACAACTGTTGCCGCTTTGGAGAACTCGCTTCACCATAACATCCGGTGCCGAGCGAGTTTCGACAGAGTTGGTGACATTTAAGAGAGGAGTGTTTCAGGGTGACTCTTTGAGTCCGCTCCTCTTCTGCATCTCACTGCTGCCGCTATCTGTTGGACTCCGCCAAACCCGCGGGTATCAGTGTGGGCCACCCAGCAACCGGAGGCATAAGGTCACCCATCTATTTTATATGGATGACCTTAAACTGTATACCTCCGGAGAGCGAGAACTTCAAAATGCTCTCAGGGTGGTCGAGGAATACACGCGGGCAATTGGAATGGAGTTTGGGTTGGACAAATGCGCAGTCGTCCACCTCAAGAGAGGACGATGCGGGGAATTCCACGAAGATGCGCAGCTCGCAGATGGAAGCATCCTACGACATTTGGATGCCGGAGAGACCTACACATACCTGGGTGTGGAACAACGCCACATCCAGGATGTGAACCAAATAAAGGATTCTCTCCGTGGCAAGTACAGACACCGACTCCGAAAGATCTGGTCATCAGAACTTTCGGGGAAGAACAAGGTGTCTGCCACTAATATGCTTGCCGTTCCGATTCTGCTCTACTCCTTTGGCGTAGTCAAATGGGGAGTAGATGAGCTGCGTCAATTGGACAGGAATACCCGCAAGATGATGAATATTCATAGGAGTATTCATCCTAGATCGTCCGTTCCTCGTGTGTACCTCCCACGTCAACGGGGGGGCCGAGGACTCTTGAGTCTGGAGTGCATGCATGGCAGAGTGGCACTGAGTATGGCATGTAATGTCATCAGGAGCTCGGACCCACTCCTACAGTTAGTGAGAGATCATGAAACTGTGGGAGTTGGCGCTTTATTGTTTAGGGTAGCACAGAGGGCCGCAGATGAACTCGGTCTCGTGTTCGACCACAGGCGGGAAGGCCGGCGAGGTGACTCAGTCACTGAGCTTCCGCCTAATCGTCTGACAGCCCACATCAAAGCTGCCGAACAGAGAAATCTGTTCAGGCAGCACGTCGATAAACCCCTGCACGGTGTTTTCTATAACAACATAGAAGCACTGGGTTTATCGACAGAGCTGACCTTCGCATTTTTAAGGTCAGCGGGGCTGAAGTCGGAGACCGAGGGATACATTGTGGCCTGCCAAGATGGTGTTATTAACACATTGGTCTATCGCAGTCGCGTGATGGGTGTAGAGGTACCTGATATCAACTGCAGGACCTGCCGTCAGGCGCCGGAGTCGCTCATGCATTTATTATCTGCATGCCCGATTTATGCGACTTCGGTCTACATCCAACGACATAACGCGGCTTTACGAGTGCTATACTACCATCTACGGCACTCGTACCAGATAGACCAAACACCAGTGCTGCCTTACGTCCCCGGAGATATCGAGTCCGTTGTCGAGAACGAGAAATGCCGGATTTACTGGAACTACTCGTTCCCGACCGTCAGGCGAATTCACGCCAATAAGCCTGACATAGTCCTCCTCGACCATCAGACCAAGGTGATGTATGTCATCGAGTTCTCAGCACCTGCTGAGACAAACATCGCCTTGAAGGAGGAGGAGAAACGGACTAAATACAGAGATCTCCGGTACGAGCTCCAAGTGCTATACCCAGGCTACTCTGTCAAAATGGTCGTCCTGATAATCGGTGTACTCGGAGGTATGAAGCCCACGCTGCTCTCCGCATTGAAGACCATGCCTGCCTGCCAAACATCGGCAGAATGGTTGGCTGGTCAAATGCAGAAAGCGGTCATCCTGGGATCCCTTCGTCTACTTAGGGCACATGAGTCTGGAATCTACAGTGACTAACCCTGCGGGATGTGGGGAGTTGCTGTAGATTATTCGCTGGCGCTCTCTCTGTGTGGTGTCGGAGGCCACAGGGAGACTGTCCAGCAATTTCTTCCGGAAACGGAAAAAAAAAAAAAAAAAAAAAAAAAAAAAAAAAAAAAAAAAAAAAAAAAAAAAAAAAAATAATAATAATGATAATAATAATAATAATAATAATAATAATAATGTTTGTCTCAGCACCTGCTGAGACAAACATCGCCTTGAAGGAGGAGGAGAAACGGACTAAATACAGAGATCTCCGGTACGAGCTCCAAGTGCTATACCCAGGCTACTCTGTCAAGATGGCCGTCCTGATAATCGGTGTACTCGGAGGTATGAAGCCCACGCTGCTCTCCGCATTGAAGACCATGCCTGCCTGCCAAACATCGGCAGAATGGTTGGCTGGTCAAATGCAGAAAGCGGTCATCCTGGGATCCCTTCGTCTACTTAGGGCACATGAGTCTGGAATCTACAGTGACTAACCCTGCGGGATGTGGGGAGTTGCTGTAGATTATTCGCTGGCGCTCTCTCTGTGTGGTGTCGGAGGCCACAGGGAGACTGTCCAGCAATTTCTTCCGGAAACGGAAAAAAAAAAAAATAATAATAATAAATGGTCTTTATATTTGAAGTTTAGTACATAGATTACACTTAATATAGTGTCAAAATTCCTCCATTAATATTTTGTAAAATTGTTAGCGATGTAAACCTTAAAGCCACATTCCAAAGTAGAAAGATAATAAAGAAACCTAGCTAAACAATGACCACATTAAGGAGTATCTTTGTTAAAAGGGCAGTGTACTTTTTGAAGGGTGTTAAGTCTAGTGATCTTATTGGTTGCTCCATTTATCCCCATCTTCCAATCCACATATCTAATCATATCAATGAGGTATGACACCATCTTGAATATGAAATAATTCTTCATTTAAAAATGATAAAAATAGGTATAGGGTAAGGTAAGGGTACGAATTTTTCAAAAACTGAAAAAACTAAACACTTTGCATGATAGTGCTCTTCCACGCCTGGCAGGCAAAGAGTACGAGTGTTACAATTTTTGTCAGCCAATCACTTGAATCCTCAGAATTATCGCACAAGAACTTTCCTAATCAGGAATTTGGAGTGCAATCCTGTAGCCAGATTTTTTCAAGAATCGCATTGATTCCAATTTATATCAGGAGGATCTACAAAGTTCTCATGACAGATAGGGCCTTTCACTTAGGAAGCATTCGAATCCTTGGTATTTTTTGGTTATTTAGAAGTAGTTTTAAGTGAGAAGCCAGCAATATTTCGTTTTACTTTTGTGAGTTTTCGCGATAACTTCGCCTTAAGTTCACTTTTATATGAGGAATCTGTGAGTATAACAGATTTCACCTTTCTGCGTTAGAGGGACTCCTCTGAACTTTTGCAAGAGGATTAATTTGCTTGGGTGATACAAAAGGCATCGGTGATTGTATTGAAGTTGACGACCGTGGCGATCATGCAGATGATGTTGATGGTATTTCGCTATTTGATGGCCCTCGAACATCAGTGTATAGTACACATATTTGCTTTAAACCAGACAATGGTATAAAATTTTGGAGTTCCAAATGCTTTGTAGCTGGCTCCGGTAGATCCGTAGCAGTGCCTGGTGCTTCCTCTGCGAACATATTTGGGTTATATGGATAATACCGCACATCTTAAAAGATTTCGCTGCTCTTTCAATAGAAATTATTTTAGAGTATGCTCTTCCAAACAAATGGCCAATCTGGTATTGGGTTATAACAGTCTTGCCGAGCTATTTTTACTATTTATAAAAAGATATTTATTTTATACTTTGATAACCAGTTTACTATAACATGGTTCTTTCAATATATCAATACTCGAATTAATTAGTCTCTAGACAGAATCACTACCCACAGAATATAGTACGAGCCCTCATTAACTTATCTATGTCTTACTCCTTTACTCATTATCGACCAGCCAGCTGTATTGGACACTGATGTCACTCACAAAACGTGTCGTGGGTTAGTAAGCACTTCAACCTGTTTATTCCATATTTTCTGATCAATGAAATTGCCAACTATATTGTCAATAAAACGAAAGAATCTCAAAACACTTAAAATACTATTTATTTACAATTGAAACGAAAAAAGGTAAAAAACAAAACAATAAATGGAAAATACGGGGAATAAGTCCCAGTACAAAATGAACTATTAAAACAAAACAATATGCAAATTCATACTATAATAACTTAAAATGCTAGTGTTGGCAGTGGCAAAAGTGAATATCTAGCTTAACGCGTGGATAACATTTACATGGGTTCAAAAATATCCCTCAAACCACGGTTAAACTATTATCACTAGGATTTCCAGAAAATAGACAAACGTTCTGGAATCCTCGAATAGTGGAAAATAGACAAACGTCCACTAATTCAATCAACAAAACAAAACAAAAATAAATGACTGACTCTACATATATTAACAAACAAACAAAATCAGAAAACACAGAACAATCACTACACTATCTTTACTTCTTTATTTCTTATTCGCGAAACTAGAGATGATGTTTTCGGTCGGAAGCTAGACAAAAAGTGTCTTTTCAAAGCTTAAAGGTTTTAGCACATCAGGTTGTCGATTTGCCTGAAGGGCGGTTACACTTGAGGGGGTGGGTAAGTCATTAGGAGATTTACCCAATTGCACTCGTCCCCGACGGTACTTAAGTTCAACCCGACCTGTAGCGCTATCTGCCCGTTACGATGGAAAATTATTCTTATGGCACATTCCTTTACTATGTTAATAATTTACCATGGTATTAGAATCTTACTTAATTATCCTAACTATGATACAAATACAATTCATATTAAACTATTTCTATATAGCACCTGCATTCGCAACTACGAGCTAGGGAAACCCAATTTCACTAATCATTCCTGTAATTCCATTTCGGGACAAAACCTAGCTCAGGTGTATATAGATTCCTACCTATCTTAATATTACGCACATTACATATAATGGAATATCTTTTGAATTAACTACCTTACTTATGTTATTCAAAATAGTCTGTAGATAAGAGATAGACACCGAGATATGATTCCTGTTGACCTTTACTCGCGTATTCGATTGATTCACTACTTGTGATTGATGGGTTACGCGTCTTCCATGAAATACCCTAATAATCCATTAACTAAATTACGCTTGTTTAACCGACTTGCCTGTACTATATCCTCCGCGGCTCTTCAACGTATTTCAAACATGTGGTACCGATTTAGTTGTACCCGTAGGTTTTTCCAAAGAAATGTTTTGAACTTAACAATTGTTGGATATCCCTGGACCTCTGCAAATAAACGTTATGGCTCTTCTATGATGGTATATCTTAACTGCGGGTGGTAAACATATTTCATCATTTGGGCCTGACACGTACTAAATTTTTACAAGTCTGTTTTAAAAGAAATGCCCCTTTTACAATTCCACAATCAGTCACGTATTCTATTTACGAAACTTTTAACTTTAACAAAAAGAAACCATACCTACCGGGTGATATCTACATTTGTTACAGGGTGATGGGACGACCTGGGTGGGATGTGTGCCAGTTATCACATTCTCTCCGGTGTATGCTGTTTTTAAAGGCCCGAAAAATCTCCTATCGTATAGCTGAAGCTTATGTCAAAGCTGGAGGAATATGATTTCCCGTAGGTCACATGCAACAGATGGCAGTCACCAATTATTTTCTGTTCCCTTTCAGATGATACAATTTTCCCAATTGATATTTTGTCTGCAGGTGCAATAATTTTTGGCAATTTGTTTGGTAAGGTTAAAATTCTAGATTCGTCCACATACGATGGGATGATATTTTCTTCAACTTAATGACACGTTTGAGATTATGAGCTTGTTTTCTCAGAATGCATATACCCATTTTTTCCCTGTCATTCTTTGTCTCTATTGAGGTTATTTCTTTCGGAATATTCAAAAACGAAGGACCTGAATACATTTCGAGTAAAATCATAAAATGTTGTCATTTCTTCACAATAAAATTGACAACTTCGATTTCTAATCGCTCAGTAAAAACTGGATTAAGAAAACCTTGTGATTTAACCATACTGATGCTTCAAATATAGCCCTTGGAGCTATGACACATGAAGTGCTACCCAATGACAAATCCATTGCATGCGTCTCCAGAACCCCAAACGCCGCAGAATAGCGTTATAGCACCATAGAGAAGGAGCTTTTAGGAATCGAATGGTTCTGTAAGTATTTTAGACAATACGTCTTTAGCAGAAAGTTCTTTCTCTATATAGATATCATAAACCACTTGTTTGGTTATTTCTCGGAAATTCTCAAAACCCCTCCTCTTTCTCCAAGGTAGGTTTTAGTAGATTAAAACAAAGAATATCCACTGAAAGCGTTCATGTGACAACTCCACATAACGATTATAAATAGCAGCATGTGTTCACAAATAGCAGTACAAGTACTATTGCAATTGCATACCAGAGAAATTCTGAGACAAAATTATAAACACTGACATGAGATCATAAATGTGGGAAATTAGAACCAAATTGGTAAATATAGCTAGAGAGGTGGTGGCAATATCGGTATATGATTTGTTCGTCGTTAGGAATGATAGGTAATCGAGATTTGAAGGCAAGGGATAAGATAGGATAGGCAAGGAGGCAAGGTCAGGTGTCGTTGATTCTTGCAAAAATAATTATCAAAATTGTAAAAAATAGAACCTCCCATAAATTATTTGCTCGATTTTTAGTTTTTATGTTAAATTGACTGTATAGATACTAAAAAGACAGTTGCCAGACGTCTAGGGTACTGCGTTTTTTGTTAAATAATGGTTAATTTGCAAAAAAAGCTATATTAAACTATTTGCTCGTCTTTGTTCTTTTTAATTTGTTCCTCTGTGTCCACAGAACAAAAAAAATATAATGCTAGACGTGTATGTTCCTGTTTTTGGAAAATATTTATAAATAACTCAAAAAAATACGAAAATTTATTCATTGCTTTGACAATCTGCTTCATCAGACCGAGTTTGATCTGGACGATGGATCAACTAGAGATTCCTTAATGGCGTTTTTAGATCCAGAATTCAGCGTTTTCCTTTTTCACCAAACTCTTATGACGATTGGTCTCATAATAAACAGGGGTAATTCGTAAATTCAGACTATTGTCTAATACACATATTAATCACTAAATCTTAAAATCTCCACGTACTTGCCAGTTGTACTGTTTATAATGTGTTTCAGTTGAGTGAGTTATTGAAACAGTTCTACTTGTTAGTGTTGGGAAGTGAAACTGCATTGAGACTCCTTTGGACGAATCTAGGAATAACTTCTAGTTCTTATCATCATTTCTCTTGTTCGATAAACGGTCACTTTTGTTTCATTACACAGCTAACTGAAAAAATATAATAGTAATAAGTATCTCAAAATATAAGAAGAAATTGCCCAATAAAATCATGTGATATTATTTTCAACAATAATTAATAAAAATCTTCTGGCTTTGGAAAATCAGTGACGCTAATGTGTGACATAGTAATATTTATAGTTTTAACATACAATAGAACAATTTATCCAAGAGCCAGACACGAGCAAATAATTTAATGTCCCGTTTTTTTTTTGCAATTTTGAAAATTTGCCTTTTATTATCGCAGTAGAAATTAGATGGCAGAATTTTGTTTTCTTGTTTTTCATGACCTAATTAACACTTTGTCTAAATTTCATTGGCGAGTAAATCATTTAAATTCTTATATATCAAAAATTAAAAAAAAAAATACTCATTTAATGCACGTCTGGCGATAAGATTTATTTGAAGGTCTTGTTAAGGACCATATAAGTTCACTGTTTTTTTTTTACATGTTTATTTACTTATTAATTAACAATGGTTTGGCAGAAGTTGTGATTAGTAATTTTTATGATCAAAACTTCTGCCACACGAGCAAATGACTTAAAAATTTCTGCCACCACCTCCCTAGCTATAATTATTAACAATATAACGTAATTTAAACACAATTTCGTTAGATTCTGTAATATATTACGATAGCAACTACATGCTACAACTTATTTACAAATTCATTGAGGAAATACGGAGTTGTAGTTTCTATTTCACTATAGTGGGATGCTTTCGTTATACATCATAAAAATTAAGAATCTGACTCCATTAAGTTTTTTAATATTTATTTTAGAAAATAAATTTAATCATGTTTACTTTAAATATTATTTTTATCTTTTCATTTTCAGCTGAAAGAGGCCTAAACGTACCCGTGGAGGACGAGGCATTCCTGACAAAATTTTTAAGGCCCTGCAGATATTACCCCGAGAATGCGTTTAAAATGATGAGAAGATTTTACAGGTTCAAAACGAAACACCCCAAATATGGAATCAATATAACGCCTCAAGCCGTCAGACATGTCTTTGACAATGAAGTGTTCTGCTTCCTACCCACGCGGACTCCCACGGGAGCCCGATTAATGATTATCAACTGTGGAAGTAAGTAATAATGTAGTTGCCGTGATCAAAATCAATTATCTGCAATCAATGCAATAATGACTGATATGTACATTAACACAGAAATTCACTTCAGTTCTCGTGTTGCTCTACATATTATTTTGTCGCAATTGTATATACTTATAAAAAAAGAGCATCGTCACTGAGCTTCAAACATAGAGGTAGCAAAACAAATATTTGGCATAGTTAAATTTTATGAGTGTAATCTTCTGAAGATTTCCATATATTTAAATTCCTAAGGGTTTAGAAATTTTACAAGTTAACTAACCCATTTCCAGATAAACATAACACATGATAACAATAATTTATTTCAATACCATTGTTTTTAAATTCATGTTTTCAGTTCTCATAAATTCATTTACAAAATCTGTCTCATACCTAAGGGAATATATGATGCGATAATTGACCACAAACGCTGCATAATTAGCATTATTCTTTCCTACAAAGTTCTCAATCTCAATCTGAAACCAACTCTTTTGTGAAGAAGTGTTTATCTTATCACCCGTCTTCTTCTCCTTCACATAAACGACCTGCTCATCAATCCTGTTCACTGTTTCGCTGAAGCTTGTTCGTTTAGATACTAATCAATGCATTTAATTATTACATTTCCACTGACCAAGTCGATTCCCTCAGATTTAACTGTCATTACCGACTGGAATATAAATTTTTCTTAGATTTAACGTTATTGTATCCATCTTTGCAGCTAAGTGGAATCCAAAAGAAGTAAAGCTTGAAGATATGTTTAAAAGTGTGATGGTGGCCTTAGAAATTGCAATGCTAGAACCAAAAACCCAACTTGGAGGCGTCCATGTAATTATAGACTTGGCAGGTTTATCTCTAGTCCATATTTACCAATTCTCTCCACAAACAGCCAAACTGATTCTAGATTGGGTGCAGGTAAATTTTCAGTATTAAAGATGATGACGATTTACTTATCTTTCTATGCTTTGTCACATTATTAATTTTATGAATTAACATTTGCTACAAATATATACAATTATTTTTAAAGAATCGCTTTGAATAATTAATTGGTTCTAATGATTAATTCTTTGTAATTTTCAGGAATGCGCACCAGTGAGACTCAAAGGAATACATCTAATAAACCAGCCATACATATTTAATATGCTGTTCCAAATATTCAAACCGTTCTTAGGCGAAAAGATAAAGAAAAGTGTAAGTACATAATGGGATATTATTGTTCTCCTCTTCATTTTCAATTCTTTACTTTTCGATCACCTTGTCGTGTCTCTTCTTCTCTTCAGATGAAGACCACGTAAAGAATTTAAAATGTGCAATGCGCAAGAGAAAAAAAATTCTACTACAAACCATCACGTCTGTGGAAGCCTTAGAATCAAAATTATATGATATTAATGATGTGGATGAGGTGGATATATTTTTCCGGTCTAAATCTAGAATATTTTGAAGGCTTTCATAGAACATAGAACTGATGATTTGTAAACTAATTGTACACTAACTTGTAATTTCGTTCCAAGTTTTGTTCTCGAAGATTTGATAATTTCGTGATAGTTTAAAGAAGAATAGCGGCTGAAAAATCATCTTGCGGTATTTTTATCGTTGTTGGTCCGTTGGTCAATAATTGAGCTTATGTCTTAAGAGAACGTCTCTGAATCAATAATTCCTTTGTTGCTTTCTCAATTTTATTATCACTTCTTGCAGACAATTTTATAAATAAAAGAACCAATACTTGAGACTTTTCCATTTTTTTTTTGCATATTATATTCTTCTACAAGTTTTATAGGAACATCAATAGATTTGATAAGAACCACTGACTTAACTAATAATATGCTTCTGATATTGTTTTACTTTTTCCTGGATGTATTCATAAACAGATGCTCAACATTAACTGCATCAGATTAGTCACATCAACAGAATCTATTATTAAAATACGAGATACAGTGGGATCCAGTAGGGCCTGCGTGTTTCAATAGCAGATTCGATTGGATACTTTGATTTTGCTTTCCTGAGTTGATTGGAAGCAGGAAACAACTTACACTTCTTATTTGAACACTTCCTAAGATATTGACACTATGCTTATATAAAATCTAATTCCTTGTACTCCTTGTATACATAAACTAACGTTGTACATGAGAGAGTACATAATGAGTGACCGTGTATCGAATAAATTAATAATCTTCATTACCATCAGTTAATTCCACTCCATTAGATTATTCCATTATCACGACTGAAAACCGAAATGAGAAGCTGGTCCTACTAACCACTACTACTACGTTGCAGCAAATTTTTCTCAGATTTTATGTTATTGTATTCATGATTGTAAGTGGAATCCAAATGAAGTGAAGTTTGATGGTGGTCTTAGAGATGGCAATACTAGAACTAAAAGCTCAATTTGGAGATGTTCTGTTCTATGTTTTTTAGGTGATTGGTTATGAAATTTGCAAGGCCTTAAAGCCTTTCACGTTTACTCTCTTATTCCAACTGCACTGAAAATTATCTATCCAGTCATTGTGAATTAATTTTCCAAAATACATTTTTCTCCTGCTTTGTGCACACTTTGGATTTGGGTATCAAATATTTCGGAACTTTCAATATTACACAAATAAAATTAGTTTCTGGAAAGGGTTCTTTGATTTTTCTCTGCTGTTTAAATATATTTTTCATGCCCCAAGAAGAAGAAGAAGAAGAAGAAGAAAAAGAAGAAGAAGAAGAAGAAAAATAATAATAACAAGAAGAAGTCACATTTAATTGATAGAAATTTTAGCTTTATTGGTTAAGAACAAAAGGTTCTGGTATGCTAGTTTCTATAGTAGCTCAAAAAAATTCACATTACAAGTAGATGATTAAGATGAAAACACTTTGTACGAGTATATCAAGAAAGTAACCTTAATAATGTTTTGTGTTGGAGAATCGTACAATATTTCAGAGTAGAGTGATTTGAATTGAGTTTGAATTTGATTTCGTCATACCCATTACATATGTTTTTTTCTTCCAGTTGTTCTTCCACGGCTCAAATAGAAAGACATTAGCTGAGAAAATTTCTGTAGAAAGTTTGCCTGAATATTATGGGGGAACCGCAGGTATACCCGTTTTTCCAGGAAGTTTATTCTCCGATATGTTATTCTTTTATGAAAGAGATTTTGAAGGTAAGTCTTTATTACAAGATTAAAATTTTGATATTTTATAAAGTTTACAACTATTTGAAATGTTATTAATAAAAGAAGAATCTAAAATAAAATATCTAAAAGGTGCAAAATTTTTAACAAAAAATTTGAAACTTTCTCCCAATTCAAAAGACAAACCTCAGTCGTTTCTTTGAAAATATTCCAATCGCAATTTTTTTCTCCGCAAAACTTCTGTGCTTAGTCTAGGAGTTATGCATTAAGACATGGTTGGGATTGCATTACTAAACTGGCCGCCATCAGACAAACTATTCCAGCCATCCACGCTCGCATAACTATGTCAAGTTCAATATTTTTATTTTTTGTTACAGTGTACAACACATACGGATACATAACAGATCAAGAGAAAGCGCAGCATGATTGATTTATCATAAGTCGCTTTTTTGGATTTGGTAAGAGTATTGCTCCACTGCAAGAAAGTGGTCTGCCATGAAATAACCGTGCTTATAAATACTTGTTTTAATCCTGCTTACTGTTCAATTGGTAACAAAAACCAAAAATGTTGACGACGATTTTTGGAACATTAGGCAAAACTATTCTGTAAAAAAGTGATAATTAAAATTATTAGAGTTACGTTCAATTACTGTGTACTCTAGTAAGTAGTGTTTTTTTGCTGAACATTACTTTGATCTAGTTTCTAGAACCAAATCTCTACCAAAGTTGAAAGTGTATTTTATTATTTCATTCTATATTTTCTTTTATTTTGATTCCATAACAAAGTATTTTGTATGCAATTTATGATTGAGCCATATATAATATAAAAATTATTGTTTTTTTTAAGCCATAAATACTATCTTGATCTTGTAATATATATTTTTGCTAATATGTATTTTTATAATTATTTGAATATTTCGACAATGTATTTATTACAATTTTGTATATTGAATTTAAAGATACGTAGTTAGAAACAGTAATTTTTATTTTTATTTATTTTTTTATTGTAGATTGTCTAGTTATTTTAAATAAATGTGTCTTTACTAATTTTGGTTTTTATTCATCCACTATTTCTCACGTCATTGCATGCCTGTCAATCATATCTAGTTAATATTAAATTTCCTCAAATTATCTCGTAGAAGTTATCATGACCAATTTTGTAACACTACATGATTCTAAAATAGTTTATAGTTTTTATCTAGTTTACTTATATTTTTAAATCAAAATTTTAGTTATTGACTGATGATTTTTGGTATGGAATACCTTTTTTATTTGTGGCCAGATTTTGAATTTGAGGATTCTAATTAAGAAAGCTAATTAAGAAAGCAAGAAAGTTTCTTTGACATTAAATGTTATTATCTGCCATGGACAATTACATTGATCAGCAGTGTGTTTTGTACGCATTATTTGTGATTTGCGAACAAATTTTGTTGTAAGTCAACGTTCATTTCGTCTGTTATGCACTGATGGTTTCTGCTCTGGAATAACTTTTAATTGGTTGAACTTACAAAGGCAATATATCTATAACTCTGGGAGTTTCTTTATTTAGAAATTGAATCAAGTTAAAAGAAACTCTTACGCGCTCAATATTTTCATTAGTCACTACACTTACTAGTCTTCCAATGGACTTTTTATTTGCAACTTTACCATCAGTAAACCACTTCTGATACCATGCCAAAATAGTATTGCGGGATGGTGCATCACGATGATGAAATTGCTGACGAAATGAACCTCGACTTACAACAAGAATTTGTAGGCAAATAATGCATAACACAAAACACACATTGCTGATCAGTGTTATTGTTCATGCGAGATAATAACTTTAATGTCATAGAAACTCCCGTGTTTTCTTGATTAGAATCTTCAAACAAATTCAAAATCTGACCACAAATAAAAATCTACTTGGTGAAGTGGAGAACTTATCTAATGTTGTGTATTCTCTGACAGTATATCAAAATTTAATTAAGACATTGATAAAGATTCGGGCGATGAAGAGTTTAAGTTTGTTGATCATCTGAATTGTCATCACAAAATATTCGTGGTACATTTCAGTTATTATGTGCTTGGTTACTTGACGTTACGATAAATATGTACTACTTATATCATAAGCAGTGCTTTTATATTGTTTTTGAATAACCTAACATTATGAAGAGAAATTGCTTGGAATCCCCTCATGCATAAATGTTGAGAAGCTTGTAACGAAGTCAATTTTTCGTTACTAATTCCTGTTCAATATAACGTTATTCGATACACCCCGTATATAATTAAGTTATTGTTTCCCGCATTTTGATATTATTATCACCTGTAACCAGTTAATTATTTTGTTTTATAATAGAAACTGTCCTGTTATTATTAAATAATAAGTAAATCCGTAATTAATATCAGCAAACAAATAATATACCGCGCTGATATCTGTCCCTCCCCGACAACAGTGAGTGAAAAGCGTATCCACGCCGAAACGAGTCCGGCCGCAACATCCAGCGAATGTAGAAATGTCGATGCAGCGCTCCAGCAGTTGAAACTCTGCCCTACATCACAGCCTCGCCGGGGCGCATTTATTCACTGCGCTGCGACCTTACGCTTATCCCTACCACTCCGCTATCTTATAGAAGATTAATATTCCGAATCCAAGAGCGGAAGTCAGTCAAGAGCTGTCATCCAGTGACGAATTTATTCACTGCTCGGCTTATTTTGCGTTCATCCCTAATACTCCGATATCTTACAGAGCATTGATATTCCGAATCCTACACAACTACACTACCTTCAGTAATCGTCCGCTGCTGTTCCTGACCAGACGTGCCTAAGTAAGCAGAAGTAAGTAAGGAGTAGAACTCAAGAGTAAGGTATGGCTATTGCAAGGTATCTCAGTGTGATATTAATCATAAATTTCTTTCAGTCCGCTGTTGTCCGCCCTTTGTTCCTGTAATTATTATGTTCTCCTCCAGCTGAAGTGAGCTAGCTGTCGGTCTATGCTGTATACATGCGATCCTCCGGTATACACGTAAATAGCGTAACTCACGATACTAATCATTAATTCTTTTCAGTCCGCTGCTGCTAAACACTTGTTACAGTAACTATTTTACTCTCTTTCAGCTGAAGCAAGCTAGCTGTTGGTCTATGCTGTATACAAGCGATCCTCCGGAATACAATTTATACGTAAAAGAGCGTAACTTGCAATATTAACCTTAAAGTTTTTTTCTTTCAGTACTCGAGATCCAGTCCCGAAAGAAAGCCCACGGTTGATTTTATTAACGCATAACCTTACTTTTTCAGCCAATACTACGCTTTAACCAAACCTGTAATTTGTAAATAGACTGTTTTAATATTTGTATGCTTTTTGGTGTTTGCTTCTGCTAATCCTGGTATACATACCGCTTTGCTGTTAGTTCTGTAACCGTTATTTAACCGCCTGCCCGCCTTGCTAGATACTCGCACTGCCGTTTCATAGTTTGTGCTTAGGATTGTGCTTTAAAGTAACTGTATATATTGCTAATGCCTTTTAAGTCCTGCTAACTGTAGTAATCGTAGCCCTGTATTTGTAATAGCTTTTAAGCCCTACTAGATGTAGTTATGTAATTAGATTAGAGCTTTTATAGTAATAACCGCATTTGCTAATCTTGTTCCTGTGTATGTGATAAATATATAACTAGACCTAAATAAATCTAATTGTGATACTAGCTGTGCCTTTTATTCGGCAACGAAGTCTAATTTTCCCAACGACCCACTGGAATATCCGTTTCTTCACTGTAGCTGCCTGAGTAGTGGTGTTTCTGCACTATAAACAGAAACTGGCGCCCGAGTAAAGCACCGCCGCTGCCTCGAGTGCCATAGTGACACTTCGACATTTTCTTGCCGAAAACCGAAGTACCTACGTCACAAGCTTTATCAAGATCTATCATCTTCGTGTAAAAGTGTTCCAATATCAGTTCAGAAAGAGGAACAACAAACACATTATACTTACCTACCATTCCACCATTGAAAATGTGTAGAATAAGTTACTTTAACTGACAAGTCAAGTGCCTTATCTTATATCATTACTAATATAATAATTATATTATAGTATATTTTTTCATTAATTTGTTTTATTGTACTTACCACTTCTATACGCGTTTTGCCTAGCTTATGTCAACAATTTTGTTGATATACTCGAGTAAACTTTAACTTGGCGTCTGGATGAATTGATATTGTGCATACTATTTCATTTTCTCTGGCACACAAAGTTAAAGCAATAACCCAAAAACATTGTTCACGTATGTTTATACGTAAACAATGGTTTTGGGTCATTGCTTCAATTTTGTGTGCAAGAGAAAATACAATAATACGCACAATATCAGCTCATCCACACGCCAAGTTAAAGTTTACTCGACTATACTTGTATCCTTCATGTAACCTCTTCCCTTCAAATCAAACATTGCAGCTAAATCTTACACCCAGAGTAGTTAAAAGCAACTCAATTAATTCTGGGCCAACTAAAAATGTAAAATGAACTTCACATTACTTTAAATTCGAGAGATTAATCCTATGCAAGTGTATCATGGGAAATGAGGATAATATCTTTAAACTTGGATGATTTTTGGATGCCCAACTTGACAATAAATCATCAGTAAGACAAGATATATCTATTTACCTGCTATCACTTACAAGAGAGACTCAGCGTTTTAACATTAAGCCGCCTGTACTACGACCCTAATTAGTAAATGACTGACTTTATCAAGAATTAACATGAAACAGGGAGCCTAGTGTAAAGTTGTCCATATATCGTCTAGTTAAAAAAATGTGTCTGCCAGTGCCAGGTGAATCTATGACGTATCTCGCGTTCCATAAACATTATATCATGATCCCTATGAGACTAACATTAAAAATGATTCTTTAGTGGACTTAAGTGTATCCTGTATTTCCTGTAAATTACTTTCTAGAAACTACAGTCTCTCCTCTGTATCTCGACACAATATATACGCATATTTTTATGTTGTCTTAGTTCTTGATAATGCTACGCTATGTGCAATAGGGGTGGATCCAACAACTTTCAGTAATTCGGTGATTATGAGTTGGAGTTAATAATCATTCGACTAATGATGTATTGCCGACCTCGTCATCGAAATATGACTAGGCTCTAACTCAGTAGGAAAAAAATTTGGTTTCATGCTAGAACCAATAATTGCTACTTTACCCTACAGCAACTACTACTGTTATTTAAACTCTAAGCTATTTTTAAATAACAATATTTTTAGGTAGAGGGATAAGAAATAGGGCGAGAAAGAGCAGAAATGTCCAAAATCTTTTTTTGATGAATTTTGAGAGGCCCCCGAATCCTTTTTCATTCTTGCGTAATTCGATGCGCTGAATCCAAAGATGCCTATAAAATTAGCTATCCTAGGATTTTAAGATATCCTAACATAAAAGTGAGAAAATGACAATTTTTGGGTATATTTGGGCTGGAATATCTCAGAAACCAGAGGTGATAGAGAAGATCTTTAAACGAATTTGAATTCTACATCAAAACGTCTACAGAAATGATTCATGAAACCTAGGAAAGGACCTGGACCCATAACCTGTATCGATTAAACGAGGTCTTTTGGAAAATACACTGAATCCAAAGCTGCGCACCAAAATTGCCTATCACGTCACGTCAGGAGTTTGAGATATCCGAATCTAAAAGTGACTACCATTTTTGGTATATTTGGGCTGGAATATTTCAGAAACCAGAGGTAATAAAGAAATTCTTTATTAAACGAATTTGAATTCTACATCAAAAAGTCTACAGAAATTGATTATAAAACCTAGGAAAGGACCTGAACTCATAGCCTAAATTAATATAAACGAGATCTTTTGGAAAACGCATTATTGTAAGTTAATAATCGAATTCTGTATATTCATTTAAGCCTTAACTTAATTTGTCCTACCTTAATCCTTATCCAGAAACATCGACGTGGACGTAGTGGATTAAATTAATGAGAGTGTGAGATTAAAGTTGTCTCTTGAAATGTTTTAATTGGAGGCATCGAAGCATTGAGGAGTTCGTACGAAAACGATATATATTCTATGGTATTTTAGGGTCTTAGATTTGGTCTGGTGTGGAATGAGGCAACGAGGTTGGAGGCTTCCTGTTTGCGAAGAACTTTGCAGCAAGGAGCGATGTGGGTTTTGTGAGCTGGACTGTGCGCACGACCACGTGATTTCAAGATTTTTCAAGTTTTTAATTTTTGTTAATTCGATCCGCCATTTTATGACATCAGTTTTAAAATCAGCGACCCTTAGAATCCCTTAGGAAAACTAGATTTGAAATTCTTGAGTCTATTTTATTTTTCAAAAATGTTGGCTTTTTGGAATTTTGATTCGCCATTTTGCATTTTTGAAATCTGACATCGGATTTGAAATCAATAATCTCAACTACTAATGCAATATATTTACACAAGATTTGTGAGTTGATTCCATGCACGAAAGGGCGTGTAAATATACCCAGAAATGGCCATTTTGTCACTTTTAGGTTAGGATATTTCAAAATTCTAACGTGATAGCCAATTTTGGTGGGTAGATTTGTAGTTCTGTGTAACTGTTATAAAAAAAATTGTAAGAGCCCGGGAGAGCGGAACTTGAAAATCCAAACACGAAAAAAGGGAAATGAAAATGGCAAAAACTAAGGTTTATTTAAATTGTGGGAGATTTGATGAGGAATAGAGGAAGACGAATTAAAAGTCTTTTCAAAAATTCGAGTTGTATTTCGTTTTGAGACTGAATTGGTGTTTTGGAACTTGCAATTTTAGGAATTGTAGAATTGGAAAGGAAAGGAAATTGGAATTAAAATGTGTTGACTTTCCAACGGCTACTGCAAAATATAATTATGAAATATTTAAAATAAAACTACTATTGACAGTTTTTTCCATAAATAGGAGAGCAGCCCTGCTCTTAAAACATGCAACCACACCAGCGATTATAAGGCTGTAGTGGAGGATCTATTTTTAATTACAAGATCTACCTATGATGGGGAAGGCACAGATACTTTCCCCGGATTGGTTTCTGCCTCTTGATCTTCATGACCACGAAGCAGATAATACACATTCACCTATAATACTTTAAAGGTTAATAAACAGAAACCCATTCAATGTAAACGCACGGTAATTGCAGTCTGCTCGATACGGGTCGCTTCCTTAAATTAAAAATCAATCCTTTACTGAAAGTTTAATGTAATCATTGATTTTATTTTACATGCTGGGTTTGTGACCATATAACCAACGCTATGCACATTTCTGCTATTGAAAGCAGGGATGTTTTGAATGGACTATAAACTAGTCTAGTTTAGTATTTTTCTATTAAATAATTATCACTTTTTCAATCATAAATAATCTCTGATAAGATTAATATAATCTTGGTCAAATCCCGCGTCTAAATAAATTAAATCTTATAACTTAAACAAAAACACCACTTAAACAAAAATGTAAGAAACTTTATATTTATGTAAGTACACGGATAAAACTAATAATATTTATATACATTTTTGTGATGACAGCGTATTACTTATAATCATAATTATCTATGATATAAAAATAAATTATATGTAAACATATGACACACCCAACTAAAAAAATATAAAAATAGGAATGTTTGCCAGTAAAAACAAAATTCAACGACTCGTACGACTTCTCTTATAACGGCAGTTTCTTCTTGTATCCATATGAGTTTATTGCTAAAAAAATAGTTTAAATTACTAATTATTCTATGTATATTAAGATCATAATCTATAATTAGGAAAACAAACACCAAAACTTACCATGATATTCTTTATCACATTTTTCTAGAAGCTCTAACCATTGGTTACCATTTATCCTAGGTAAATCTAGTGTACCTCCGTAACACTCGGGTAAACATTTGGGGCTCATGTATTGATGAAGAGATTTACGGTCCGTACCGTGGAAGATGATACGATTCCTAAGTTTCTCTCTTAAGAAGGGTTTGAATAGAGCAAAGACCAGCTTGAAGATGTAGGGTTGGTTGACGATGTGGATGTTCTTAATTCTAAGTGGAACACTGTCCTAAAATAACAGAAAGGTTCTTTTAGAAAACAAGTTAGTAGATACTGTAGATATAAGGCTAAATAATAATAATAATAACATCTTTGTTGCACAACACCCAGTAATATGACGATTTAAGAGGAGTATTAAAATAAATACCAAATCATAAACAAGTAATAAACAAATGAACAAAAAATAAAAGTAGTACAACAATAAACATTAAGATTAAGTACAAAAATTAATTTGATTTACATTACATTGCGTCATTATTAGAATTGCTATTTTGTCAAGGCAATCATTTTTAACGATAGAAGAAAAATGAGTAAGAAAATTGAAAACTGATTGCATTTATAAAAATAACGTGAACCGTACCAAATTTACTGGTATTTGAAAAGAAGTGATGCACAAAAATGATAATTCGACGAGAACGTCATTAGGTACTAATATTATTAAAAGGTGCCCTGCACAAAACGAAATTCGAGAGTTTTTCCCAACTCAGCAGGTTTTAGAAGTTTTTATTCCTTGCTTACAAAGGTCGGTACATATTAAAAGAACTTCCAATGTCTAATAAAAACGTTTATTAAAACGTCAATAATTTATATCACATACTGATTCATTATCATTTAATATTATTAATTGATTTAAATAGATCTAACAACTTACACTAATTTGTGTATTAGACCTTGTGAAAATTATTTAATATTTTTAATTGAAGGTGAGCTCTTGCCGCAATAATTGGGTGACATAAGCGAAAATAATTAATAAATTGCATCTGTGCACATAACTGCTTCATTAATCATTAAATAATGACTCTATAATATGCCAGCAAGACTAATAATATAAATTTGTGTGGTATTTTTTTATACCTTTATTGAAAACAAAAATATTCGTGGTGATCAATATGGGTGAAAAAATCGAAAATTAAATTATAAAGGAATTACGGATTAAGTTGATGCATCTAAAAAGATATCCATCTATTTGTTTTCTTATAAATAAAATATAATTATAGAAAATGGTAATTTATTGCTATTTCCTTACGTTAAATATTTATAAAAGAATATTCATTAATATAACAAATGTTGCAAAAAGAAAACATTGCAAATTCATATAACAATGAGTACTTACATGTTATTAACATGTAAGTACTCATAGCATCCAAGGATATTATCTGAAAGCACGCGGAAAACATCCTCGGCATGAGGATGTAGACAATTGACATTTCTTTAATTCCTTAATTGGCATCCTGCGTTAATAGCCGGTTTGTTTAAACGTGATTTTATACATTAATCATTTTATGTATAATTTTACTTTGCGTTTAAATTCAAAATTGTCATTAAGATGTTATTAGCGAATTAACTATATATTTAGCTAAAATGGCAAATTAATGAACGGTTATGGCAAGGTCAACTCTTAATGCTGCAGGTAACGTAATTTTTTTTATAGTTATTCAAGTTTTATTAACATTTGTCAAATATAACTTGTTGCTGAGCTAATCGGTATAGATAGATATAATCAAATTAAAATATTTACCTGTAACCAGTCTACAATTCTTTTGGCGAAGGAAGGCGTGAATTTAGTCGTTTGTGACAAGGACAGTCCATCCATGTCAAAGATTACAACTGCACCACATACTTGTGTTTCAGGTTCCAACATTGCAGCTTCCAGGAAAAGTACGCAGCCTTTGAATACTTCATCCAGGCAAACTTCACTTGTCTTCCATTTTTCTAAAATACTCAAACAGTTAGACGCTTTTCTTTACAAGCTCAATATCAATGACGAAGTTAATAATTGAAAAAAAACATTAATTTTTTTAATTATTGACATTAAAAAAATCGAATTATTATTAATTTATTATAATTATCTTCTGATATACAGTGTGACCCATTTGCAATTAGGACACCTCTGTAAAGTGGCTATTTTTGAACCGATTTTGATCAATTTTTTTAGATTGTTCCTCATTGAAAAAGGCATATTGTGGCAAATTGATAGATTTCTATCACAAAAATTAAGGCCTAGTTTGCATTTTTGTTGGAGCGAAAATTCGACAAATTTTTTTGATGTAGATAGAAAATGTTACTCAAAGCCCAATTTCCTTCGTTTTCCAATGTAACGAAATGATTCTCCATCAAGGATTGCCTGTTTTATTTTAATAATTAAGTCACTTGGGTACACCCTGTAACTCTGTTAGTATTTAAGTTATGTTTAAGGTAACAATGAATTGTAAAATCAGATGGTAAACAAGCCGTAAATTAATTGATTAATTTTCGATAGTCCCCTGTATAGCTAAAATCCGTTATTTGTTCAAGAATAATGTTCAAGCCGGAAGTAAAAATCATTAGTTACGAAAACTTGTTAAAATATTAATGTCTGTTTTAAGCCGGTTCTTTTTGCGATATAGTTTAAAAATTGTAAGCAATGCATTTCCGTTTTCCGTTAGCCCGGTTGAATATGGCAAGTTACATAACACATTCGGACTTAGTAAACCGCGTTCTTCGTTCGAGCCACCTGTCCGGACCGGATTCCACCCACCGTATGAGTGCGCCGCCGCTTGCGTCAGCAAGAAAAGCTAATAAATTCACCGGGAACTGGCAAAATCCATATCAATCGAATTATCGATACCCTGGCACCGAAAACGAAAACCGACCAGAAACATTTTCTTTTATCGTGAACCATCTTGGTAAGAACAATAGTAGTCCACCGTTATCCAGCCGCACCGCCTTCGAATAAACACCGAGAATCGCCGTTGATTTCATCGTGTCAGCACCGACGTCTTGTAGAACTACTTAATTAAATCAGAGTTCGGTTTAAAGTTTCCGTTTATTTGTAGTTAATTTTATATCACACATTCACCGGTTGAGCCCTACGGCGTTCTGCTCAGATAGTAGGGCCTAGCCATCAGTGGATGTATTTCAAAACGTGGATTTATCATACACAGGCAAAACAATTCGGTAACCTGCTCAGGTAGTTTGTGGCACCAGTGGATGATTTAAATCTGTATTTTCCGGTAAGGAAGGAAATAACTTCCTGGTTAGCATAGCTCTGTATTTGAGGCAGCAGAAATCCGCGTTTGTTAAGTAGTATCCGAAACCGAAATAAAAAGGATCTCTGTGGCTTATTCATAGCGCTCCGATATTTTGGTGTCATACTTGCTAGCGCCATCCCCGGCCGTTTGATTTCTCCACGTGGGTATATCTCGATCCGTTCGCACCTCGAGTCCATCGCCGTCCGCAATAAAATTATTTCCACGCGTACTCCGGTTTACCAGCTGACATATTATCGTTACAAAAATTTGTGCATAACCGGCTGCAAAGTAAATCGCTGCATTATCCTGTTTAGTTAAAACTTGTTTATTCATCATTACTGTTAGTAAATAAATACGTTGATATGATATGTAAAATTTACGAGTTATTCTGTTGTTCATTTCTAATTAACCCGTTTGAGAAATTGTCCAAGTCCAGTTGACAAGACAATCATCTTACCTCTGGACAAATAACCGTATCTCCATTTGTTAGCTACCCCTAAACGTTCTCACCCCGGTGAACCAAACAAGTGCTGTTCCTTGCACTTAAAAATTAAGGAACTGGCGCCCGAGTTTCCATCTAAAAAGAGTTACAGAGCCAGAGAGTCCTCTTTGTAGGTAGCCAGTTACAAACAAGACAGGTTACGCAAGTAAAGCGCCATCACACCAATAATTAACAATATTTGAATGCATTCAATGAAATATTATGTACTAGGTCCTTAAAGAAGAGCACGTAAATAAAAGCAAATAATAATAATAAAGTTTCTGCTAAACAATGAATGAATGAGATTTTGCTCTTAAATTTACATAATAAAATGAAAGTATTGTTCAGAGTAGGTACTTGTTTTTAATTATTATTAACAGTGCTTAAAGTGTTAAGTTCGTTTTTACTACTATTAATTACAACTCTAACATACGTTTGTCGATTTACGAGCAGTTAGAATTTCATATTATTAGGCATAAATCATGTTTTGCTGTAAGTTACGTACTAATAGTACTTGATTAGAGTAAGGTAATAATCAACTGGTATGTTTATAAACGCGTGCCATCATAATATACATGTCAGCAAAAAGTTATACAAATCAGTAATACAGCATCCTAGGTAGGAGTAACATAGGTGGAGGAACGTTGATCTCTGTCACTTCTGCATGCAACATTTCAGTGGCTTGGTCGTATATGTATTTTTTTTATTGCTGTATAGGAAAAAAAAATAGTTAGTACTCACTTCCTAATTCTATAATTAAAATTCTTCTACCCAGCTGATCCCTGTTTGGTTGTACGGTTAATATATTTTGCTGGAAAATGTTTCTCTCTGTACTTGGTAGAAGTCCATCGTACATGTCTGCGTGTTTTACTTTGAAGGCGTAATACCTTTTTATCTGAAAAAAAAAAGTTATAATTTTTATAATCCAATTGATTATGATTAATTAATTTGAGGTGTAGATTCCTAGGAGTCTTGGTCATATAATTAAATAAAAACATATTTCCATTTATTTATTAATCATATTCAGAGACAGAACGTTTATCCGGATTTTTTCTTTCACTAGATTCTTGTAGCTTAATGTTGGGATTACTTTTCCACGTTGAATTCACCCATTCAGCTTTTCCCCTTTTGCGTGATTGCCTGAAGAAACTACTCGTAGTAATCACAGCAAGCTCCACGATAATCTAACGATAGAAAAAAAACTGAATAAACTTTTTGTCTCTGCGGATGGTTAATAAATTAACCTAAACGTTATATTTTTTATTTAATTCTTTAATCAAATTAATTGATATTAAAAGAAAATCACGATAAATAATTAATTGTAAATTACTTATTTTAAACTCGACATTAAATAAATGAGGAATTTTAAATCACTTCTATTATTTATTATTATGATCTTTGTTTGCGACTACATACAAAAAATATATATATTTATATATTATTGACCCTGATCTTTGAACATAATACACTCATAGGATGTTAAATAAATAGAAGGCAAATGATGAATCTCATTGTATAAAACCATATCCTACTTATTATCTCAAAAACACATTTTTATACAGAGTGTCTCAACTAAAATTTGCTACATCCCGTAGGTTGCTGAAAAATGCAACGACCCGTCAGTATTTTGCTTGCGGCAGCGACTTTTTGCACAAAGTATTAATTTTTAACTACAATCCCCTACTTTGACAGTCAATCCTTAAAAAATGTCAAGAAAAGAGATCTGGTTGGCCATTTTGCTGAACGTTGCATCTCGATTCATCTGTCTGGAAAACGATCGTCAAAAAATTGAGGCACCGGGGTGACATAATGCGAATGTTGAAAAATTAGCTGATCTTCAAAAACCGCAGTGACCTAAACTTAGAAGATAAAAGGATGACATCGTCGGCTCCTGGATGGAGCTGGGTAATACGGCCAAGAAATCAATGGCAGGGAGGTAAATTCTCATTCTTAAGCAGCACTAAATTTCCAATTTTTAATGGTTCGGAATGCTGCTTCCATTTATTTCGATTTTGCAAATACGATAGATAACCTTTGACCATCTCTTCCAAAAATTTTGGTTGATCCGTTGTAGCAATTGATAGTGCGACATTTTATTAATAGAAATATCAAGCACATTTGGATCTGGCATTGTTACTAATGATTTACTGACCAAAAAATGAACTGGTGTTAATGAAGATAGATCGTTTTAATCAAACGACATGAGATATAAAAGACGAGGGTTTAATGTTGTCTCTACTTGAATTAGAATAGTATTTAACACAATCAATAACTTTTAACAAGGATAAAATATTGGAAAGAAATAATAAAGGAACGAAAGTCGTAGGAGCCCTAAACTCAATACTTTGGGAGAAAGACATAAGGAGAACAACAAAGAAGGGACTGAATGAAAGCATTGGTCACTGGTCAAAGTGTGACAATGTATGAAGCTGAAGTATGGGATGGAACTAAGCAATGAAATGAATAAAATAAAATAAATTGCTAGCAACATAAATGAACTTCCCAAGGAGAAGCTGCGGATTGTCAAGAGGGGATAGAGTGAAAAATGAGGAGAATGGACAGAGAAAAGAATATTTTGGAAGAAGTTGAAAATTAGTCCATTGTGTGGATTCAAGTAATGTAAGTACAAAACGTTTTTTTTATTTTTGTGAATTTACATCACTCCAATATCTGCCGTTGCGTCTATTGACATTTTTATTCAAGTCAAAGAAACTTTAATTACATTAACATTATTCAATAATTTAGCTAAAATTTCACAAAACTGAAGTCTTGTCTTTACCCTCATTTAATTTTTGTGAGTTAAAGTTTCTAAGGATGAAATTTTTCTTTTTCAAAATCGGTTCTTCCAGAAATTGTAACTTCTCGTTCACGTTCCTTATTTTGCAATAATGCTTAACGTTCTGATGGGAGAGATTTGTGTCTGGACGATTAAAGTTAAAAATTCGAGCAGTAGCTTTTTGAAATTTGAGAATTTGGAAATGGAAACTACCAAAATCCATTCAATCTGTAGTTACAACGATGGTAATAGAATGACATATTTTCATGCCCAACAATTATTTTTTTATGAACGTTTCCCATTCGAAGACAAAATCTTGTAATCCTAGTTGAATCTTCTCGATACAAAATCAATTGAATTCAAAACTTTTTTATAAAGGATTTGGAGTCTTATCCAAAGAGGAATCACAAGAATTTAAAATTCTTGGTTGTCAACGGTAGGGGTTGTAATTAAAAATTCAAATTTCATGCCAAAATTCGGCCGCATCAAATAAATATTTAAGTGTTTCTGCCTCTTGCCAAACAACATATAAATCTACAGAGTTACGAAGGGTACCAAATTTCAACTGGGCCTGTATTATATAAGACAACGTTTAAGTGTCACTGGTCAGAAGGAAAAATATAATCTATTACTATGGTAAATATTTACTTAATTTTATATTGGACTTTGATATAAGCCAATATTTTATTAATAGTTAAAAACAGCAAATATTTGCTTGTGGTATACACTGTTAGTGCTAGGATGTACCAAGCAAAAAATGTAAATATTTGTGGTTAATATTGTTAGCGTGAGGAAATGGTGAGTAATTTCAACCGTGGTTTGAAAAGACGCATTTATACAAGATAATGAAGAATTAATTGAAATCTATTAAACTTTAAACTAGCAATAAATCAATTAATTCATACTTTACTTGATTTTATATTTACATCAAATTGGAAAATATATTCGACGTTCTTATCATTTCGATAAACTTTTTGTAAAAATAACTTACCAATCCAAGTGCGCTCTCTGGATAAAATTTACAAGGCCTCAAAAATCTTCTTAACCAAATATCATTATCTAGAGGTACGTATAAGTCTGTTTCCTCTGAAAAAAATATACATGCATAGTTTATAATTTAGTAGAGAACTGGGTAATTTAATATAAATTTATAATAGAAAACCTGGATTTTTTCCCCAATATTACCAAATTAAAAGAATCTTAATTATAAAATTATAGTGCATTCCAAATTAGATGTGCATGATATCGGAAACCTTTGAAGGGGTTTATGATCTTTTCAATAAATATCTCAAATTTGGACATGATATCTCCGTTTAAGACACTTTTTCCCTTGACGTTTTACTAAATTTCTGTTGCCATTATTGCCTCTAATTTTGACTTTTCTTATAGTTGGATTTTTTAGATTTCAACAACACTTTTCCAACGATGTATCACAAGTTGAAAACTTCATAGAAATGGTCATAAAACCCTTCTCCATAATCTCTAACAATAACCCAGGTAGGTACCAATATATTCACCCCCAATTTGAGACACACTGTATGAATAATATGAAATAATAAATTCCCAGAAACTAGTTGGTTGTTAATAATCTCTCCTACAAGGTTCATGTCAAAAGTAATTTAATAATAATTAATTGGAATTAATGCAAGTTATTAGTTGCAGCATGACGTTCTTTAAACGGTATGAGGAAATTTTACAATAATATGAATCAGAAGCAGTGGCGTACCTAGCTTATGTTCACACTCTATATCACTAAATGGAACTTTTTTGTAACACCAAGTCCTCAAAGCACTAAATTCGAATTAGTTTTTCCAAGAGTGACAAAATTAAATACGCTCTCAAAAATAGATTTGGTTAAAAAATTACCAAGACTGATAACAGGCAATACCTTTTAAAAGATCCCTAAGTGCTATAACAGCCTCCCTGCTCACATCTGGCGTTTCTCTCAGTTCTTTCCTGGCAATTTCTCTAACTTCAGGTTGTAACTCCTCCAGTTCCATTTGTAACGTGTAGTCGCCTAATTTTATTGTGGGCATCTCGTCCATGTCGGACAACATGGTTTCTGCGACTGAAAAAAAAGAAAAAAAAAATAAGTAAAATAAAAACAAAGGTGACAAACTAATGTCATTGCGGAAAAAACGTAGAACGCATGGATTTGTTTTTGAAACCGTCTCTTTAAGTGGAGGTGGAAATTTATATCATCCAACTTGAAATAAAAATATGTAGCTCAAGGAAAGTTTTTTAAATTGTTTAGAGACTTTCTTGGTAATCAAACTGTTGCACCAATATGCACTATTCAATTTCAAGAGTAACCAATAAAAAACTAAATTTCTTATAATTCTTAAATATTAAAGGTGTAAATAAATATAAGCCAAGTTCAACGAGTGAACTTAAAATATTTTAATTTTATTTCTCAAATATTGAAAACAGTTAAAGTAAATATGAACATCATTAAAATGCATATTACTAAAAAAATATAGATGCAATTATACATACATTTCAATATATGTTTATTATCTGACCTTCTATCTCATCTAACCATCCACACGTGGACCGACCAATACTTATTTTTCTTAATTATTATGGCATCTATTAATGCGACAGGGTCTTTTTTTAAAACAAATATAATTGGATTCAATCATCATTAAGGATTTATTAAATTTAAGTTCAAGGTGAACTGCAAATATTATACCTGTGGTTAAGATTTTTAATAAAATGTAGGAACAACATTTCTTAATTATTGGGGCTTTTTGCATATAGGGTTAGGTATTAGATTGACCTTGTGGAAAATATGTTTTTAAACCCGTAACCTAAATTTACACTGAATTAATTACAGTTGGGTGCGACCTTTAAAAAAGAATAAAATATTCCATCATAATCTATTGCATTAACACATTAAGTTTGCATTGCTTAACCGAATCTTTAATTTATTCTCTTATTTTGTATGGAGTCCATGGCTATCGAAAATAATCTTGAAATCATTGGTTTCGTTAATGAGTAAAGAAGTCCGAGAAATCTTTTAGGAAGGTTAAAAAATTTTTAAACGTAATTTTATTATTATTATTCCCACAGTTAATAAAACTACACCTCATTGTCTAATAAATTGTTTATATTACAATACCACTAAATATGGGTAAATGGTTTATTAGCTTGCAATTCTATTGTTTTATTTTTCTTTCGCATTTATGCAATTTAAAACAAATTAAACAGCTAATGCATGATAATATATTATTATCTGTAAAATGCAGCTTAAAGATAAACAAATTATCTTTACTGTGCAAGTAAGTGCATTACAACTTTCCTTTCCTCGTTATGATATAATTAAACTGCTGTTGGTGTAAAATATCGTAGAAAGTAACATTAAACTTAACAACATAATCTAGGTTCAATTTTATTGCGAATTTAAATCTAATGTAATTGCCGTTAGTTGTCTAGACTGTCTTGAATCACTGGTGACTTCAAATTTCTTAAGTACATGGTACATAGTACACAGAAATTGAAAGTAAATGAAATTGAACACTTAATAATATACAATTTCGAAACCAATTAGAATAATTTTTTATTATTATGATTTTCTTCTTCTACTTTTACTTTATCAATATCTCTCTGGATAATAAAGTATAGTATACTTCTATCTATTTAACTATCAAACGTTGTAATGGTACAAGTGAGGTTAAGTTGGCAGCGAGTGCACTCTCTGCAGCAAACATCAGCCACACAACACGGTTACACCCGACAAAATAATGTTTCTTTCTATATATTAAAAAATTAAATTTTATTGAGGATGGGAAAAATGGTTGACAAAATTTTGATTTTCCCGAAACAAGTGTTAAAACTATACATATACTTAAAAACGATACATTGTTGAACCCGATATATCAACAGGTCGCAGTTGATCCCGCCCTTTAGAACCTTGATACATGAGTAAACTTTATCGTATTTTTTATCCTTTTTAAACAGTGCTCAAGCATTCATAGACCCGTTACTATTAAATTTTGCCTGTTATTTGCATCGTACGTGAGAGAACTAATCGAGATATACACGGAGACGGGAATAGTACGTTGCTGACTCCTCCTTAAAATTTGCATACGGTGTCCTAAGACCATATTCAACCAAATGGTGATGGTATACACCTCGATACCTTGTTGAGCCCGAACCCGGGCTCAACAGTGTAATTTTGGGCGTCACAATGACCGTTTATATATCGAACGGGCACAATAATGTCTGTTTATAACTCTATCTATAGAATAGTATATAAAAGTATTTTAATTATTTCTTTCTTTGCTTGATACGCATTGTTTGAATTTTTATCTAGCGTTTTTACAAACCAGACTGTATTATTTTTCAGAACGAAATGATTTAGAGCGATGGACGCTTCCCAGGGGTTCATTTGTCGCACATCGGAAATCGTCAAATTTCGACGCTTCTACCAAGAAATGAACCTGGACTAACATCGCTTTTGTTCCTATTTAGATGTACCAATCTGTATATAATAGCATACAAAAAATATAGATTATTGAGCGTGAGTAATTTTATTTATCATTTTAAATTATTATTTATCTGTTTTCTTTTTTCTCCTAGATATTTGAAAATAAAATGTAAAGGCTAACACTAAATCACTAAATATAATAATTCTAAAAAATATGCACTTTCAACTTAAATTTTGGAAAATATGCTGAATATTGTTTAATAATTGTGGCATTTCATAAATTATTTCTCGTCCTTTTCTTTTTTGGGATTTATTACCACATTTCTTGATATTTCTATCCAAAAAAAGTTGATTTACCTAAAAAATATTCAAATTAACCAGTTTAAAGCTGAGGTTAAGTGGAAGAGCAGGGAGTGCATGCACTCATCTGAACTTCGCCCTGTAATAAAGGCAATTTATTATTATTATTATTATTATTATATTAGCACAGAAATGGCTCAACCGATCGAGATATAGACGATAGATGCCTGTTGACTAGATAAATAAGAAAGGTAACCAAGTACATTCCGAAATATTCAAATAAACTTGAACTTTTCGAGAAAAACTACTTTTTTAGTTAATTGTACAATTATTTATAAATTACTTTGTTTAGGATTTATACAAGCACAATAATAACAAACATATCCAAATTGATATACTTATATTGATGTTTCATCTCTAAACATGCTATTATTAAATTCATTGGACTATCTTTAATACATTATGAATATTGGATTAAAATTTATAAAATTCAAAACGTCAACAAATTATTAAAAAAAATTTTTAACTCACCACAAAATTCATTCATTATGGTCACCAATTAAAAAACGAAGTCCACAAGAAGATGTACATATTCTTTCGCTATTAGTAGCTCATCAGGTGAACGATTAATCTCGCGCAACAAAGTTATTTACTTGAATTTATATTTTACAATTAATAAACTGTCATGTAACCATAAGAAACAAATTTCTATAATTAATGCCGCCTACATTTTCTGCTTTCTTATAAAATACTCTACCTCTCTTTATTCAAGCCTTATATTGGCCCAATAATAACAAAATTATCTAATATATTTATTGTTGTTCCATTTCTGAACATGCAAATATAAAGTAGGTATTTTGTGGTGAGTTAAAAATTTTTTTTAATAATTTGTTGTTAGACGTTTTGAATTTTATAAATTTTAATCCAATATTCATAATGTATTAAAGATAGTCCAATGAATTTAATAATAGCATGTTTAGAGATGAAACATCAATATAAGTATATCAATTTGGATATGATTGTTATTATTATGCTTGTATAAATCCTAAACAAAGTCATTTATAAATAATGCATATCAAGCAAAGAAAGAGAAATGTAAAATTGTACAATTACTTTCGAAAGAATTTTTTTATTTTGATGCAATTTGATAAAAATGTCTAGGGCACAATAAAATGTATTGTTGGACATTGGAATCAATCAACCTTTTCAAGGGCGTGTTTGATTTTCGAAAGAGTGAAATACATGACGAAAGATATCAAAAATATTTGTTTTTTTGTGGGTAGCTAATATAACATATTGTTTACCAAACCAGATGGTAATATTTTATATGCATTATGCATTAATGAATTATAGACTCAATCACTTTAAAATATAAGATAAGTAAACACATAATGTATTTGTAGGTCATTTCCAGGTTAACCGGTTTTATGAAAAATGAAGTGCTCCGCTTGATATTAATTATCTTTTGTTTTCAACTATTTTTCTGTTTCCAGGTTTATCTTTCTCCGAAAAAATGCTACAAAGGCAGATTTTAAATTTTTATCCTACTTTAAAATTAAAGCCAAGAAATGAAATGGCCGGTTAGAATCTCCATCTGGCGAATCGCTATAATTTTTTAAGTAAAGCTTAAGATATTAATATCGTCTCCTGCTTTAAAACATAACCTAAATTGATGTAATGTAATAAACACCGTTTTGCACTAAAATTCGGGAGAAATGCAAATTTCCTTTATTGATATGCCTCAATGGTGTGCCGGATGGGAATAGCTTCAAGACTAATAATTGAAATTGAAAACCTCATCAATTATTTTTCACTCGCAAAAATGTCAGGAACCAGTCTGATTTTATACAGGTAAAGTGCCAGTGAATGAAAATATAGCGCCCTTTCGAGATGGTATACGTTTTTACAATTATCACATAAATTCTTAATATAATTGCGTTTTACTAAAAATAATATTCAAAAAAATTGCAAATCCTATTTTTTAAACAAATACTCTTTCTGCTTTTACAGTTTAGACCATATTAAAATTGCTACCAAAAAAACATCAAAATATACTCCTCAATTTCCGAAAGCAGAGCTTGTTGTCAAAACGTTTAAATACTCACACGTAAATATCAATACACGCCTACAAATACGATTAATAATTACTGACACGTTTTATAAATAAATACTGCTACTCACTGTTATGTGTTCCACGTTACAGGAAACTAGGGTTTGTTCACTTCTGCAGTGAAATGAAATGGAAAGGACGATTTTCTTTCCGATGAGGAAAGTGATAGTTCCGCACAGAAATGCACATCTAGTTCAAGTGTTGACGAACGCTTAAATATATGGAAGTATTTTATCGTTATCGTTAGCCACAACTGGACTGATACGCACTCTTTTATTATACATTTAACAGTAATTGTTTTATTGTTCTATAATTCATTAGTTTTGAACTTAAATGGCAAAAATTTAATAGATATAGTACAGGGTGGGACAAAAAATTGCGTCCCTAGATTTCCTTATAACTCAATATTTGATCTTTAATTTAAGACCAAGATCGTTAAAGTCGTTTAAGCAGTAAAAGCGTTATTATAAATTTAGGAAAGACTTCATTAGAGTGACACGCCAAAAAAAGTACATCTTTGTTTATTTTTATTCGTTTTCATTAGCCGGTATTTGTTTTCGCAATCTTTGATAAATACGGTTACCTCTGTTTCTTTTGTCTTTAATTTAAAGTCAAAATCAGGAGTTATTACAATCTCAGTGAAGTCCTCACAAGAGAACTAAATAGGTACAAGGAAAAAAAATATGGGTATAAATGTTCGCTCACACCGTTACTATTCGCCATGTTCAATTCATGCCAACGTCTACAATAAAACGACTTCTCTTTCGTGTGTTAGCTAGAAAATATAGCTAGCAGTAATAGAGGAAAAACCTAAGTCGATTAAACTGACATTAAGTCATTAAAAATGGCTAATTATGTCAGTCTCGTGTGTCATTACTCATTTAGCTATATTCAGTAGTTTATTTATTACTAATATTTTTAGCATTATGCATTTAAGTGATCATTTTATTTTCATATCAGAACAAGTTATATTGTAGCTATGATATCAAAGGTTCTTGCGTGAAGATTTACGTAACCAATATTGGTGTTTATCTAACGGAACTTCTAACAGTTTGGCAACACGTGAAAAATATTAAATTCTAACATGCTAATTTTTAACTGTACTCAAAATATTTAACACTCAAATATGTGCAATAAGACATTGAACGGAGGCAAATAATTAATACATCCCCAAAGTAATATTACGAAAACAAAAATACTTATGCTTCACCTGTCGTGTCAAATATAAGGAAATCAATGGATATTATACTGAGATTTTATAATTTGATCTGGTTTTGGAATCAGCATAGACACATGGGTTACCAAATTCTAAGAGCTTTCATTTGGGATCAAAATGAGATTATTGGAAAAAAAATTGAAAACAATTTGTGAAAAAAAATTCCGAAAATCCCATCGCCCTCCACTAGAAAGCCCTGAAATTTATATTAGAATTTTTTAAAAAATATCAGAATAATCTTTTTAAGGCAAGGTTTTTTATTTTAATAATATTTGATACAATCTAAGACAAGGTTAAATAAAATATTAATTTTTGGAAAAGTTACCAGCATTTGAAATTTTTAATAGCTTAAATGTTAGTTTCAAAAAATTTCAAATGCTGGTAACTTTCACAAAAGTTAATATGTTTTTAAAATCAGAAAACCTTGTCTTAGATTGCATCAAAAACTATTAAAATATGTATTTAAAAATATTTAGATGTATTATGACTCCTTTCCCCCTTTCCAGGGGGAGCAATGAGGTTTTGGGAATTTTTTTCCCAAATTTTTTTTTTCGCCAATATTCTCATTTTGATCTTAAATGAAACATAATTTGGTATAGGTCCTATGTCTCTAAATTGAAATATCATTACTTTTTATCTACCTATTTGAAGGGGTTGCGATGTCACTGATAAATTATTCTATCTCTATTATAGTTCCCCTTCTGTAATTTTGGTAACATTTCAAGAAACTAGTTTCCATAAAAATGTAAAATAAGGTAGCTAGCCCGACACAAACATATCTTCATTAAATCTTATCAAAACAGTGAATGACATAAACATTAAGGAAGCAATAGCGTACTTAAGAATGAAGCTATGCATAAATGTATACACATTTAAGAGATTTACCACTTTGTACATTCCGTGACTATACAATTTATGTCAATTTACGTGTATAATACATACATTAAATATGTGTCTCTGGGATTTATGGATTTAAAGGCGTGAGGAACAATTGAAATTCAAGGCGTATTTTTTCAAAATTAGGACTTTAATTTTACACAAATTATCAAAATAAAATTGCCAATTTAAGTTTAATAGTTATTCAATAAGTATTAGTGCAGTAATATTGGTCTTGACATTGCTCTTTGTGCACTTAATTAAATGTAAAAACTTTACAAGAACGAATCTAGGTATTTTAATGTCCAAAGAAGCATCCTGCTATTGATTCAATCCAAAATAAATCAATCAACTAAGAATATAAATCAATTTCATTACAACTGACGCGATGATGCAATAACAGCAATAAAAAGGAGTTCTGACAAAGAAGGTGCATTCATTTGTTACGGTGATGAATTAACTAGAGAGTAATCCACAGGATCATTTAAAAATGGTCGATATCGCTTTATATTGGCTAAACTATGTATAACGAATCTGTGAAATAATCAATAAACTACATTACAAAGTAGAATTTCTTCAAACATCAGAAAGAGAGGAAAAAAAGACAATATCTGTTTTGCAAAAAATTGTACATTGAGTTTGAGGGTCCTAAATTATTATTTATTTGATAAATCAGAGTTACTTTTTCCAAGTAGAGATTGTAGAAAATGCATCTCTTTGTTGTCATTTATGGGTGGATTCTTAAAGTTTTTGCTTTCATAAGTAAAATATACCACTAAAGGTATTGAGGAGCGATTGTACGTGAAAAATTTCTTCCTCAGTGCTCTTAACTGCAGTCCTCGATGGGAAAACGTAACAATAAACTCACTATTAGAATCTCTATGCCAAACAAGGTACGTAATATCTGGCAGGTCTTAGAAGAGAACCGGTGAAATCTAAACTTTTGTTTCTGTTCTCACATTTCATTTTGGACCAATAATGACGTCCAAAAAGTTCTAAATATACCTACGTACCCAGAAGTCAACATCATCATGAAAATCTTTCAATACTTCACTTCTATCCTTAAGTCCATAATTTTCCAATAATCCAATGGACATTTTTCGACCCTAACAAGCGTGCCTTTACTAACTATCCCTGATATCAGAAGTTTAATTATTTACTATTAAAAGTGATACTAATTTTATTATTTTTAGTAGCATAATATTCTTAGAAGTTGTGTTTTCAACAAAATCACCCCTCGACAACAATAATTTGTTTTCAATAATGCAAAACGATTTTTAATTCGGTTCAAAGTTAAATAATATCTAATTACACACAGGAAATAGATGAGCGGAAACAAGGCAAAATGAAAATAATGATGCGGAATTATAGGTTCCAACTACTTGGGTCGTGTTTGTCCTTCATTCGCATTTGCAAAAAATAAATATTTAACAAGTATCTCAACAAAATCTGTATGTTTCTTAAGGATTTTGATGAGTTACTATCGGACATGTATTCCAATCCAACACCTGGAGGAATTAAATAACCCAATTAACTGTGTGGCTCTTTAGGTATCTCTAATATTTCTAAATGCAACATTATTACAATCATTGTCTTCATCCAAAAGTTCATCAGATTCTGCCCAACCATCTTCTTCCTCAAGGTCTGCCATAAATTGCAAAATCAATGTACTACTACTACTACTACCACCACTGATTGGAAGAGTGACATACGCCTTCTAAATCCAAATATCGGGACACATTTTCAATGTATTTTAGTATTTTAATGAATTGCTGTTCAAACAACTAATGGAGGAACTATAAAGTCCAACTTATTTCGCGGTCTCTGGTAGTATTATTTTTGGCTGTGAAAGATTACTCGTTTGCTGATTTTGACGTAACTGCATGCGTTGTTCTTACCACAAATAGAGATGATCTGAAGGATCAAAAAACCTTCATGATACTTTGATTCCAAGGATTTTGCGTAGCTGATGATTTGTAATATAGTTTCTAGGTTCCCTTCAGCGTTAACTATTTTGAATTCGCTGTTTTAATAATCTTGTCATTGTCTTCTTCTGATGCGCCTCAGAAAGAAGATCGCAACAGAATAGTCGAAATACAAAAAATTCATACCTAATAGAAAACGTGGAAGAGAACTAGGAAATTCTTCATGAAACTTGATTTTGCTTTCGTATCTCTAAATTGATTGTTCAAAGAGAGTTAAATGATCTTTTACCTATCGAACATGGAATTTAAACCTATCTAATACACAATAAAGACCCTGGAGGTGTGAAAATAGAGGGTACTACCCTTGTATAAAGAATACATATACAAGGGTACTACTAGTACTACTCTTGGGCAAAAGGCATCTCAATGGCGAGATCGCTTCATTTTTTTCCTTGCACCTCTGATGTGGTATTGCCACATACCTACGTAATTTTCTCTGTACCGCGCTTTTATCATATATTGTGTCTTAATATTAAATCAATTAAAAACTTGTTCAACAAACATGAAACCATAAATCAAACACAGGGCCGTACTTCATATTTTGGGATTATCTAAATATGAAATAACGACAGACCGATGGACAAACAGACGAATGGTAAAAATTGATGATTTATTACAATGTAGTAAAAAATTTTGCTCTACAGCCGAGATTTACGATTTTAGAAATCCGTTAGCAAATGCAACCAATTAATCTTCTGCGAAAAGCATAATAATATAAGCAATGAAAATAAACTTGACAGCTATTTTATATGCAAAGAATGATTTATTTGTTAACTTTGTAATGTTGGTAAATGAATGTTAATCAATTGCACCTTATATGGTTGGGAAATTTCTCTCAATTCTACAAAACATTATTGCAAATTTAAAAAATAAAAAAAAAAAATGAATCCAGTTGCACGTTACAAAAATGGTTGTTCAAAGCAATAAGAACACTGATCAAGATCAAAAATAAATTTGATAATTGAGAAAATTTAACACTTTTTTCTTAATAATTTAATTCACAATTTAATTTAATTATTAAAAAAATTACTACATATTTTGCAAAATAACACTACTTACATTTCGGCATGTCGAACAATCACCGTTGCAAATCAAAACAAACACCAAATTGTCAGAAGCGACTGATATCTAACCGAACCGTGTACTTTCTAAATATAGCAGGGACTGATTCGCGTGAGAGCATGCGATCGGTAACTGCTAACTGCTAGTGTCAAACCCACTGAAATAATTATAAATCTGCGATTAGAAGAAGGTATAGGTACATATAGACAATGCCCAATATTCTCGGAGCGACATGCGCAGACTGCACCAACCACATGACCTGCCATTGAAAGACCATAATATCAATACCCAGCCGAGAGAGCCTTGCCGCAAGAAATTTTGAAACACACGTGGTAATTATGGATATTAGACGTGAAGGTCATACATAAAAATTACAACACAAAAATCGGATATTGACGTAGGCATTTGTGCAAAAGTATGTTGAAGTTACTGCGTAAAAATTTAATTCATCAAACCCCAATTTTTGTGTATCCAAGCATATTGTATTCTACTCTAGTTATCTTAATATTGGGATTTTTTTTCTAATGAGTTCTGAATGTGGTTAATAAAGATACGGTAATTTCAATTTAAGCGTTTGGGTTTTTACTTTCAACTGTCTCTTTATGGTACCACATAATTATAGGCTGATATAAAAGCTTATCTTTTGACCTTACAAACTGTCTTACCTGTAAAAATGACTAGGCATCTAATGTGGCAAATTTTCAGTCCAAAAAGGATCAGATTATATTCAAATATTGCCAAAGTACATTCAAAGTTCTATTAGAATATTATGATGCTTATTAAAAATAGCAATTGATTCAATTCTTATCTTGCTCTGACTAAATCCTTTTTGGGGTCAGCAAGTCACCGTAACAACCCTTCGAAATACAAATTTGTTATTATGAGGGAAATTAAGCCCTACAGTTTATATTGGCGTCTGAACCACTTATAGTGGATAATTTATAATGAAACATTTCCCGAACTCGCCCAGGTATTCTATTATTATCTGCTATCTTGGCATCTACAACCTCATAATCATCTGAGTCGATCAAAGCGTTGTATGTTTCTCAACAGTGCTCTCAATAATTAGGTCTGTCACACATAGCCATAAATAGACTTTCTGTCTATGATGATGCAGTTATCTTGATTCTAATGCTCTTGCGGAACTGAAGGTAGAAGAATTTTTGGGGTTCTCTTCCAAGATGAACATTTTAAATTCTTGAACCTCCTCGACGAGACTGGTGGGTGCAAGAATTCAAATTATTCAACCCGTAAGACAACAATTAATGTTAAACTGCTACATTGTTCAAGAGATTTTGGTGTACTCATAGGGACCTTTACTTTTTCCATTTGTGCAAATGATATAACCAACTGTTTTTTTGTATTCTGATTATTATTATCTATTTTATTCCGATGCGATGACTTTATAGTTAATAATTATATAAGGGGACTAACAAGCCTTTAATCCACGAGAATAAATGTGCACTCGAGGCGCAGCCGAGAGTCACATTTTTTCGAGTGGATTGAAGGCTGGTAATCCCCGAATGTAATTCAACGTTCTATCCACGACCACGGCCAAATTAGGAGCGTGAAAGCCGTATGAGAGCTGGTGAAAAATTCTGATTTTGAAAAACGGCAGATTTGACAAGTTTATTTTGACTAAGAATCTTTCAGCAAAAAAATAGAAGCGTGGTATTATTAATTCTAATCCAGTAGTGTATTATAGGGCCTTCAATCCACGGAAACAGACGTATTATACCTTTCTAATATAGTGGTATTGGATAAAAGTATATAAACAAATTTCGAGCAACACCGATGTCGAAGCATTGCAGCCTGACTTGGATAAACTTGAGTTATACTGTGGGGGTGATTATGTTTTTCTTAACATAAAAAAGTGGAACCATATTATATTTAGTAGATATCAACTTTGTCAATGGACACATTATAATAATGGTTGTAAATACTCTAAATCAACTCTTGGATTATATGGCCAGTGGTATGATGGCAATCTTGGTCCTTAATGACCATGTTCTTACAACAATTCCTCTATCAAGTATTCTTTCAGTTCTGTATTGTTGCAGGAAATATGAAAAATGGACTCTTCCAAGAAACTGCGGTATCCATCACCACTATCGAGGGTACAGGAAGGTTCTTCCAAGACCTATTCTGTTAAAGAATTTTGGTCCAGTGAATTAAAGTGGTCGATAGATTTTGTGGAGCAAAGATGTTTTGTATGAAACCATGTCCTCGTTTCAACATGTACTACAACAAAGCGCATGCTATTGTCTTTATGAACCAGTTTAAAACTCTTTGCATTATCATCTTGCCATGTTTGCTTAAACTCCTTTATTTGCAAAGATTCATATTTGAACGAGTTAACACAATACGCTTGATTGCGTTGTGGAGTTGTTCAAAAAGGAACAAATTATTTTTTTCATTAGAAGAAGATCTGTAGGTATCTCTTACATTACGCCACAAACTGGTTTTATAAACATCTAATATATCTCTGCTCACTATTAGATTAAGTGGTTATTTTGGTAAGTATGTTTCTTCTCGTATTTTTTGACTAGGAGTAATAGTTTTGCATTTTGCATTGATATGGTTTATGCCTCTCAACTAGGGTTGCCTTGGAAGATGTGAAGGTCATGCATTTATAATCAGATAAGGAATTTCAGAGCAACGGTGATATTGTGGCATGGTATATGCTGGAAGGACATAATATTCTGTGTGATCTTAATCAGTATCTTAATGAAATAAGTAAAGGCGACGTAAATGCTAGTGAATCAGAATGTGTTATTGAATATCTGAGAAGTTTTCTGGGCAATGTGGATCTGGGTGATGATGAAGTCTCGCATTTATGTGCAACATAGTCAAGAATTTTAGTCTGGAAGAATATAGATTGCCCCTTTTTAAGTTTTAGAAGAAGGTGCTTGGCTTCAAGAGTTTGCTGGGATTTCATTTGGTTTCACGTTTCATTTGAACAGAAAGTTCGATGGTATTGAAACTTGGACTACAACAAGTGTTAGCTAGAGCTAGAAGAAATCCAACAGCAAATAAAAGAGTCAATAGGAAATGGTCGTGGACAGGGTGGTAGTCTTTGAAGGAAAGACTATGACTATAGTCAGTCAAATTAATTGTATTCCATCTGTGAATTGGTTATTTTTGAGTTATTATGTAAAGATCTAAGGGTGTAAGAATCAGCTGCGTTAATTGATCTCTGAAAGGGCCTCTTGCTGTCCCTTTTTTTTTTTTTATTTTTTTTATTTTAAAATTACCAGCTCAACAAATTAATGTTATACATGGTACATATAAAATAGACAATACATAACATTCATAACAATTGGACATAGCCTAATAATACTTAATATTAATTGTTCATGTGTGAATGAGTTTTTAGTCTTGTTTTATCACTCAGTATCACTACTGGAAAGTAATATGTCTTGCGGTAACCTCTTCTTTAGTCTATTATTTTGAGTTTTTTGCCCAAGTTGTAGGTTCACAGCACTGTCACATTTATTAATGTTTTTGAAGAAGTCTTTAGCACATTTTCTAATGAAATCTTCTAGCATTGGAATACCGAGTTCGCGATGGATTTGAGAATTCCGTATGTACCAAGGGGCATTGACTGGTATTCGGAGTATTTTGTTTTGGAATGTTTGCACTTTTTTAAGATTTGTTTTGCTTGTTGTTCCCCAACCCCTTTTTTTTTTATATTAGCTCTACTGTTTGTTAATCATGATACGAAAAATGTTTCATATATTATACAAGTAAAATGAAAAATAATAATTTTTGCGAATCAGTTTTGCGTCAGCGAAGATTCCTCGAAAAATATATTTAAGAGCCATAAGTATTTAACTAACAACTTTGGATGTAAATTTACATGTAGACAGCCCTAATACTCTGTCTAGAATATAAAATATTTTAATATGAATTTAACGGCGACAGTCATTGAGGTCTTCTTGGCAAATCACCAAAACCCTGCATAGTTTATTAAATACGTACTTAAGTACTTCAAAAGTTTCTTTATTATTATAACTTTCCAATAGTGCCCCCATAGTGTCTACCACAAATATAATTGAATTTAATTTAATTTCACAGGATTTTTTTTTCCAGTCCATCCAGTCCAAGTTTTGTCACATACTTTATGTAATTATGTCCTTCATTTCCAAAAAACGATTTCTTCACCATAAGTTTCCATAACCAAACATATTTAGGTGAAACCAGACTATTTCACAATATAAACTCGCGAAGCAAAGTTCATGGTCAGCAATAACTACCATTAATAAATGACTAACCGATACGTACATGATAATAAGTTTTCAACGTGAATTTTCTAAAAATTATTTTATGCTGTTCCCATCAGACTTTGCTAATTTAATGGAAATTAAAAACCGATTTGCTTATAATTATATAAATGATATAAAATCATGTCGCAATCGATGCAACATGCGTTGTATTTGAGCTAGAACTAATTATTAATATATAATAATTGTGTTTATCGCACTATCGTGCATTGTGACAAATTTCTGATTTGTTACAATGTTCAAACAAACAAGATGAAAATTCCCACCTTTTTTGACTCAGGTTTGGTACCCACGGTATAAAAAATGGCTAGATTGTGACAAATGGAAAATTTATATAAAAAATAATTAAATGAAGATCAATGTCAATTTTGAAGATGTTTTCTGAAAATGTTTTCTTAGCCGCCTGCGCCTCTCAAGTCACCGGAGTAACCCTCGGAAAATCTTAGGATTTTGTGTTAGGAAAGTGAGACGAGGCCCTACAGTTTTTTAGAAAGTCAGAATCACATCGACAGTACCCTTAGACGTTGTTTATATTTTTTAGAACTACCCTTAAACTCATAGGCTTAACTAAATCGAATTTATTGTGTCAAGATCATGAGATGAAGATGATTCTTCTAAAAGTATAATTTTTTCACCATGTATTCCATTTCTCTTATTTTTGCTACAGATGAAATTCTCTGTAAATTTACGTGCCATCACCAAACTCACAACCGATCTGAGATAATAATCGAGGTATCATTTTTGAATCCATAAGTAGTAGTTGTGGTAGCAAGGTTGGAGGAGTTTAAAATCTAACAACTCTTCAGATTCTCTTAATCTTCCAATGAAGGTGAGAATATTAATTTCAACGACCTCTTCTCTGCCTTTAGAAGCATTTCAGGTTACAGCATCTCAGCAGCCTTTATGTCCGACATTGGTGAAAGAAATCGAAGGATATTTCTTTATCTAACCCGTAGTCATCAGTGCACGGTGCTCTTAAGTCTGCGATTGTCTGTCAGAGCTCCAATTAGACGATTCTGAGTCTTCATCCATTGACCTAGTCACCAAGTCCCTTCACAACGTCTCGAGCTTGGTTACGCTCACTATCCAGTGTGACGTTGGTCCAACAGTTGAAGGCAATCGAGACCTGTCTTTCTCGTCTTCTGGGACACCAGTGTGTCCCCGAAGCCACACTAGCTTACTTTTTTATGTTTGGTAAGCAATTTCAAAGCTCTTTACATATTTAAACAAATGCTAACCTCGTCCTCAGCAGTTCGTTTTCAGAGCCGATTGGTTGTTGGAGCAAATGTAAATTTTTCAGTCCGCTTAGTTTTTGCCTTCTTAGCTACAGATATAATGTTATCATTATTGGCTGCAGAAGTAATAATAGTAAGAGTAGTAGTAATAAGGGTTAAGAAGGCGGAAATCTAGCAAGCAACACCAACTCGTTTAATTTTTTTTAACTATTTTAACACTTAGTGTCCTTTGAAGACTCCTCCACCTTTGAATGAAGACGAGATCAACATGTCATTCACTTCGAGGGAGCTTTTCTCTTAGTACAGATGATGTCATATCCTATCTAATCCGACCAATTCCAATAAATCAAACGATATTTCTCCATCTCTCGCACAACCTGAGCAGAATTTTCTTCAAAACCTATCAATAACCATATAATTTTACAATAGTCAGAATACCGGATAAGACGATTCGGAGTTTTCCGCCTCTAACCCAGTAAATAGGCTGACTTTGATTTGTTCAGCCTTGTCACAAAATCTCTATATCCACGATTCGAAATGGAGCTTCAAATTTAGTCAGTTCAATTGATCTCTCGTTTTGTAGGACACCAGTGTATTCCCAAAAGCTTACTTTTTCATGTCTGGCGAACTGTTCCAGAATTCTTTGCACTCTTGAACAAAAGCTTAACTTGGTGGTGAGCAATTCACTTTAAGAGCCTCTTGGTCGTTGGAATAAATATATATTTCTTTGTCTATATCTTAGCTGAAAAAACCTTCATAAACTTTTTCTCAATATTATAGCAGTTGTCTATAAAAGACTCTATGTCTTATAGATCATCGAGATTTTCATGAATTCTAAGACACCTTCATTTTGCGATCGGAATTAACTTTTTGGTGGTGACCATGACATTGAAATCGGATCATTCCTTCGAGAAGTATGACATATCTAGAATTGCGAAAATTTCAAAATTTTCATGGAGCTGATGATTTGTACAAGAGTTTTTGAGTTTCTTTCCGCGTTGATTATTTTGATATCTTGAAAATTTAATCGTCTTGACGTCGCCGCTAGTAGTAACTTTAATAGACAAAAAGATCTTTTGAAGACCTAGTTACCTTTAACCTTTTGTTAGTGACGGTCACCTTGTTTTTGAAGATTTTACTCGTAAATATGATGTGGTTTATATAATAACCTCTAAATTACATTAATTACCCTTTCCACGAAAACGTTACGTGTGTAAACGTGTTTTTAATTTAGCTAAATATTTTTAATATAAACAATTATTATAAATCTTACTTGTAATAAATAGCATTTACATCTTTTTTACGGTGAAATTATACCTTAACTTATGATGACAACTATATTTACGTCTTAACAAGTTTTTGTCCACATAATTTTTATTTGCGTGTACTTTGACCTCTGCACAGAGAGTACGTGGGATGTTAAGTGTATATAATATTTTAAATCAATATTTCGTTTCTAAATGTGAATTTAAAATATTTAAATAAGTAAAATGCAAATATAGATTCGCACTTAACATTTTTTTAAATTAATATATTAACGTCTTTAGTTACATTGACGTTCAAGGATGAATGCAGTATGAGCACAAAGGATAATTATGTAGAAAAGATTTCCTATTCACTTAATCGGAGATCACAGGACAAGTAGAAATATCAGATCAATCGTAACCTGTTCCATTGACGTATAGTGGTGACGTACTAGACAGTGGTGTTAAGATACGTATTTAGAAATATAAACAGTTATTTGTCACTTGTTTAATGTAGGGTTATTTCCGCTAGTGATGCCAAGAAATAAGCTCATCAGTGCTTGTGTAAGCCCTGGCATCCCTATTCTGTAAATTTTGGTTTGTCAGTTTAAGATTGCTTCCTAAAGTTGGCAAATCGAGTATAGGCCGAATTTATATGGAGTAAATAAAATAGGCATGTTGTGTCAATTTAAAAATTCATTTTGACAAACTGAACAGTAAACACATTTTATTACCTCAAGAACCATATTGAAATTTTGTAACAGTATTAATCGATTACGATAACCTACGTCACTGCCTAAATCTTTACACTTGAACTTGACCAATATTCAATTTTATGTTTAGTAGAAAATATATACATATTCATGTATCATTAATATTATAAATAACAAGATAGTAGCGTGTTATAAATTAGTCAGCACAGTGACGATATTTAACAATTTGTTATTATACATTAGACGTTGCAGAAATTCCATTTACGTAAAATGTAGAAAAAAATCAACTAGGTTGTCCCATTAAGAATTATGATTTGTTAAAAAACTGGCTGAAGATGTAGAAAAGCTCCGTTATATACATATCAGAAGATTTGATAGGTACATCAGAATATCAAAAGTAATCTGATGAAAAATGATGAAACTAACCCAAGTGGGGGGTAACGAAGCAACTGCACTTCATTTTTATTTATTTATTATCGAATTTAGTATAATTTGAAATTTGTCACCATGTAAATCATAATTAACACCCTATGTGGTGTTTTACAATTTTTTCTATTATCACTTGTCGGGCATATACTCGAAGGACCACCCTTTACAGGGAATAAAATGGAGATGAATTTTTACTTATTTAATATTACTGAATATCAAGTTGCACAAAGTGGTTACATAATATATAAATAGAGTCAATAGAGACAAATGCGTGCTTATTGCTTCGTACCTCAAGCGAGACTTCTTCTTTTGGAGGACCGCCGGTGAAGGTCAGGCCACCCATGGTGGGGCAATAGCACAGTTGCCAGATTAAAAATAAAACTGTGATTATAAGTAAAATATGAAAGTGCACATAATGCCGCCCACCTTGAAAGTATCACTTTCAAAATAAGCAAAAACGAGAATACAATTGAGTATAGTTAATTTTAATACAAACAAGTATTTATTTGAGAGTTTGGTTGAAATTAATAGTCCATTTCAGTTTCGACTGGTAAAATGCAAATTTTTGACACGGTGCGCTTATAAACAGCGCCACTAGGCACTTGCACTGACACCACTCGAACCACTTGATCAGGTCCCGGATGCATCTTGATAACCCTTGCCATAGGCCAATGCAGCGGAGCTAGATTGTCTTCTTTCAAAATAACTAAGGTACCTAATTTTAGGGCATTTAGTTCAGATGTCTTCCATTTCGGTCGTTGTTGGAGTTGATTCAAGTATTCGTGGGACCAGCGCTTCCAAAAATGCTGGAAAAGCTGCTGTAGCCGATGATATCTATTTAGACGAGTATAGGGTTTTTCTTGGACATCTAATTGAGGTGTAGCCGCCAAAGAGTTACCAATAATAAAATGAGCCGGAGTGAGGGGTAGGTAATCATTGGGGTCATTTGATAGGGGTGTTAAAGGTCTGGAGTTGAGACAACCCTCGATTTGAGTCAGAAGTGTGTACATTTCTTCATACGTGACAGAAGTATTGCCTAAGATTCGTTTCAAATGATATTTACTTGATTTCACTGCGGCTTCCCATAATCCGCCCATATGGGGTGATTTGGCAGGTATAAAGTGCCATTTTATTTTGTCTTGAATTAAAAAATTTGAAACGCTTTCGTGATGCTTATCATTTGATAATAAATTGTACAATTCGGTAAAATGATTAGAAGCGCCTATGAAATTTGAACCATTGTCTGAAAATATGTCGCTTGGTTTTCCGCGTCTCGATATAAATCTTTTTAGAGAATTCAAAAAACTGTCCGTCGTTAAGTCATTCACCAATTCAATGTGAATTGCGCGTGTCGTGAAACAAACAAAGATGCAAATATAAGTTTTCACCGCTCTACTTCTTCGTGAAGTATTTTCTTTAATGTAAATGGGTCCGGCATAATCTAAACCGCATCTCATAAATACCCTACTGGGTTGTAAGCGGTAGCTTGGTAAATCACCCATTAGAAAATTAGTCGTTTTGGGATTGGACTTGAAACATTTGATGCATTTATGTATGACGCTCTTTATTAAATTTTTACCATTAAGTGGCCAATATTTAAGGCGAATGGTGTAAAGTAGATTTTGCGTTCCGGCATGTAGATTTTTTATGTGTTCGTCGGTTATTATTAATCGGGTAAGAGTATGTTTATGCGGCAAAATAATTGGATGTCGTTGATCAAAATCGAGATCAGATTGTGTTAATCTTCCACCAACTCTAAGTAAACCTTGGCTATCTAAAAAAGGGTGTAAATTTAAAAGTTTACTGTTGTGTTTTAGAGGTAATGAATTTTTCAATGATCTAATTTCCGGTAAAAATTCTTCTCGTTGCGCTAATCTAATAAGTAAGTATAACGCATAATCTAGTTCTTCAACTGCTAACATATGTGAGCTATATGAAACTTGCTTTAATGATACTTGTTTAAATCTAACACAATAAGCAATGACATGTTTTAATTTAGTAAGTGTTGAGTATTTTTCAAAAATATTGAGCGAATTGAGATTTGAAACATGAGCAGTAGCTAAAGTTGTGGTTGCATTTTTAATATCGGGTAGATTTTCTATCGGTTCATTTTTGTCGAAGTTAGTTTCAATAAATTGGTTTGATAAAAATGTAGGACCGTACCACCAAATATTTAATTGGGCTAAATTTTGCGCGTTAATCCCGCGAGAAATAATATCGGCTGCGTTATTTTCAGATCGTACGTGATACCAATCGTCCGTGTTAGTTAGCTCTGTTATCTGGACAACTCGATTTGCAACGAATGTTTTTAGTCGACTAGGGTGTATAGCTATCCATGATAACACTATTGTTGAGTCACAATAATAAAAACATTTTGAAATAGTTATGTTGAGTGCTTGTTGCACCTTTTGCGATAAATGTGCGAGTAAGACTGCAGCTAATAATTCGAGCCGGGGTAATGTTACTGATTTCAGGGGTGCGACCTTTGATTTAGCGCATAATAATCGTGTATAAATTTCCCCATTTGCGTTCATAGATCTTAGATAAATAGCTGCGCCGTAAGCCCTTTCAGAACTGTCTGAAAATCCGTGAAGTTCAATGCGAACCGGGTTTAAGCATAATACGTGTCGTTTAATATTTATTTCGTTTAATATCTCAATTTCATTTAAAAATTTAAACCAAGCAGTATGTAAATCTGCTGGTATAGATTCGTCCCAACTGATTTGTAGTTGCCAAAGGCGTTGCATAATTAATTTTGCATTGATAACCGTCGGACCGATTAAGCCAAGAGGATCGAAAATCTGCGAAATTACTGATAAAATTGTACGTTTTGTAATTTTAGAATTGTTAAATTTTATGTTTACCGAGTATTGTAATGTATCGGATGTTGAATTCCATACAAGACCTAAAGTTTTCAATTGTTTGTTATCGTTTATTTGTATTAAATTGTCCATGTGTCCGCTCTTACTATTTGAAATAATTGCGTCAAGAATAGTTTTTTCATTTGATGAATATTTTCGCAATTCGAACTGTGCGCTTCCTAGAATTTCCGTTAATTCCCTTTGTATATTTATTATTTCTTTAATACTATCCGTGCTTAAAAGAAGGTCGTCTACATAAAAACAATTTTTTATTACATCACACGTTACAGGGTACTTAGACTCGTATTCATTGGCTAATTGTAATAAACATCGTGTTGACAGATATGCCGCACTTGCAAGGCCATACGTCACTGTATTCAACGTATATGTTCGTACCGGTTCGTCAGTATTGAAACGCCATAATATTTGTTGGTAATTTCTATCGTCTGGATGTACTAAGATTTGCCGGTACATCATTTTCACGTCGGCGCTTAGAACATATTTGCGCAATCTTAGTCTTAACACTATACTAAATAAATCGTTTTGCACCGTTGGACCTACTAATAATTTGTCATTTAATGAAATCCCTGAGGTAGTTTTAGCAGAGCCATCAAAAACCACGCGGCATTTTGTCGTAGTGCTTGACTGTTTTAGCACGGGATGATGTGGCAAAAAATAGGAATCCTCATCTGAAATATCGGATCGAGAGTCGTGTTTTAATGTCATGTGATTTAATTGTTTGTACTCTTGCATAAATTTTACATAATCGTGCTTTAACGTGTCATTTTTGCTTAAGCGTGATTCTAGTAGTTGATATCGTTTTTCTGCTGCTTGTTTTGAGTTACCGAGAATTAATTTAGGTGTTTGTCGAAACGGCAATTTTACAACAAATCTACCGGTTTCATTACGCGTCGTGGTTTCCTTGAAATAATTTTCACAAAATAGCTCGTCTGGCGATAAAATTTGTTTTTGTGGAATGTCTTCGATTTCCCAAAAATGTGTTAGATCTTGATGCAAATTTTCATTTGAAATTACGTGGCTAAAATTGCAAACGTGTTTGTCTTGATACGTTTTATTTAAAGTGAGATTACCCGAAAAAACCCAACCAAGACGAGTCTTTTGCAATACGGGCATATCGTTACCAAGTTTAATTTGACCTATACATAACAAGTCATAAAAAACACCAGCACCTAATAAAAGGTCTATACTCTTAGATTTATTAAAATCGGGATCGGCTAAATGTAAATGTTTTGGATATTGTAAATTGTTTTTATCAAATTCGATAGCTGGTAAATTTTCGGTAATTCGTGGCAATACCAACAGTGTAGTATCAAATTTATATGAATTAATTCTGGAAGTTATTGTCGCGTGTGACTTAAATTTAATGTTGGTAATATTTTGATTAATTCCTGCAATCGGTATAAAAATTTCTTCGCCATTTAATTTTAATTTATCGAATAGAGTTTGAGTAATAAACGAACTTTGCGATCCGGAATCGAGAAGAGCGGTGCACGTGTGCATGTTTCCGAATCTGTCGTTTATAAAAACTTGAGCCGTTGATAGCAAAATTTGACTGTAGTGCGCACCGTTGCAAAAACTTGCGTGTGCCGCCGTTTGATCTGCGTAAACAACTTTTTCTTGTGTATTTGCCGCTTGCGATGTTGTCGCTATGGTCTGAATGGCTTCAGTGTTAATCTGAGAATTAGTACCTTGATTTGAATTTGTATTTTCACCAACATTATTATTCTGAGAACGAACATAATTACTATTTGTCTTGGTATAATTTGGATTATGTAGCAATGTATTGTGCTTAAAATTGCATTTTCTACAGTGGCTTGATCGACATTCCATTTTTGAATGGCCTAAACGAAGGCAATTAGTACAAAGTTTTAATTTGTTTATCTCTGAATATTTTTCGGTGAGAGAAAGATTTATAAATGACTGGCAAGTATAAATGAAATGTGGACCCTTGCAATAATAACACGTTGCATTTTCTGTTGCAGCGAATGTTCTTTCAGGAATGTTTACAGATTTAACATTGTTTATACCTTTGTTTCCCTTTTGACCGCGTGTATCTTTAATATTAGGAGTGTTATTATGTAATGTTTCTAGCACAAAACTTTTTTTTGTCAAAAAATCTATTAATTGATTTAAAGTTGGTAAGGCGTCCCCTTCTAGCGAAGTTTCCCAGTCACGCTTTGTGGTGTAATCTAGTTTTGAGCAAATTAAATGTACTATCAAAATATCCCACGTGCCTGTTTCTATTTTTAATAGTTTCAATGCATTAATATGTTGATAAACTTTGTCAATTAATTGTCTTAATAATACGTGTGAATCTTTAGTAACCGTCGGCAAATCGAATAATGACTGTACGTGACTATTTACAATAATTCGTTTATTTTCATATCTTTTTTTTAATATATTCCAAGCAATCTCATAGTTGTCGGACGATATTTCTAACGTTTGTATTAGTTGTAAGGCTTCGTTTTTTAGACAAGATCTTAAATAGTACAGGTTTTGTATTTTTGATAATTGATTATTATTGTGTACGAGCGACATAAATGCATCAGAAAATGTCAAGTATGAATCGTAGTTTCCTGAAAAGCTGGGCAAATTAAGCGTGGGTAAACGAATATTGCTTTCAATAACATTCGGGACGAGTTTGTTTTCTGAATTTTTTATATCGTTACTTTTCTGAGTTCGAATTATATAATCTTTTGCGAGCGACATGTTTTCATAAAATGAATTTTCTAGGGTTTCACGTGCTGATTCTTCATTCTGATCGAGATATTCTAATTCTGTTTGTATTAAATCGAATTCTTTAAAATGTGACTCTAGGTTATTTGTTCTGATTTGTAACTGATTAATGTTCGTATGATTTATGGGATTAGACAAGAACGTAATGAATCGTGTTAACTGAGACTTTATTACGCCTCGTTTAAATCTTAATTCTTTAAGTTTTTCGAGAATTATTTCTTCCTGAGACATAGTAATTTTTGATTTTAGTACTTAAATGAAATGTGATAGTAATTAAGCAAATCGAGAATTGTCAATAAAATTGGATCAATAGGAAAGTAAAATGAATTAAAATGGAATGGACTCACTTTATGCTGCGTATCGGGTAAAGACCTGTCCTGCCTGCGTCTGCTTCCTTGCTTGCACTGCTTCGAGCGTCGGTGCTTGTCTGTCGTGTCCTCGGTCGTGTCGTGATTCGTGAATAAATTCTTCTTTTTAATTTTAAATGATGATAGCGAAATTGATTGATTGTTGCGCTTGAACGTGTACGCCTTTTCCATCCAACGTCGTGTGTTCAAAGATCCGGCTCGAAGGACCAATTTTATGTGGTGTTTTACAATTTTTTCTATTATCACTTGTCGGGCATATACTCGAAGGACCACCCTTTACAGGGAATAAAATGGAGATGAATTTTTACTTATTTAATATTACTGAATATCAAGTTGCACAAAGTGGTTACATAATATATAAATAGAGTCAATAGAGACAAATGCGTGCTTATTGCTTCGTACCTCAAGCGAGACTTCTTCTTTTGGAGGACCGCCGGTGAAGGTCAGGCCACCCATGGTGGGGCAATAGCACAGTTGCCAGATTAAAAATAAAACTGTGATTATAAGTAAAATATGAAAGTGCACACCCTAGACGTGGGAATTTTAAAGGCAGGTTTCACTCAAAAAGTTGTAGCTAAAGCACTCAATATTATTAAAAGTATTACAATCGGTTGTGGATCAGATGTTAGCAAATTGCTGATGTACACAAGTGACAAGAGTAACGAAAAAATTGGTCCCATCTTCATTCTTTGATGAATCTGGATTTGGAATGGAAGAGGAACATGAAGACGACACACACCTAGCAACGACATAGGAAATTCCGAGTTACCAAGAAGGGATTCCGATGTTTTGGTCAGTGAAATAAACCGGTTTGGTTGAAAAATTGTTGGTGATATAATTTTTCGGCCTTCTATATACTGGGAGAAATAGGGATAATCACCTCTTAAAAGTAGCAGTGGTCGTACGAGCTGTGGAAACTCTGAGATTAGAGGTTTCTATGCCCTGCATAATTCCTTTACTTGAATCCTATAAACGCGTAAAGGATTGACTAAGTGAGCATATCCGGAGTTAATCGTATTAGTCAAACAAGAGAACAACTGATTTAGAGAACAGTTGGGATACATTAGATCGACAAAAGATAGACAACTTGTGTGACATGATTTGTGATTTATTCAACTTTCCGTTTGCATTTAAAAAATGTTATATCGGAAATAAAGTAGATTCATTATTGAATTATTTAACGAAAAATATGGAGAGAAAATATTATTTGTTTTTGGACTGCTGGAAATCAACAAAAATCGCCTAGGGGCTTATCTCTAAGTTATTATCAACTTTTAATGAGAGAATCCTCACGTTAGAAATATGGTGGTAATAAATAGGTAGCTCTTCCACATCGAGGTCAGTTACAAATTACCTATTCTGAAGGCAAACAATTCAAATATAATTTTTCCAATGCAAGTTTCTCTTTGGATAGCGTCACTTCGATTATATTGGAGTCAAGAGGAAGTGAACTGAAGGAAGGAAGAATGAAATCACGCCCTTAGTTAGTTAGTGTTGAGTCTTATGACTCATGATGGATTATCTCTAGTATTCAGCAAGGTCAACTGATCTTTCTCCCGTCGAGTATATGTGGGACCTAATAGTCCAGCGACCGTGTCGTTAACCTCGACCCCCTCTGAATATGGAGAAAAGCATTCCGAAAAAAGTTCCAATATATTAATAATGAGGTAAACATGATTACGAATGCAATAATTTGACTGATCACGAAGGTGTGATTATATACAGAGTGGATCTATGGATTTGAAGCCTTGGACCGAGTTCCTTGGGCAATGTTGAATGTAAATTAATTTTGCAGGAAAAAATGCAGATTCTTCTTCAGACTATTTAGCAACAGATAGTCTGTTAAATCATCCGTCACCAAGATTTAGAACTGTATCCCATCGAACCTTTAACACTGTCGAGTATTTCCTTTATTCCTTCATTTTCCAAACCTTACTTCCTATTTGGTTTATTTTTTAATTATCGACACTATAATAGAAAAAACACCGATAATGGTTTACGGCAAAATCTGGAAAGCTCTCCCTTATTTCCAATAACAATTACGATTACAATTTTGAACCAGTTTCTAAAGTAGGTACGATTCTAGTAAAAAAAAGTTTCCTGGCATTTTACATTTAAAAAAATTTAGAAAAACTTTAGTAACAACTGATCATTTAACAGCACATGATATTTTAATTTGCTATCGACAAGGATATCACAATCAAAATCATGCATACAAAAAATTTGTAGGTCTTGATAGATTGCGATATTTGAGCTGATTTCTGGTGCCTCTAGGTCTGTGTGGGCTAAGAAAAATTATCTTAGATGGTCAATAGAAGCACAACCCTTGAAAAACATCCCGGTGTGTGTTTCATATGAATTAATAAAATAATTCAAAGCTTGGACTGATAAACTGATGCCATGAACACTTCTTATATTTTTTTCAACTTGCTCATTTGAACTCGTGATGGTTGTTCTTTCCTTGAATTCTATCCTGTAATTCTTGAAAAGTAAGGAAGCAAGACACCAGGTAATAACCTGGATATCTTTCATAATATGCTGTCGTGACATGTAGTCGACAACTACATAATACTGCCTCATTTGAAATCCCAACAATTAAGACAGTTCAATTAATGAAAATGCTGTTTGTGTAATCTTAACATGACGCATGCACAGAGCATCGAAACTACCGACGCGACATCTTGAAAAAAGATTAGTTTTTTTTTTAAATATCCACTTCCTGTCAAATTTACGAAATATTTTTAGCATCAATTTTGTAGAGCTTAAAATTCGGGCAATTTTGATCCAATTACTGTTTTCCATAGAATTAACTTAGGAAGGAATTTTTTTCATTTTCATGTAGATACCAGGTAGGCATTGAAACCCAAAAAAGTTTCTCATGTTGTTTCGTCGACGAAACAAAAACAAATCCGCGTAAACTCATACGCAACGTAGATAGATATTGATTGAACAAAGATTATAAATTATTTTTTGCCATCACTATATTCCAATTTTTTAATGTCATTGAACTATTGCACAGTAACCACCATTGTAGATATACGTCTTTCAATGTGTTTCATTTTGAGATATATTAATTTAATTTCCGATGAAATCTTGATACTGGAATTTTACGCACATAAACAAGTTTTTATTTTCCACATGTAAATTGTTCCTAATTACATTTTTTTAAATTAATTGTTGTTGTCTCTATTATATAACGTGGACATGTTATTTTAGGATATTCAACATTGTACTAGCTAAGTGATTGTATAAGTTATTAAAATTCTAATGTATGCATTTGCGTAATTAAATACAGATTTAAAATTTCATGGAATAAATTATGAAGGTTATTTTCATTAAATGTATCTGGATGCCAAAGAGACGGAGTTTTGTCTCATTTTTACGTGGTAGGTATAATTAGCAACATTATGAAAATTATGTGCAACTCCGTTTCTTCGGTAATCACAGTATAATCCACTCACAATCAAAATTATGAGCAGATATAGAATTCGAGATATCGAGGGCGCTATTGCCCTACCCTGTATAATACAAATATATATTAAGAATATATCTAACCATACAAATATACAGCTGACATTTTTATTAAAATAATTGAAAAAATGTCATAATAATATTAATGAATAATTTAAAATATTTACAGCAAGTAATAACTATTTTAATTCTGAAATTATCATAAATTATGCAGATTGTTTGGATTTTATTTTTGTAAACATTATATTTTAACTATTAAGTTTACATTAACGGTTGTATTTTCTGTAAATAATGTCAACTTGACCTGTGGCTGTAATATAGTAATTTTGGAGGTAATTTTTGTTTATCACTCACATTTATAATCATGAGAACTACTTAGAAATACATAAACTGCTGTGCAAAATTCAAGGAGCATCAGAAAATTTGGTCACAATTTCTCTCTGTATATCTTCGGTTAGAGTTGACCGATTAAGATGCGGTTTGCAACATCTCCACGGAAAGTTCATTGGAAATGTATACAAGGGTTAGCGATTGTTATGCCATTTGTATCCTAAGATGCACAGGGCGATTTTCAGACCCCTTGCATTTTTCTAAAAATTTAACAACCTACTAATTCATTTTAAATTTTTTAAGAATTTTTTTAACCACTCTGTTTTAATCCTTGGACTAGTACCCCGAAACGGTTTTGCCATTTTTGGCCTAACTCCATTCTTTATGGAGATATGATTTTTTTCGAAAAATCTAACGTGACGCTCGAATGGCCACATAAATTGAATGGGATTTAGCAGTTACCATGTTCAGTGTTTGTAGTCTTGTCTAGAGATACCATTTCTTTCAATTTCACAAATCACTATACAGGGTGTTAAGAAAAAGTAGGTCATGCCTTTAACCACAGATTCTTTGGGCGAAAATAATGTGACTTTTATAATGTGATTTTTTATTTTGGAGCGTAGTTTTTTTTATACAGGGTGTTAAAGTTTACATTTTGAAAATTATTTTTATTAATAATTCTGTTACTGTTTAAGATTTTTACCCGAATTTTTGCACAGACTTTCATCTTATACAGATACACTTTTTGTGTAATTTTGGTCAAAAAAGTCAAAGCGCAAACGGGAAAAAGGGGGGTTTGTTACCCATTAACCCCCCCAACTTTTTCATGCGTACGCCTATGGTCTCTAGATATTTATTTTTAGATTAAACACTTATTTCCCCAATTTTTTTTACTCCTACAAAATTTTGATTTAGGACTTGATTAACGAGATATTTCAGTAAATTCAGAATCATTTTCAATATTTCAGTTTCGGAATTTATTGTTTTTACTATTGTTGTTCGTAGTAATCCTGGGTTTTCTTTAAATCGATTACTTTTAGACAAAAAAATGCTAGAGACTTTTTTTGTTGTGCATAGTAGGAAAAGTTCAATAAAATAAAAATCTTAAAAAAAAACAGTGGCGTACACATGTTTGCTTAGGAAACCTAAATTAATACTTAGTTATCTATGCCACTGAGGTAGGTAAAATAAGCAAATAGAAACACTAATTTAAAGAAAATAGTATAAAAAATAAAACATTGCTGTGTTTAAAATTAAACTTTTCATATTATTTACTTTAATTATTTATTAATTTTTGAATAATTTATCCAACGGGCGAATCCAGTTATTGTACATATTATGGTAAATAAAGCAGACAGCAATAATAAAGAAAATACAATTATTACTAAAACAAAAAAAGTCTCTAGCATTTTTTGTCTAAAAGTAGTCGATTTAAAGAAAACCCAGGATTACTACGAACAACAATAGTAAAAACAATAAATTCCGAAACTGAAATATTGAAAATGATTCTGAATTTACTAGAATATCTCGTTAATCAAGTCCTAAATCAAAATTTTGTAGGAGTAAAAAAAATTGGGGTAATAAGTGTTTAATCTAAAAATAAATATCTAGAGACCATAGGCGTACGCATGAAAAAGTTGGGGGGGTTAATGTGTAACAAAACCCCCCTTTTTCCCGTTTGCGCTTTGACTTTTTTGACCAAAATTACACAAAAAGCGTATCTGTATAAGATGAAAGTCTGTGCAAAAATTCGGGTAAAAATCTTAAACAGTAACAGAATTATTAATAAAAATAATTTTCAAAATGTAAACTTTAACACCCTGTATAAAAAAAACATTATTTTCTCCCAAAGAATCTGTGGTTAAAGGCATGACCTACTTTTTCTTAACACCCTGTATACAGTGTATGTGAAAATTCCGTAAATATTCCAATTAAAAAAATTCAAGGATCTAATTTTGTATCTGATACAGGAAAACGGAATCGAAAGGATGGAAAGGCCCATTCGATCTCCAGATATCAACCCTATAGAACACGCCTGGTCACGCTTAAAGCTAGAAATTAGACAAAGAGCAATCTAAAGCAATCAGTTGGGTCGTGCCATGGAGGAAGAATGGGAATTGATACCCCAAGAGCTAATTTCAAATTTAATTGAAAGTATGCGAAGTTATCCTCCAAAATCGCGGTGGTCCCACCAAGTATTAAATTTTTGTTGTGCACAATAATTTAATATTATTTTGTTTCTTTGTTATTCAATTTCTGCTTTATATTCTTCTGTTATTCTGTTATACTGATATATTGTTACTTTGTACGTGATCATTTAAGTTTAAATAATAATTAATAAAAATGTATTGAATCAATTTATGTGGTCATTCGAAAAAAAATCATATCTTCATAAAGAGCGGAGTTTCAAGGATTTAATCCAAGGATTAAAACTAAGTAAGTGATTAAAACATTCCTAAAGAATTTAGAAAGAATTGGTAGATTGCAAAATTTTTAGAAAAATGTAATGAATTTTTCGTCGAGCAAACCGCATCTTAATCGGCCAATTCTAACCGAAGATATACAGCGAGAAATTGTGACCAAATTTTCACAGCAGTTTATTTTATTTTACGTACTAAATATCGCGTAATGTTATTAAAAGATCAATTATTTCTGGCTGAAAACTGGCAGTGATCAGAAATAAACTCTCTGACGAAAAAATATTTAATTCGACAAACGATAAGAATTGGCACATATTTAACATAATATATTTTCAGGAATTCATTTAATTACTTCTTCTAAAACATCTAGTCTTGAAGGTTATGTGTGCTTGGGATGAACACTAAACGTGATCAGCAGTTCGCACCAGATCTTTCAACAGTAGCTTCTTTGCTACGAAATATTGTAAAAATGGCCATTCCTCATCATATGCCCATAGACAATAATGAGACTCATCAATAAACACAATTCGTTCCAATCTACACGTACACACGATGGCTGGATAGTTTCAAGAGTGAATTAGATGGAGATATTAATGAATCTACCACAGTCCTGACAATCCTCGTGTTCAAGTGATCTGTGGTCATACAGCCCAACTGAATCCTTTCATTAGGTCGTTTTCCAAATGCCTTGTGCTCTCTAGAATGAAGCACCCGTTCAATAAGTACTCCATCTCATAACAGCTGAACCAGTTAATTGCGATTTGATGAAAAAACATATCTGCATGAATTATCCTTCCATACATGTCTTATTGCGAAAAAAATTCGAAAATCCCAATTTGTATTGTTTCTGAATAAATTAATTTGTTTAATTTGAAAGTTTCCACTTTGACACATTTCAGTATCATTATGCTAAAAATAACACTCACTAACTTAATCGTTTGTTTATAGACTTTTCTCATTAACACAATGTAATTGTTACTGGTGTGACACACACACTCCGCATAATAAATAAACAATAAATTAGTGTTAAGAAGCTTGTTATTTTGGTACAATCTATTGCAAAGTAGTTCGTATTCAAGGTTATTCATTTTATCCTGCATTTCTTGAAACAATAAATTAATGTTTTTAATTAATTCACATAGTAGGATCTTGAGCTTTGATATTGACGTAAATATATTTTTCCGAAGGTATTTACTTACGAAAATATTAATAGTGACGACAATAAAATTCATTCTTAATTTCGATTCAGGGTTATTCCTCTTACTTCTTTTTACTGCTCTTAAAGATTCATCAACTTCCCACCTAAATTTAAATTTTTTGTAAATTTGCAATTTTCGGAAGAATATATTTAATTTCCTAATATACCAACATTAAACACAAAAAGCTTATATTTATTATTAAACACTTATGTTGAAGGCAAGCATTACAAATGGAATAAACCTGCAACCACATTGATGGAGTCCTTAGAAATAACTACAGTCTCAAACGTGCAACAGCTAATGGGGTTCAGTTCAGTACATTTCATCAGATTAAAATCGAAAATGCCTTTTTTTCTACTTTGGTAACAGGTTTAATAATGAAAATAATGAGAAACATGGTGAAGAAATCAGGTAACATTTTCTAAATTTTAAAGTGATCTTTAAAAATACGGTGGTAGTGGATTTCTAATAAGGACGCACTACTGGAATAAAAACAATACAGAAAAAGTCAAGCAGAGAGAACGTGGTCATGTTAGAAGCATGATGAAAAACGATAATTTTAAATTTTTGAAGAGGTTAAACCACGAGACGAATTTGTTTTTTGACAGTTGCCAAACAATTTTAAAGCTCGATCTGCATTTTATCAAGTACAAAATGAATTCGTGACATGAAATATTACCGCAGGAATTCACTTTGTAATTTGTGTATATTTAAACAGCCAGCATAGCAGTAACATATTTTTACTTCGCTTATCATTTTTTTGCTATATTCTGAAGTATTTTGTTTCAATTCATTGTCACATGTCAACTATAAGTGGCTTAGATTTTGCGGATTAAATTTTTATTTACATAATATTAACAAAACAACATTTGCGCCAACGATTTGCATAAGGACATGATATCACTTTGATAGGATCATGTCGTCAAAATGATAATAAATTAAATAATTATAAAAATGTATCTTTTTTTAAATAGAAACTTCGAATAGAATAATTGTTATTATTAACAAAGTTATTTGGAAACAGTAACAATTGAAAATAACAAAACTTCCGCTAACCAAGTGTCGAATTTCATTGACTTTCTTCCTAAGTGAATTTATTTGAAGTAAGTTGATATAGGAAAATATAAATATATCCGGAGTATTGTAGAGCAGAGAAATATAATAAATACCTTGGTTAAAATTGTATTGCAATTTGTACTCCAATTCTGAGTGCAATAATTTTTAAGTAATAATCGTCAGGTTCTCTAAAAATATCTGGGGTAATGATGCATCTTGCATTAGATAATAACTTTCAATATTACAGCATACATACTTTTGTTGTAATGTGTCTGAACGCATTCATGGATTGTTAATTACTTCTCATTCTATTAACATAGTAGTAATGCGAATTTTATCATTAACAATTAGTAATGTTTAACAGCACATATACATTTTTTATAGACGATTGTATCAATAACAATAATACATTAGTATTATGTCTATTATCATAATCTTTATTATTTAATTAATGAGAACGTCTTTTTATTAACTTATTGTTAATAGTTGTAATTTGGAAGAAATATATTGTCTAAAGAATGTTTTCACACGTTAATGCTAAAGTAATAATGCAATAATGCTTTTCCAAATATCTGAATTTTTTTAAATTTTCCTCCCACCCAAGCCATTTCAACGTTTTTATATTTATTGATACATACATTGAACTTATTATCTACTTTCTTTGCTTGATACGTATTGTTTATAACTTGCTTTAGGCTCTGTTTATCGGAAAATCAAAGCGAGCGCTTGTCAAAAGATTAATGCCATATTTTCTTAAAAACACTGTAAAGGCAAAATATTCTGTCAATAAAGTGAATTAAAATAAAGTTCCAAATAAAAATTAATTGTACCAATGAAGAATTGTTAATTATATTAAATTGATCAAAATTATACAGTTCCCTATATATAATAAGATTGTCTTTTTTATATAATAACTGGTACATTGTGGGAACGTGGAAACATCAAAATAATTGTTTTGGCCTCATTTGTGTTAATGCAAATTGACTTGCGTCGACTATATTCTCGTAACATGTATTTAACAAAAAATTACCAATTGACGTCATTACTCCAAACCAGTAATACGGCGAGTGCAAATTTATTCATCAAGTTCTTTGACTTTGCAATTTTTAGTTATCCTAACTTTTATTTTTGTTGACGTCATTGATTTATTATTATATTTTAAATAATAACCCCAGTAATAAGAAACGTATTATTTATATTTATAAAATAGTCTGAATATTTAAAATGATGCCCAATCACTCATTTTGGCTCAAGACCAGATAAAACTCAATGTATTTAAGTACCAACTAATCTTATAAGAATCATTGTTATCTAATGTGCAAGATTTGATGATGATCCGTGATAATAGATTGAATTTTGTTTTAAGAATTTGCTTTATTTAATTTTCAATGAAATTCGTTACAGTAAATTATGCATTTAAAGTCTCTCCTCAAAAATTTAATTTTATCATGCCACGTCAATAATTTTGTACTACTAGGCGCTCCGGGAGTAGTCATTTCATAATAATTAATATCGATACCTAACATGATTGTTAAAAAAAAATTTACTTTTATAAATTGAGAATTATTTTTAAACTCGCATTGTTTATTTATAAACTAAGTCAACAAACTTTATTATAGCAAATAAATATTATTTATGTTGCATTCGATAGTAAACAAAACGCCTACCAGTGCTCGTAGTTAAAACTTGAGTAAACTGATAGTCATATCAACTTGTTTAGTGATTTCCAGTATAATTTTTATGGGAATCATTGTAAATTATAAAAATAAATTAACTGTTTTAAATAAAGCGCTATCATATAAATAAGGAGCTATATTATTATATTTTTCACAGATAAAATAAAATGGCAGTATAGAGCAAATATTTTTGCACTATATCCATAAGTTCGTTACCTTTTTTCTAAGCATGCTAACTCAAGAATGAAAAATCTCATCGAATTGAAATTTGAACTGTATTAGAAAATGAATATTGTTTTTAAAAAAAGTAAGGAATATTTTTTAAATTAAAATGATGCATTTTTAATAAAAAATAAAAAGATTATAAAAGTATTCCTACTAGAGTTCAATCATTGCGTTTGCATAGAGGGCCGTGGATGAAAACAATAGAAACTGTTATTGTTTTAATATTGTTTTCATCCACGGCCCTCTTCGGTAACGCAAAAAGTTTAAAATCTAGTTGGAACACTTAGGCCTACAATATTCTTGTTTTTGATTAATATGTAATTCAAAACTTCCTGAGTAGAAATCAAGTATGCTATATCAGTGTAATCAGAAAAGAAAACCACATCTAATTGGATAAAAACATATAGGGTGTTCCTTTTAAAAAAACATAGGTTATGTCCATATCTGAAAAAATCGACATTCAATTGCTTCTTTATTATTGCCAAATAAAAATTTAATAAATACCCTGCAACTTTTGTATAAAACATTTTTTTCTAATGTCTACAATAAACTCGCAAATTCTGATTTAAATGTGTACCAAACACTGCATTCTGTTAACCAAGCTGGTGTAACCCCATTTCTGGTGTGAAACAAAAGTGTACTTCATTAAAAGGACTACATATTTGAAAAAGTCGGATTATTTGCAAAAACTGTTATAAAATGCTTCTTAGAATTCGAAATGGAGCAAATGCTGAAAAGGATCACCAAAACTTTTTGGCAAGCAGCACCAACCAGGTTTATCTAAATTGATCAATCAGTAACTGTTTTTCAACCTATCACATTAGTTCCGACTAATTTGGAAATTCTGCTGGAACAAACCTCATAACCAACTGGTTATTTTCAAACAGCATTAAAAAATTAGGTACTTAATTTGTTTTGAAAAAAAATTAAAGGACTTGAAATTGATCCTTGAGGTAAATTTCGTACTTAAGTTAAAATATTGCGACCTCGATGATATGGTAAATTTTTCCATTCTTATTGAAATAAATGAAGTCTACGTGCTGATTAAAGAAAAGTTTCTCGTTTTCATTATTGGTTACCTTTAAAATTATGTGTAAGTATTAATATATGGTTTGCAATAAAGCAAAAGGGGCTTTTCGGTCACCAAGTATTGCTGCACCTTTTTGGGTTAGAGACTACCTGCTACCAACATTTCAGCTTTCTATGTCTGCTTCAAATTTAACTTGTGTACATATAAGAATGGAGCGATGATGATGGTCGACGACCGAGGAATGGCATGCGTTGTTATCAGGATCTGCTCGCTTTTTTTAAAAATTATAATTTTGCTGTGTAAACGATTATACATTGTTGTTTATTGCAATACTACGTAACGCCTTTATTTTAACTAGCTTACATGTTTAGAACAGAAAATTGTTTATTAATAAATATTAATACTCATGGTAGACTATTCTGAACTTATATATCGGATTAATTTACCTGCTACTTTGGGTTGCTAATGAAAATGACTTGACATCATTTGCATCTTATTATTTTTTGTATAAACTTAACTTACGTGATTGTGGCACTTTCTTATACTCTATCACCACTACTCCATTTTCTTTAGGTTTAGATTTGTCTTTTGCCTTTTTAAAACTAAACATTTTGGTTTTTATGCTTTTAGCTCCAACCACTATTCACCAACTTCAAAACCTTACTAAAATTATACATCGCTAGCCGCCATTGTATGTAAATTTCATTTATAACACGTATTAATTATTCACCAAAGTCTGATTATTGCACCAGGTATAATTAGACCCTGCACTAAGGTAGACAAAAATATTGGAAATCAAGATATTCTCATATAACTCTAGTATAGACAAATTCAATACAAAAAACACATTGTATGGATTATTTAAATTGACAAAAAATAGTAGATTCAGTCGAAGACATAATATAATCCTGCAGGAATCTCAATGTCGAATGTGCCCAAGATCACAATAGCTTCGCTTTATGTTATTATATACGAAAATAAAAATACTTGTGTATAATTTTAATTATTAATTCGGAACCTCGTCTAAAGAGTTTCTGTTTTTATTTTTGTTGTACCTGACTATTCCTATACATGTGTATTGTCTTTTAAGGAAAATAAAGAATTATTATTATTATTATTATTAATCGTTAAATTTTTAAAAGTGTGAGTGTGAGTGAGACTCATTGAGAAACACGCCGAAGCACCACAAATTTGGCCCTAATCGTTTCACGCAGGTCGACATCGACAATCACTATTTCAGAGATACTAAATTGACCTAACAATGAACAATGGCAATTCACGTTGTACAAAAAACAAAAGAATTGGATTAATGAATAATGTGACTCAGTTTTGCTCATCGATTAATCACAGTTTGGGCTACACTGTGACTCAAGAAAGGTGACAGTATCGATACTATTTTGACCACTTAATATCTAGGGCCTAGGGGAATGTACAGAAAGTGAGTAGGCAAAACTATGATGATGTGGGTCTGAATTTGGAACTGGTGAAAAGATGTATTTGATTTTGGTTCGTTACTTCCTGAGGCAGCTACTAACTGCTGGTGCAAACTTTGTTCTTATGCCGTTACTGCACGTTTTTATGTGGCTATTTTATTCGGTACCTAATTTTTTTAGCTTTACTGTGGCTGGTCAGTAATCTGATCTTATTCCTTACGATAATCCCTATTTTGAAACAAATTCTAAAGACTTAATATTGCACATTGCCAGCCCTCAAGTAGAGTTATACTCGGAGTTGTCATATAATCTAAAGTATGGAGTATACGCAAGATTCCAAATATTAGAGAGGAGGACATGACTGTTATTAACAAATAGAGTCGGGAAAATCTAAAATCAATTTACAGCAGAACCTGATGATATACCATCTTCTTCATTCAGTGATTCTATTTTTTTATCTTACTACTTTGCATTATTTTTAACTTTAACTTGACTTTTTAAACGATTAAATTTCCTAAAATTTGTACTCAATAAAAAATTTGCTCTATTTTCAAAATAGGCGACAAAACATTTATTCTAAATTACGCGCCTATAATTTTCCACAAGGATCCGTTCTGAGTCCAGTGAAACCCAGGCATTTTTAATTGTGGTGTTAATAAAATAAGACAACGTATTTTGAAACACTTTGATATCTTGACTCTATTCGCTAATTTTTTATAGTCCTTTTTCTAAACGAAATAAAATCGTTGACTCAAAACCTGTTGAGTTAAATTTTTTTTAATTTCGTAAAAATTTTAGGTATAGAAAAATAGGTGAGAAGATGTGTTTTTTATTTTTTCAATTGTTATTAACAAATAAGTGTTTTTTGATATACTCTTATTAAAAAATTTATTATAACTCTTTTATGTATTTAAACAATTGCCTAAAAATTGACGGAGCACGGTTTTTGGGGTCGTAGATTACGAATTTGGTGTCAAAATCGATCTAAAAACAAAATGGCGTCGAATATCTAATTTTTATTTTTTTTTTAATTTTATTAGATGGCCGGGAGTCTTTGGGGTCGTTGTTTGCGAATTTGACATTAATACTCAACTAAAATCAAAAATGGCGGATCCACAATGGGGGGAAAGGGGGATTCTTTCCATTCGGATTTAATTTCTTATATATGGGTTTTCTGGGTCGTTGATCTCAATTTTTATTTTAAAATGAAAAACGGCGTCTGAGAAATAGTGGAAACAAATGATAGAAAAGTTAATTGTTGTAACCGCAAAACTGATTGCAGGTCAGCTTGTGGGTGTAGGAAAAGGGGCCTTTCTTTGTCGGCGGCTTGAGGTAATTATGATGGAATTAGTTGCCTTAATTAACAACGAACAGTGTCTATGGAATAAGTAGAGGAAGAAGAAATTAAAAACTAAATAATTATTTTCTTGCTTTTAAATGCAGGTAAAGTAGACCACATCTTTCTTGTGCACATAAAAAACCTTGGAAGGTTTTAAGTTCTTATCGGTATCAAAGACACCGACGTTTTTTATGTGCACTATATAGATGTGGTCTACTTTATCTTGGGTTAATTATAATAAAGCGATTAAATTATAATATTTTTAATACTCATTTAACTCTTCTATTATTTGTTTCCACCATTTCTCGAAGACCGTTTTCCATTTTTGATAAATTGTAACATAAAATTTTAGACCGAATAAAGAAAATAAAGAAAATGTTTTCAAATTTTAGGCAATTGTTTAAATAAATAAAATAATTATGCATTTTTTAATTAATAGCATATAAGAAAACCCTTATTTATTAATAACAATTGAAAAAATAAAAAGCAATATGGGAAACTGCTCTATAAACTTTTTCAAAAATTAAAAAAAAATGATCGGTTTTGAGCCAACGAAATTGGAACTTTTTTTCTTTAACAAATGGACTATTAACATTTTTCTATGTACGTTTTATTAATTATTAATGAAGTTTATGTTAGTGTATCTTTAAACATTTTCTTGTATATTTATTGCTCTTTAATTGGATCTTTATCTGGCTGGGCAACTGTAATCTTAAATTAATAAATAAATAATGTTAACAAAGACTCAATAAATTTACATTATAAAATGTGAACATAGAAATCTGTTATTTTATTTATAACAGGTGTCTTGGGGAACGTTTAAAGTTGTAACAAGTGTCTACAGGGTGAATCATGGAGAATGGCTCGCCTCTATCTCAGTTAGTTTTTAAAAATAGTTGATTGATTATTGGGTTACTTTGTGAAAATCCATTTCTAATAAAAATTTTTGCAATAAAAAATTTTGTTTTGTGAAACTGTTTTTTATTTACTTGTCAATTTCCACTTTATTTTGTTCTACGACTAGTTTCATCCTATTCGGACATTTTCAAGTAAGTAGATAGTTTTTGAGATAAGAATTAGAAAAAAATTTATAAACATGATTTTTTATGAATTTTTTAAATGTTTAACTAGATATACAGGTGATTTAAATGAGGGAGCAGCAACCGATTTTGTTTTTTTAATGGAACACTCCATATTTTCTCCAAAAAATATATTCTTCTCTTTGCCCTGAATACAGTGGTGTAAAACTTTATAGTGTTATCTTTAATACTTTTAGAGAAATCCAACTTCAAAGTTTCATATTATTGCAACATTGAATCCGACATAATTAAACTTCGAAAATGCAGGAGGCTATAGAGATTAGTCTCCAAAATAAAATAATGGAGTATCACGCGGTATGCATTTTAAAAATTTATTTATGTCGGATTCAATGTATGCAATATTATGAAACTTCGAGGTTGGATTTCTCAAAAAGTATAAAAGATAACAATATAAAGCTTTATCACTGAATTCAGGGCAAAGAAAAGAATATATTTTTTGGAAAAAATTTGGTTGTTCCCGAGGGAGTTCCATTAAAAAAAAAATCGGCAGCAACTCCCTCATTTTTAATTCCCCTGTATATCTAGTTACGCATTTAAAATAAAATAAAAAATCATTACTACATTTTTCTTCCAAATTTTTATCTTAAAAACTAACTGAGATAAAGAGGGGGGTCCATTCTCCATGAATCACCCTGTACAATAGTCGGATGGTATGCTTTGCCCTGATGAAAATTCATAGGAATGTTGTATTTTAGCTTCAATTTCAAATAAAGTAATTTAATTTTTCATATGAACATAATTTCTCTTGAGAAAACCATTTATGTTTCAAAATTGTGTGGCCAAATATAAAAACTGTTATAAGAAAAAAAATCTACGTCGTTCCACTGGCTGCGGCTGGAAGGACTTTACCAATATTTTTAGATTCTCTTACTATTTACCAAATTCTATTCAAGACGTTAATTTAACTTTTTTAAAAGCATTTATTTTTCTAATTTCACGACAATTCATTTAATTCCAAATACACTATTTTCAAATTTGACTTGGAAATTCGAAAAAATAAATATATATTTCTTTAGTCTTATTTCCAAAAACAATAAAAATTTGAGTAGGTACTACGAGTACCTGTTGCTATGGCAACCTTGCAAAAAACAATCTAATTATCTTTTCATCTAGCTCGAGATATTAAAACCGATAATAAACTCATAGCTAACGTTTCGGACGGTCGGTCAGTCTCGCCATGTTTTTAATGATAATTAAATAAACTACGACAAACCGAAAGTTAAAAACAGCTTCAACGATTTTTTTATTTTTTTTTATAAATACATACTAAAAAACTAGGTATTTAATTTCCTTTAACTGACCTTTCTATGTTTTTGCCTAAACGGCTTATAATTTAACTTTCTATATATCAAATATATAACAAGTCTAAACACTTCATGGTTTCTGACAATCAGTAGAAAGAGAAATTCAACATATTAACATACCTGCTTCAGAAGCTGGAACGTATATTATTTGGGCCATTTTGAACACACTGACACGCTGACAGCAGCTAGCAACAAACTTGAGATACACTGAACAGCCTTGTATCGATATTTTTTTTTATTAATTGTTTTATCAAGTTTTTAAGTACTTGCACTGTAGGTAGTTATTTTCCTATGTCGATGCTCTAGTAGATGGACACGCACATTCACTAGATAAAAGATATTATTTTCCGGTGGTGATTAAAAATCCGATTCTAATGTTTCTGACACAGTGCGATGATATTTCTTTGTGCGCTATAAATAACTTTGCAATGTTTTGTTTCGACTATATTTATTAAATTTAATAAAACAGACGATACGTTAAAGGTAAAAGTTGTTGACGGAACGTGCTCGCAAATAGAAATTGCATTATTTTTGTTTTAAGTTAATTAAATCAATTACATAACACCGTTCGTATGAAACATTGGCAGGTTGTTTTATTAAACAATATTTATTATAAATAAACACGCTAATTTTCACGGCCAAACCAGCAGATTGTTTTAGGTCATTTCCTGTATGTTAAATTTTTATAACAATTTCTTGATTTTATTAAATTATAGCCACAGAAAAAAATTATTTAAATCTATGTACTGTCTTAAGCCGCGTTTATCGCAAAATTATTAATACTCAAGAATTAAATTGTCTCCTTTCAAGATTACCATCACTTTCTCCGAACACTGCACTCGGTAAGTTTATATTCTAACTAATCATCATCTATATTTTCCTTTGTAAGAGGTCATTAATAAAATTTCCAAGTCCTTTTATTGACTTATTTGCTTTCATACTAATAATAGAAACGGTTTAACGATAATAAATCATTCCAAACAAATATTATAATCAAATATTTTTTCTTTCAAGGGTTCAATAGAATCATAACTGTAGTTACATTGCTTTGTCTTCGGGGCGATATAAGTAACTGTAACAGTAGAAACTGTAAGAAAATGATAAAACAAAGATTTAGGTTTAAGGACATATTTTGGCAGGGCGAGTAAAATATGAAAAACGTCTCTTCATCAAAAAATTCAAATGTAAGTACAAAATAAACAATTTAATACTTCATTTTTGAGAAAAATAAAGGCTTATATATGTGCATTAGAAACTTTTGACAGCTAAAATAATACTTTGTAGTTATTTCTATTTTAATTTAATAAAATAAAATAGCAAAAGTAAATTTTACTATTTACGTCTATATCCTCTAATGTCTTAAAAAGACATCAAACTCTATAATGAGCTTCTTTGGATTTCATTTCTAATATTTCTATTTTGTCTATTGTTTTTTTAAAAAAGGCTCTCAATTCGTTCTGCGTTTTTTTTTGGGTTTGCCTATTTATTATTTACTAGTTCAAGTTAATTCTATGAAACATTTGCGTCAAGCTGGAGGTAATTCGAGTTATTTCTATAGCTAGAAATAAAAAAAGTTTTTCATTCTTTTTTTTTGAAAAGAAAAAGTATACAACCGGAAATTATTTTCCAATATACAGGCCGAGCCAAGACAATATCAAGTACCTGTTTTTTAAACGGAATACTATATGCCAGTACATTTTTTAAAGCCTCTTTTGAGACTTCTTTCTCTCCTATATTATTACGTGTCCGTAGATGCACTAGTTTCATCTTCGGGGAATGTGGCACGACTAAATTTTTAATTAAAATGAATTTTAATAAAGGGGAACTTGACTTTTGTTTTGGGCGAGACAAAAACTGTTTGCTTGCCGATATAATTTAAAAGCAACGGTATCCTGAAAGAAGGATTCCTTATGTTAGCAGCTTCCAAAACCTCCTCGATAGATTTTGTGGACGCTAGAAATGTAAAATACAAAAAAAGTGAAAGAACAAAAATTATAGTTTAAAAAAACAAAAAAACCGCGCTTTAAAGAAAAACCGAACTAAAAAGTAAAAAATAATGTTTATCTATTAAGATTTTGTTCAACAGTGATAAATATTCCACTAACTCAATATAATTAAATGCTTTTTACTAAGTTTAAAATAAGAATAAAGTGATTGACAAAAAATAATTTGATTGTAAAAAAGCGTGGTGTGCATGATATCAATTGTTATAGATATTTCATTGGTAGCTATTGATTAAAGTAGATTGAGCACCACACGCTTTTTTGCAATAAAATTATTTTTTGTCAATCACTTTAGTCTTATTTTAAACTTAGTAAAAAGCATTTAATTATATTGAGTTAGTGGAATATTTATCACTGTTGAACAACATCTTAATAGATAAACATTATTTTTTACTTTTTCCTAGGGTTTCCCTTTAAAACGTGTTTTTTAGTTTTTTTAAACTATAATTTGTTTTTTATATTTTTGAAATCAATTTTTTTTCCAAAATTTTTCAATTCAAATTTTTTTTAAAATTTTTCATTTCAAAATTTCTTCAAAATTTTTGAAATCGAATTTTTTTCAAAATTCTTGAAATGAATTTTTTTTACATTTTTCAATTCAATATTTATTGACATTTTTCATTTGAAATTTTATTTTAAAAATTTTTGAAATCGAATTTTTTAAATGAAATTTTTTTTCGAAATTTTTCAATTCAAATTTTTTTTGTAATTTTCAAAATTTTTGAGATCAAATTTTTTCAATTATTGTATTGTCATCGTTCCTTGATAAGTGTGCAAAATTTCAGTTTAATCTGACGTTTCGAAGTGGGTGAAAATCTCGTTGAAAGATTTCGTTACATACAAACAAACAGGTGAAGCTAATAAAAGCGTGTTAAAAAAACGAAAAAGTAAGTTTCTGTGGTGCTGGTACCGGTTGAGAATCCCCATATTAGTCAGAGAGAAGTGAGCTTATTAGTAGGAATAGGTAGGTAGGCTCAGGAATTGTTTATTTACAAATTTGTGCATCAAAAACTTTAATATGATTTTTATAACGCTATCTTTACGCAATTCGTTGCTATGCAGTTAGTACTATAAGTAAAAATAATAATCTACCACGTATTATAATTTAATCAATAAACAGTTTTAAAGTATTAAGTATTTGTTTTCCAATGATAGAACAGCGTATGTCCATTAGTATTAGTAAAATTAAAAGTAAAACACATTAACAAGAATTAAGATATGATACCTACTTCACTTATACATAGTATATTGGTGTTTCCTGTATGAATTTTTTTAGTTTAAAATCACATACACAATTTTATTTTTTTCCAAACCATAAACATTCCTTAATGAACAGATATGCTATCGGACAAACGTGTTAATATTTTAAAATAGGAAACCAGAATACACGATTATTTAGGGAGGCCAAAATTTTTGTTAATCGAAACTGTTTTCTTGAGCGAAATTAAAACTTAATTTTGTTAATAAAAGATCTGACATAAATAATCTGATAGTATCGGTCATCTGAGCAAGAAATAACACAAACATCTTACCTACCAATAAATGATAAATATATAAAGAAGGGAGATCCAAAAGAGGTGGAAAATTAAAAAAAACCTTTAATATATCCGTGTTTGTGTGGACTGCAAATTATCAATACTTATACTACTCTGATATTTTTCTTATTGTCATTTTTTACAATGATATATTAATCATTAATCCCATTATGTTCTTTGTTTTGCTACATAACTGTAAAGTTTTGTGCTTTTAGCTTACTATTTTCAAATATAAAATCAAATTTATCAAAAATTCGTTTCATTTACATGTTTTCAATAAATAAGTTTAGAATAGTAAGCAATAATTTTATAATGATTAGTTATGATGTAACGCCCAAATCTAAACGGATTTGTTTATGGACCACAATAATAATATTGATATATTTCCTAGGTCCTAGACGACATATATTTATCATTTATCATCAGAAAAATGAAACCCAAAAAAATTATTTATTTGCATTTGGTGTTAAAAATTTTAAGAAATATTACTTAGGGGTTTTTCTGGTTTCTGATCTCATTTCTGATCCGCAATTTTTAACAATCTTTTCATAAAATTTTAATTCTATTAAAAAATGTATGTACGCCATATTGGATTAACCATCTTGAATTTTGAAATTTTGAAATTCGGTCTCGATATAATTAAAGGCAATTTTATAACGAATAGTTAAAAAAAAAAAATTGTAAGTTTCATTAATTCCAGGCCTGAGAATTCTCGATTGCTCAAAAACTGAGCTATTTGCCCCACTGTGCGGCGGCATACCTAATTTTTTTGAAAACTAGATGTAATTTACAAAATCCCAAAGCGTAATCGTTTTTCTTGATTTTGCCTCTTAGGAAATCATGATTCTTTGAAAAGAGGCGATTTTGTCGGATTTTAGCGATTTTTCAAACATGTTTAGAAACGCGCCACAGCCTTTCCCTTTGGATCTAGATTCTAGAGGATCCCTATCCGATGAAAATGAAGAACTCTCTTTTTGTTTTTAGGTCAATCTCCAATATATAGCCGAGATATGAATTTTTTAAAAAGGTCGATTTTTAGAAACACTGTACATACAGGGTTATTCATTATAAATTACCCACCCCTTATCAGCGTTATTATTGCCTATAGAAAAAAAAGTTTTAAATAAAAGTTGTGTGGTTATGACTAAATTTTGTTAAAATGCTATCAAAAGTACAGTGGCGTGCAGATTTCAGGGGATACAAAAAATAATACATTTTTTTAAATGGGATACCCTGTATATTATTACATTTTTGGAATGATCCTTTTTTCCTGATTTCAAAAATATACCATATGTTACCCCCACCATATACGGTTTTTGAGTTATTAAATGTCGAATATCTTAGTTAAACTAGTTACTGTAAATATGGAAAAGTTAACATTGTTAAAGTGAGCTATGAAAATGACAACTGTTATGTTTGATAAATGACATTTCTTTAATGAAATTATCAAAATGGTTTACAGTGTCATTTTCATAGCTCACATTAATAATGTTAACTTTTCCATATTTACAGTAACTAGTTTAACTAAGATATTCGACGTTTAATAACTCAAAAACGGTATATGGTAGGGGTAACATATGGTATATTTTTGAACTCAGGAAAAAAGGATCACTCCAAAAATGTAATAATATACAGGGTATCCCATTTAAAAAAATGTATTCTTTTTTTGTATCCCCTGAAATCTGCACGCCACTGTACTTTTGATAGCATTTTAACAAAATTCAGTCATAACCATACAACTTTTATTTAAAACTTTTTTTTCTATAGGCAATAATAACGCTGATAAGGGGTGGGTAATTTATAATGAATAACCCTGTACTTTTCCGGGTGCCCTTGCTCTCCTCCCCGAAGGGGTTTTTCGATCGAACTTTCAGGAGAGCTAGAACCAACCTTCATCTCAGATCTCTGAAAATTTAGTTGCCCATCTATATCAAAAAAAAATTAAACAAGTTTAATACAATTATAAATTATTATATTACAATTATATATTATAAATGGATTTTCACAAAGTAACCTCATCATCAATCAACTATTTAAACAAGTTTGTTTTTTGGACTGTCTTGTTAATCATTTGTTTTTGGATGTCATATTTGAGATTTTTCATAGCTTATACTGAATTTGATGCTCCCTTCCAAACTTATAATTTGCCTATATATTTGGTTAGTACCTATATAGGCTATATAGAAATTTTTGTTTTTTTTATTAAAATCTTATAAATCATAAATTTTTTTTCTTCAGAATGCCTCT